>LR999967.1:51702610-52302610 GCA_905220375.1 Tachina fera
ATATGGTTTAAGAAAGTAATACACTATTACATATTTTGAATTGTTCATTATATTATAATTTTTTATAAAAAATTCTTAAAAAATTAAAATATTAATGTTTAATTAATTTATATAGTTAGTTGTTTTTTATATGTAAATATTCATAATACGTATTTTTGCTATTTATTAATGTTTAAATATTAAAAAAAAATTAAATAAAATTATGTAAAAAAATATTAAATATACATGTATTATATAATATTTTTTCAATTCATATTTTGTAAATATTTAGTACCATGATAAAATATTTTAGACTAATACCAATATTGTTAACATTTTTCCAAAAAAAATATTTTAAGAATTTTTCCAGATTCAAAATGTTATGTAAAAGTATTACAAATATTTATTATCTTTTCCAAAAACCATTACAAAATTGTATATGTTAAAAAACTTTTAAACACTTTTTTTCATTTATGAACAAATATTGTAGACTTACAACTATTTTGTTTTTATACCAATACTTTTCAAAACTTGTTAAAAAAAATTATATGACACACATTGTTATTTATAATTATAAAAAATTTTTTTTTGATTAAAAAAGAAAAAAAGACGAAAACTAATTATCAAAATATAAAAACAAGAATAATCCTGAAGAAGTTAACCAAAGGTTAACGAAATATCGATATAAAAATAAAAATATAAAGAAATTTATAAAATTTACTGACCTAAAGCTTAAAAAAATAGTTTCATTGAAAATTATTATTTTATGAATTCTCATATAGTTTTTGAAAGTCTGTGCATAAAGTAAGAGGTTTGTGACTGTTCAAAATTTGTGGTTGAAGTCTACTGATGATTTGGTTTAAGCGCCAATGAAATACGTATATAGACATTCTAAACCACCAGCAAATAAATTTCAATTATAGTAGTATTTACACTTCTGACAATATGTCAAATAAATTTCATTAAAGATTATAAAAATATATAATATTTTTATTATTTTGCAAGGTGTGTAAAACTAGATTATTCAAAAAGAAGATAAATCTCTAAAGAAAGTTTACTTATTTTGCTTACATACATAAAACAAATTAAATATTTAAGTTGAGAAACAAAAGAAGGACAAAAAAAGAACAACAATATTTTATAAAAACCTGAAAAAATAAGTGTGCATGTAAAGCAATTGCGTTTTAGTAAAAGTGTTATACACAAATATATTTACATTTGTATGTTAAATTGTAATTCAAGAAAAAAACAAGAGAGGCTCTGAGTTTTGGTTCGGCAGCGCTGTAATATTAAAATTTTATAACATAAGCCTTGGTGTACATATTGAAAAATGCAATTGGATTTAATGTGATTTAAATTTAAGAAATATCATATAATTAATGTAATTGTGACTCATAGTGATTGAGGGTATTCTCTTTTAAACAGAAAATACCTTTTAAAATTAAAGTAAATCAGATTATAGCATTTTTCTCTTAGCAATATGCCTGCTACAAAATCAATCTGAGATATTAAATCTCTGTTCAGTTTCTAGCGTGACCATACCAAATTTTTTTCCTTGTTAAATAAATTATAAATTTGATATTTGATAATCAGTGAAATTTTTAATGAATTTAAGTGCCAGTAAATTAATTTTGAAATTCAATTATGGTCGCCTCTATTAAAATTTTAATGTATCAGGCAACTATATAAATACGTATTCTGTGTTTATCAAAGTCAGGCAAATACACATACATATTTATATTATTTATATATTATTGTATAATAGGAGAGAAACAGAATATTTTTCATCAACTACAGCTGCGCTGATAGTTTTAACATAACCATATTGCATATGACATTTTGTACTTTTAAATTTGCCACTTGGTAATTTATTTGATTTACATACAAAAAAAAAACCACGAACTCGCCAGATAATATTAAAGTATTAAAATTGAAACGTTGCAATATTAAGTTGAATTTTGTTCTATGCAGCTACAATTGATAATCTGCTGTAATTTATATATAATTTTACAAAAAGTATGACTTACATAATGCAAAAAATGCTTCGAATGTTAAATAAACTGCTTCATCTATTAGTTAACAAGCTGAGAGCCGAACAACTCATTTGAGTTTGAGAAACCTTTCAAAAATAAATGGCTACACGTTATATGATTCAAAAGACCAAAGAAGATGAGCATTTCTAATAAAGTCAAGACTAATGCACTATATCCTTGACAACGTTTCTAAAGCACATGTTCATGCAATAGATATTTGCATTGCAAATTTTTGTACAAATTTCGTGATACGAGTATCATTAATTACTCCCCAGGGAGGGGAGTAATGTGAGTTTCTAAAGAAGAGAAGAAAAATTCAGTGAAGTGCGACTTTGACCCGCGCACGTATGTAATTCAATACGAACAATATAAACTATAGTTTAGGCATTTTTCGTTTTTGGGTTTTTTCGGTTTTAAGCGTTTTTTTTAGTTTGGGGTTGTTTTTTAATTTATTTGCGCTTTCTGAGTTTTGGTACTTTTTTCACGTTTTGGCGATTTTTTTTTGGTTTTTGAAGTTTTTTTAGTTTTAGCAATTTTTATTACTTTGGCGTTTTTTTTATTTTGGAGATTTTTTTTAATTTTGGCGTTTTTTTTCATATAGGTGATTTTTTTTGGTTTTGGCGATTTTTTTTTAGTTTTGGCACTTTTTTTTCGTTTTGAGGATTTTTTTCGGTTTTTGGCGTTTATTTTAAATTTTAGCGATTTTTTTTGCTTTGACGATTTTTTTTTTAAATTTGGCGATTTTTTTTTAATTTTGGCGATTTTTTTTCACATAAACAATTATTTTGGTTTTGGCGCATTTTTCGCGTTTTGGCGATTTTTTCGGTTTTTGGCGTTTTTTTCATATTGGCGATTTTTTTCAATTGAACGATTTTTTAGAATTTGGCGATTTATTTGAGTGCTAGAATTTTTTTTTTAATTTTGTCGATTTTTTTCGATTCGGCGATTTTTTTAAATTTTTGGCGATTTTATTCAGGTTTTTGGCGATTTTTTTCGGTTTGGCGATTTTATAATTTTCGGATTTTTTAGTTTTACCGTTTTTGAAAATTTCAAGAGTTTACCTCTTACGGTCTCCAAGATATAGCAAGTTGTCAAAATTACATAGTCAAAATTGCATTAACTGATGGACCATCCTTTAATTTAAATTTTTTAATATTTTAATGTTTATTGTTGTAGTCTATATAAAAATACACTAATTTTACAAATTTCAAGTGTCAATATACATATGTACATACAATTATATGTATATTACAAGAGATTTTAACATTTTTCGTCGCTCGTTTTGGAGCACCCTTTAATTTCTAATTCTCATGTATTTGTTGTTGTACGGCCCAAGGTTCTACATACTCTGTCCAAATTTCAGGTCCATAGCTCTTACGGTTCCTGAGAAAATACCGTGTGACGGACAGACGGACAGCGTAGCGAAAACAATAGGGTTCCTTTTTTCACCTTTGGTGTACGGAACCCTAAAAATGGGCCTTAACGTCATTTCGAGTGTAGAGCCCAGACCCAGAAAAAAACCGCTTAAAAGCGATAAAAACCATATAAAATTAATAAGAAACTTTTTTTTAATAAGATTCTTTAATTGAACTGTAGTGAATTTTAATCAGAAATAATTCATAGTTAGGCTCAAGTTCAGTAATTTCAATTCTTATTGAATGAAATATTTTTATTAATTAATGTGATTTTCTAAGGAAGAGAAGAAAAATTAAACTTAGACTTTAAGCTGGGTGAAATACCGATACTTTTCTGTGCAGCCACGCACTTCATCAGCACCCTAGTCTATCTACTTGGGTAGAGATTCTTATTAACATAAGCTATTTAACTTAAATTTACAATGAAATAGAATATGAGAAACGATTGTTGTGTATACAATTGATTTACGTTTGGTAAACACATTTATAAGTATCACTATTAATTTTCTGTTTTTTCCATTTTTTCATTTTTCTATTTAGGTTAGCACGAAATTATATTACTCTACCTAAGTATGTTTAACTATTCTTGCTTATCTTTTTACGATCATCACATTAATTATTTTTACTTATTCGATGTACCATCGGTACATGCATGGTAGTATTAGTGTAGTGGTCTTATGTTACTTGTTGTTGCATTCTACAGTTTTATTTTTGGTTATTCCAGCCTTCTGAAACTGTGATAGCCAAGTGAACAGTGATTGCCAAGTGAACATATTTTTTCACGTGCCCATGATGTACTAAGTGAGAAATTTTTAGATTCTTTAATTGAACTGTAGTGAATTTTAATCAGAAATAATTCATAGTTAGGCTCAAGTTCAGTAATTTCAATTCTTATTGAATGAAATATTTTTATTAATTAATGTGAGTTTCTAAGGAAGAGAAGAAAAATTAAACTTAAAATTAAACTTAGAGCATCAAACGTAAAATTTTGTTTTGCCTTCGTTGAGTTTTCTCAACATTTGAAGCTGAAGCAGTGCCCCATGGCTGAATTCCATAGAACCATATTGGTTTTAAAAGCGACTTGTATTTTAAAAGTTTGAAATTTAGACTGAGTGTTGAATTTCTACCAATCCGCCGCTATACCTGAGTTTATTTTAGTTTCATCTGTGTTAGCTTAGAATCAATGTGTTGTTTCATATTAGCGGTGGATCAAAGTGTATACAAAGGAGTTTTACGTGTGAATGTTGAGGAACAACTTGATTTTTGATTAGAATTGGGGAACGAGTATCACTTCGCAGGGTAAATGTTACCTGAACACACTTTTGCTCGTTTACTTTAATTTTCCATACATTTCCCCACAGTTTTATCTTAGTATCAGAGTTTTCATGCATACTAAGGCAGGCTGTATCGTCCGCAAATGTAGAAGTATGGATACTACTGCTCACGGGCACTTAAATCAAATACAAAACTGGCCAAAGTATACTCCCCTGTGGCACACCAGGTGAGATAGCTTCAGGTATACTCATAAAATCTTCTTCCACAACAGTGTATTTACGGGAAATAATGTAAAAGATTTAAAATGTTTATTGGTAGGTAAGTTATCAATTTAAAATCAAGCCTTCATGCCACACTTCATACAATGCCTGAGAAACATCAATACACAGCGCAGAACAATACTTTATTTCTTCAAAAGTTCTTCTTATAAATTGAACTAATCTATGAGTTTGTTCAATGTTGCTATGATGACTTCTAAGACCAAATTGATTGTCCTGTATGCACCCACTTCTAATTAGAATAGGGGACAATTTTGTTTTAAGCAGTTTTACAAAACGCCTTGACATTGTTGATAGTAGACTTATTGGCCTATATGACTCAGCATTGGTAATAGTCTATGCCCTTTAATACTATCTGTAGGCCTTTAGCACTCTTAAGATGGTATGTGCAAAAATTGGTTTTATTTTTTTCTAAATCATTAACAATTTTTCGGAAATCTTTTTTACATATATTTGGATTTTAGTTTCATCAATATTTCCTCGTTTAATTGAAATTACGTGAAAAGTATTTTGACCAATGGTCGACAGCAGTTTTGTTAAAAGTGCGTTAGAATTTTTTTCCCTTACATACATGGGTGGTGGCTTAAAAGACTTTTGAGATGATATAGCAGGCTTGTCCTTATTGTATTGCAGTAATGAAAAACGGTTTTGGTGATTCGTAGATGATGCGCTGTTATCCCTAGACATCTTTGCAGCAGATACAATTTTAGAAGAATTCGGGCTTCGCCCACGCTTTACCATGGTTATATATCTGTTCATCATCAACATCGATGAAACGAAAATTCAAATTTATGATGAAAAGGATTTCCGCAAAATGGTTTCTGAATTTCAAACAAATAAAACAAGCTTCTACACATACCAGCTTAAGAGCGCTAAAGGCCTGCAGATCGTATTGAAGGGCATAGATTCTTATGTTGTCCCTGAAGAAATAAAAGATGCACTTGTCCTCCAGGGATTTAAGGTAAAGAATGTATCAAACATATTTAACAAAGAAAAAGTACCCCAACCCCTATTTCGTGTTGAACTGGAGCCAAATGATATACAGTTGAAAAAAAACGAGACTCATCCTATTTATAGCCTTAAATACCTTTTATACAGAAAAATCACAGTTGAAGAGCCACATAAGCGTGCAGGTCCCGTGCAGTGTCATAATTGCCAAGAATATGGCCATACAAAAGCTTACTGCAATTTACCTACAGTGTGTGTTATCTGCGGTGAATTGCACGGTACTGCAAGTTGTACCAAACCAAAAGGTCTAGCGGAAAAAAAATGCAGTAATTGTGGAGGTAATCACACCGCTAACTACAGAGGATGTCCTGTGTACTCTTTTGTCAAGCAGGCTATGGTGCAAAAACCTAATTAGCTCCAGCTCAACCATTAAACGCGTACTCCGCCACTTTTGCTCAAGTGAGCCAACCAGTTACTTCACGTGTATCGTATGCCGATGCTGCTAAGGCTAGTTCTATTCCCACACCAAATTTTTCACCGCCAAATAATTCAACGAATGCAAATTCAAGCTTTAACTTTAGTCGCCTTGAAGCTACTATTGAGAATCTGGTGCTAACTATAAACAACTTTACAACAAATATGACTACCATGATGCAAGAAATGCTGAAAATGCAGAATACTCTGCTTCAAGCATTAATTAACAAGCCATGAACACTTTAAAAATATGTTTCTGGAACGCAAACGGCATTCGCCAACATAAAAATGAACTTGAGCACTTCCTTACGGAAAAAAATATTGATATAATGTTGCTCTCTGAGACTCATTTGACTTCTAGAAGCCTCTTTAAAATTAATGGCTATACTTTATATGACACAAAGGACCCTAGAGGGAGAGCATGCGGTGGATCAGCAATTCTAATAAAGTCAAGACTCAAGCACTATATTATTGACAACATTTGTGAAGAACATCTACAAGTAACAAATATCTGCATTGAAAATTTTTGTACAAATTTCGTGATATCTTCAATTTACTCCCCTCCCAGATTTTCAATCACTGAGGACCAATACGAGAAATTGTACAAATCTCTTGGACCTTGTTTCGTTGCAGCTGGCGATTACAATGCTAAGCATACGTTCTGGGGTTCGCGTCTTATTACGCCTAGAGGTAGGGCGTTGTTCAACAAAATTTAAAAAATGGGTTTGGATGTTATTTCAAGTTGGGAGCCTACTTACTGGCCTACTGACGTACGAAAAATTCCGGATATTATAGATTTCGGCGTCATAAAAAGTATTTCTAGGGAATTAATTCACGTTGAAGCTTCCCTAGATCTGTCGTCTGATCACTCTCCCGCGATCGTTACAATCTGTAGTCCACTGAGAAGCGCTTTACCTCACCCATATGTCAAGATGATAAATTGTGTTAATTGGCTGGGATTCTAAAAATATCTTAGTAGTCATTGCACGGAAAATATTACGCTAAGAACACCCAATGATATTGAATCGAACATTGCAAATCTTAACGAGAATATTAAACAAGCTTCTGAACACGCCACTACCTCCCATCCGCATACTGGGTTCAATAAAATTTATTCTACAGACGTTGAACATCTCGTACGTGAAAAAAGAAGAGCTAGAAGGGAATGGCAACAGCACAGATCACCTCAACACAAAATCAGATTTAAAGAGTGCACTAAACGACAACAAGAGTTGCTTGCATCTGAAAAAACTGCATCTTTCAAAAATTATCTGGAAGGCCTCGATGTCACACCAGCATCTAATTACTCTTTGTGGCGCGCTGCTAAAAACCTTAAAACACCCGTTGAGTTTAAGCCACCTCTGCGCACATCTACCGGAGGTTGGGCAAGAAGCGATACTGAAAAAGGTAACATATTTGCTGAGCATTTAAAATCCGTATTTACACCAAATACATGTACCGGTGTTGCTGATTTGCCAAGTGTAGTTGCTCTACCCCCTCGACCCTTAAAATTTACGATGTGTGATGTACAAAAACTAATTGCCGAACTCAACCAGAAAAAAGCTCCCGGTATGGATGGAATTAGTAACCAGATGCTGATTAAGTTACCTCGTACTGCAATTAGAATCCTGTTATTAATTTTTAATGCCATTTTACGACTGGAGTATTATCCAGACTGCTGGAAGCTTGCCAAGGTTAAAATGATTCCAAAGCCAGGTAAAGATCTTACCAAGGCTGAGTCATATAGGCCAATAAGTTTACTGTCAACAATGTCAAAGCTTTTTGAAAAGCTACTCATGACAAAATTGTCTTCAACTTTAACTGATAATGGGTGCATCCCGGATCATCAATTTGGTTTTAGAAGCCAGCATAGCACCAATGAGCAAACGCATAGATTGGTTCAATTTATCAGAAAAACATTTGAGGAAAAGAAGTATTGCTCTGCCCTGTTTATTGATGTTTCTCAGGCATTTGATAAAGTGTGGCATGAAGGCCTGATTTTGAAATTGAAGACATACTTACCAATAAACATTCTAAATCTTTTGGAAAGTTACATTGTTGCACGAAAATTTACAGTTGTGGAAGGACACTTTATGAGTATTCCTGAAACTATCTCATCCGGTGTGCCACAGGGGAGTATACTGGGCCATTTTTATATTTGATTTATACTTGTGATACGCCTGTGAGCAGTAGTATCCACACTTCTACATTTGCCGACGATACCGCCTGCCTTAGTATGCACGAAAACCCTGATGAGGCATCCCGAAAACTCCAGGAACACATTAGCCAGATGGAACTATGGTTAAACTTATGGAGAATTAAGGTAAATGAACAAAAGTGTGTCCATATAACATTTACCTTACGAAGAGATACTTGTTCCCCCATTCGGATTAATAATCAAGTTGTTCCTCAACATTCACATTTGAAATATCTTGGTATACACCTCGATCGACGGCTTACATGGAAACATCACATTGACTATATGTTAACTCAAATGAAACTAAAATTAACTTAGGTACATTGGCTGATTGGCAGAAATTCAACGCTCAGCCTAGACTGCAAACTTTTAATATACAAGTCGATTTTAAAGCCAATATGGTGTTACGGTATCCAGTTATGGGGCACTGCTTCAGCTTCCAATGTAGAGAGAATTCAACGAAGACAAAACAAAATTTTAAGGTTAATAACATCTGATCCATGGTACATTAAGAATTCAAATATACATCGTGATTTAAATATGCCACTAGTGACTGAAGAAATTGCAAAATACGCAGGCAAATATCTAACTAAACTCGTGTCACATCCTAATCCGCTTGCTCGTAACATTTTGAACTTTACTGGACACATCCGCTTAAAAAAGAGAGATACAAGGGCTCTAATACTAAACACTCCGAATGAAGTTGCTTGAAAAAAAATTTTTTTTTTTTTGCTTATCACTACTTATGTATTATTTACAACTATCACTTAGTTATGTTTGGCATTGATCGGGCCTATTAATTATATGTTAGATTTAAGATTTGAATACTTATTGTTAGTTCATATATGAAGATACAATAAATAAAAAAAAACATGCATCAAAAAAAAAAAAAATATATATCTGTTCAATCCGACTTGTGCCGTTGGTTTTGAGCTACTGTTATCTGTAGTATAACTTGGTTAAGTGATTAACACGAGCCCGAAGCGAATAATGTCAAAGGCATAACTGACGAACTACTATGCACCTGTGTTAAAGAATCACTAGTTGGCTTTGAACAAAGCGAAGTTGATCGCTGCCGAAAAAGTGGATTTGCCGTTAGATTTTGTATTCTAATTAATTTCATTAAGAGCTTCAGAACTCACAGTAAAATAGGCATTTCTGCCATTTGAACTCACTTCACAGTTATTTGTTTTTAGGTACTCATATAGAGTATTCCTCAAGGGCATTTTCTTTCGGTTTTTTTGGTTTTTTATTTATGACTAATATGTATTACGAATATTTTTTTTATGATTTGGTTTGTTTAGTATGTATGTAAGAAAAACTCCGCTATGACGTTTGTTCAGTATGAAGGTACAACGAGAACTGGGATTGGAAATTTGTCATCAATAGTGTTATTGTTTAGAAGTCTATAATCGACAACCAAACGTCATTTCTCTTTCCCTGAATTATCAATTTTTTGGTACAATCCAAAGCGGACTACTGTAAGATGAGTTACTATTTGTTATTATTTTTTGTTCTAGCATCTAATTAATTTATCGTTATATTTCCTGTTCGTGTACATGTGGTTATATATAAATGTTTGAGTTCAAAGCTTTTTGTTTTGGGGTTAATTTCGTGTACTACGATATCAGTTGCTGTTATTTTGTCTCCTTCTTTGTAAAAACGTTGGCAAATTTATCCAGTATTTTAAGTACTTTATTACTTTCTTCGTTGTTAAGGTGATTAAGATCAATAGACTCGGTTATTTTTTCTTTTTTTATTGGTTCCATTGATTAAATTTCTTCTTAAGCCACCGACTTGGAAATATTTTGAAAAAAATACCCTGTTTCCGAATACCTCGATATAACGGTGGTATAGATAAATTTTTGCTTTAAGCGGGATCAAAAATTTTTTACCAATAATTGCATTATGTTTATTGCTTTGAAAACCTATGATTTTCGATGAAATTGTTCCTATTGGAATAAACTCTTTTGGTATTGGTGTATTGTAGAAATATGTAACTTTAATCAAACCGTTTATTGTTTTGTATATCAGATTTTTCTTTAAGGGTTATGGTTTAAAACCATGAAGTGCTGTTGGCTTGATAATGCTTGTATCTGACCCGGTGTAATTAAGCATTTCAATACTTGCCTGCCTATATTAATTATTATTATTGGTAGTTTTGATCTGGAGATGGTGTTGTAAAATGTACTTAGCCATCAGAACTTTCTTCGATGTTATCGATTTCCATATGATTATTTCTTCTGATCTATACTACTATGGGATTGGCGATTTTTTCCCGATCTACTGTTATATTCATTTATATAGAAATCTTGTCTGTCTTGCTGTTTGTTAAATCTATTAGTCTTTTGTGTGTATGAATGATTGTGGTTATTTGGTTGGAAATTTTCTTGTATTTATTTATTTATTTATTTAGGTCTATAGAACAATGTTCCTTACAGACTATAATAACTTAATTAATATGTTATATTAATTAAATGCATTAAAAAAACTAATTTAATCTATTAATAAGGTATAAAATAGAGTTTTTAAAGTTTTGTTTGGATGCATTAAATTCAACCATTTGAATAGTATTCAATTTATTAAAATCAGCAAAAGCTCTTATTAGAGGACTATTTAGAGTATAGTTTCTACGATGAAGGCAATTATAAAATAAGTTACAATGTCGAAGACATCTATTCGGTACATTAAAGGGAACTCTCTCCAGTAGGATAGAACAATCTATATTAGCATTAATAATGTCAAATATAAATAATAAGGATTGCATTTTTCGACGATATTCTAAGGTTTCGAGACCCAAATGAAGACAGCGCGATTCATATGAAGGCTGAGGGTATAGAAAAATCAAATGCGGCAAAGCAAACTTAATAAATTTCCGCTGTATTCTTTCGATACGTGCAATAGAATTTTTACAATAAGGACTCCAAATTAAAGCCCCATATTCCAGTTTAGATCTTACGTAAGATGTATATAAAGATTTAATGGTATAAGGATCTGAAAAATCAGAACAGTTTCTCCTAATAAACGCTAATGTAGAATACGCATTCGGAATTAACCTTTCCAGATGCGGTTTAAATGTTAACTTTGAATCAAAAATTATTCCCAAATCATCAATTTCACTACAATATTTTAAAATAACAGATTTTATGTTATAAGATGACGGAATTAGTGTACGCGATCTTGAATAAGACACATAGGCACATTTATCCATGTTGAATTTTAGAAAATTATTGTCACACCAATTACTAAGGCTATAAAGATCCTTCTGCAATAACTCTACGTCATGCATATTACGTATTTTAGAATAAACTTTCAAATCATCAGCGTATAGAAGAAAACTAGCATGCATAAAACAAGTCTGAATGACATTTATAAAAATATTAAAGAGCAGAGGACCTAAAATGCTGCCCTGAGGTACTCCAGATATCTGGAAGTATGGGCTTGACTCAAAATCTTCTATTTTAACTACACATTTTCTATCTGTCAAATATGAATAAAACCATTCATACAAGTTTGCATGAATTCCAAATGTGCTTAATTTATGTAGTAAGATCGAATGTGGTATTTTGTCAAATGCCTTTGAAAAATCTGTATAAACAGCATCAACTTGCAATCCAGAATCAAAACTATTATGACAATAGTCGGAAAATACTACTAAATTAGTGATAGTAGACCTACCAGTACGAAATCCATGTTGCTGCGGAATAATAACAGATTTAGTTAAAAAATAAATTCTATTGTACACCAAATATTCTAAAATTTTTGAAACTGCTAATAATTTTGAAATTGACCTATAACAGGTAATACATCCCTTTTACCAGATTTAAAAATTGGTGTGATACATGTTAATTTCCAACGTTCTACAAAAATACCTTCACTTATGGATTTATTGAAAATAATCATCAAAGGCAATGCAATTGACTGCACACATTTTTTTAACAAAAAAGCACATAATCCATCAACATCTGAACTAAAAGAATCCTTAATATTTTTAATGCTTTCTGCAACTTTGCATTCTGAAAAAGTAATATTGCCCAAGGATATATGTGATAATAAGTCAGGTTTATGATTAGAAATATTAATTGATTAATTATAATAATTTTTTTTTTTTTTTCTCGTGGTACCTTCATAGCGAACAGTCGATTAGCGGAATTTTTTCTTACATACCAAACTAACAAAAAATTATACAAAAAAATATTCGTAGTACATATTATTCGTAATAGGTACATAGTGACTTTAATAAATAAGCTTTATTGCTTTGATAATATTTTTTACATAGTGGAAATAACAAATACAAAAAAAGCAAACAAAAAAAATATAAACAGTGACATTGAGGAATACTCTATACGAGTAACTCAAAAACAGGCAAACAATCATAAATTACAAAAGCAAAAAAAAAACCGTAAGCAAAAAAACACAAAAAGTGCCCTTGAGGAATACTCTGTATGAGTGCCTCAAATACAAAAAAATATGAAGTGAGTTCTAACAACAGAAATGCCTATTTTACTGTGAGTTCTGAAGCTCTTAATGAAAATAATAGAAATAATAAATCTAATGAAAGTGTTTTTTTAACGGCAAAACCAATTTTTCGTCAGCGATCAACTTCGCTTTGTCCAATGCCAAATAGTAGTGATTCATTAACATTACAATTGCCTAGTACTTCTTCATATAAGTCAGTAATATCATCCCCTTCAGGCTCGTATTCGTCACTTAATAAAGTTATCACTACAGATAACAGTATTTCAAAACCCAAGGTGCAAGTCGGTATGGACAGATATATAACCGTGGTAAAGCGTGGGCGAAGCCCAAATTCTTCAAAAATTTCATCCGCTCCAAAAATGTCTAGGGATAACAGCGCATCCTCAATTAATCGCCAAAACCGTTTTAAAATTTTGCAAGATGAAAACGACAAACCCGAGGCATCGTCGAATAAAACATTCAAGCCGCCACCAATCTACTTAAGGGAGAAAAATTCAAATGCCCTTATTAAAAAATTAATTTCGGTCGTTGGTGAAAATAAATTCCACATTGTCCCAATAAAACGTGGCAACATCGATGAAACGAAAATTCAAATTTATGACGAAAAGGATTTCCGCAAAATGGTTTCTGAATTTGAAACAAATAAAACAAGCTTCTACACATACCAGCTTAAGAGCGCTAAAGGCCTGCAGATCGTATTGAAGGGCATAGATTCTTATGTTGTCCCTGAAGAAATTAAAGATGCACTAGTCCTCCAGGGATTTAAGGTAAAGAATGTATCAAACATATTTAACAAAGAAAAAGTACCCCAACCCCTATTTCGTGTTGAACTGGAGCCAAATGATATACAGTTGAAAAAAAACGAGACTCATCCTATTTATAGCCTTAAATACCTTTTATACAGAAAAATCACAGTTGAAGAGCCACATAAGCGTGCAGGTCCCGTGCAGTGTCATAATTGCCAAGAATATGGCCATACAAAAGCTTACTGCAATTTACCTACAGTGTGTGTTATCTGCGGTGAATTGCACGGTACTGCAAGTTGCACCAAACCAAAAGATCAAGCGGAAAAAAATGCAGTAATTGTGGAGGTAATCACACCGCTAACTACAGAGGATGTCCTGTGTACTCTTTCGTCAAGCAGGCTATGGTGCAAAAACCTAAATTAGCTCCAGCTCAACCATTAAACGCGTACTCCGCCACTTTTGCTCAAGTGAGCCAACCAGTTACTTCACGTGTATCGTATGCCGATGCTGCTAAGGCTAGTTCTATCCCCACACAAAATATTTCACCGCCAAATAATTCAACGAATGCAAATTCAAGCTTTAACTTTAGTCGCCTTGAAGCTACTATTGAGAATCTGGTGCTAACTATAAACAACTTTACAACAAATATTAGTCATATGATGCAAGAAATGCTGAGAATGCAGAATACTCTGCTTCAAGCATTAATTAACAAGCCATGAACACGTTAAAAATATGTTTCTGGAACGCAAACGGCATTCGCCAACATAAAAATGAACTTGAGCACTTCCTTACGGAAAAAAATATTGATATAATGTTGGTCTCTGAGACTCATTTGACTTCTAGAAGCCTCTTTAAAATGAATGGCTACACTTTATATGATACAAAGGACCCTAGAGGGAGAGCATGCGGTGGATCAGCAATTCTAATAAAGTCAAGACTCAAGCACTATATTCTTGACAACATTTGTGAAGAACATCTACAAGCAACAAATATCTGCATTGAAAATTTTTGTACAAATTTCGTGATATCTTCAATTTACTCCCCTCCCAGATTTTCAATCACTGAGGACCAATACGAGAAGTTCTACAAATCTCTTGGACCTTGTTTCGTAGCAGCTGGCGACTACAATGCTAAGCATACGTTCTGGGGTTCGCGTCTTATTACGCCTAGAGGTAGGGCGTTGTTCAACACAATTTCAAAAATGGGCTTGGATGTTATTTCGAGTGGGGAGCCTACTTACTGGCCTACGGGCATACAAAAAATTCCGGATGTTATAGATTTCGGCGTCATAAAAAGTATTTCTAGGGAATTAATCCACGTTGAAGCTTCCCTAGATCTCTCGTCCGATCACTCTCCCACGATCGTTACAATCTGTAGCCCACTGAGAAGCGCTTTACCTCACCCATATGTCAAGATGATAAATCGTGTTAATTGGCTGGGATTCAAAAAATATCTTAGTAGTCATTGCACAGAAAATATTACGCTAAGATCACCCAATGATATTGAATCGAACATTGCAAATCTTAACGAGAATATTAAACAAGCTTCTGAACATGCCACTACCTCTCATCCGCATACTGTGTACAATAAAATTTATTCTACAGACGTTGAACATCTCGTACGTGAAAAAAGGAGAGCTAGAAGGGAATGGCAACAGCACAGATCACCTCAACACAAAATCAGATTTAAAGAGTGCACTAAAAGACTCCAAGAGTTGCTTGCATCTGAAAAAACTGCATCTTTTAAAAATTATCTGGAAGGGCTTGATGTCACACCAGCATCTAATTACTCTTTGTGGCGCGCTGCTAAAAAGCTTAAAACACCCGTTGAGTTTAAGCCACCTCTGCGCACATCTACCGGAGGTTGGGCAAGAAGCGATACTGAAAAAGGTAACATTTTTGTTGAGCATTTAAAATCCGTTTTTACACCAAATACATGTACCGGTGTTGCTGATTTGCCGAGTGTAGTTGCTCTACCCCCTCGACCCTTAAAATTTACGATGTGTGATGTACAAAAACTAATTGCCGAGCTCAACCCGAAAAAAGCTCCCGGTATGGATGGAATTAGTAACCAGATGCTGATTAAGTTACCTCGTACTGCAATTAGAATCCTGTTATTCATTTTTAATGCCATTTTACGACTGGAGTATTATCCAGACTGCTGGAAGCTTGCCAAGGTTAAAATGATTCCAAAGCCAGGTAAAGATCTTACCAAGGCTGAGTCATATAGGCCAATAAGTTTACTGTCAACAATGTCAAAGCTTTTTGAAAAGCTCCTCATGGCAAAATTGTCTTCAATTTTAACTGATAATGGGTGCATCCCGGACCATCAATTTGGTTTTAGAAGCCAGCATAGCACCATTGAGCAAACGCATAGATTGGTTCAATTTATCAGAAAAACATTTGAGGAAAAGAAATATTGTTCTGCCCTGTTTATTGACGTTTCTCAGGCATTTGATAAAGTGTGGCATGAAGGCCTGATTTTGAAATTGAAGACATACTTACCAATAAACATTCTAAATCTTTTGGAAAGTTACATTCTCGCACGAAAATTTACAGTGGTGGAAGGACACTTTATGAGTATGCCTGAAACTATCTCATCCGGTGTGCCACAGGGGAGTATACTGGGGCCATTTTTATATTTGATTTATACTTGTGATATGCCTGTGAGCAGTAGTATCCACACTTCTACATTTGCCGACGATACCGCCTGCCTTAGTATGCACGAAAACCCTGATGAGGCATCCCGAAAACTCCAGGAACACATTAGCCAGATGGAACTATGGTTAAACTTATGGAGAATTAAGGTAAATGAACAAAAGTGTGTCCATATAACATTTACTTTACGAAGAGATACTTGTTCCCCCATTCGGATTAATAATCAAGTTGTTCCTCAACATTCACATGTGAAATATCTTGGTATACACCTCGATCGACGGCTTACATGGAAACATCACATTGACTATAAGTTAACTCAAATGAAACTAAAATTAACTCAGGTACATTGGCTGATTGGCAGAAATTCAACACTCAGCCTAGACTGCAAACTTTTAATATACAAGTCGCTTTTAAAGCCAATATGGTGTTACGGTATCCAGTTATGGGGCACTGCTTCTGCTTCCAATGTAGAGAGAATTCAACGAAGACAAAACAAAATTTTAAGGTTAATAACATCTGCTCCATGGTACATTAAGAATTCAAATATACATCGTGATTTAAATATGCCACTAGTGATTGAAGAAATTGCAAAATACGCAGGCAAATATCTAACGAAACTCGAGTCACATCCTAATCCGCTTGCTCGTAATATTTTGAACTTTACTGGACACATCCGCTTAAAAAAGAGAGATACAAGGGCTCTAATACTAAACACTCCGAATGAAGTTGCTTGAAATTTTTTATTTTTTATTTTGCTTATCACTACTTATGTATTATTTACAACTATCACTTAGTTAGGTCTGGCATTGGTCGGGCCTATTAATTATATGTTAGATTTAAGATTTGAATACTTATTGTTAGTTCATATATGAAGATACAATAAATAAAGAAACATGCATAAAAAAAAAAAAAAAAAAAAGAAGTAGCAGAATCTTCGAAATTATTTTTAAAATAAGAAGCAAACGAATTAACAATACTTGACATGTTATCCATCATAATATCTCCATAAAACATTATAGCTGGAATATTACTATTTTGCTTCTTAGAACGTATAAAAGACCAAAAAGATCTAGGATTTACCTTAATGTAACGTTCAATCCTGAGTAAATATTGTTTATATAGGAATTTGTTAAGAAAATTAAATTCTCTTAATGAAAGCATATACTTCTGTTTCGTTTGAGTACACCCTGTTTTATTGTAAAGCTTAAGCAATTTATTTCGTTTATTTTTTAATCTTGTAAGCCCTTTAGTGTACCATGGGTGAGAGAGAGTTATTTCTCTTGAATGGAATAAAACTATAACATGTATTCAAGAATAGTTCCAAAAATAAATCAAAGCAAACACGAACACCTCCATCTTTCAAAACACAAATCCAATCAATATTACATAAAGCTGAATTTAACACATCAAAATCAGTATTCTTAAAATTTAATTGCCTGCAATTATTATTATTTGAACATTTTATGAAATTGTAAAAATCTACTTCAACTACTATAGGTTTGTGGTGGATACTGACAGGAGAAAATGGCTGCAAACACTCATATATTGTGTACTTAATGTCCGCATCGGCAAAAACTAATTCAATAATTCTATTTAATTGATTAAAAATATTGTTAATCTGAACAAGCCCCAAATCAAGAAAATTGTCAATTAGATTAATTTCAAATTCTTTATTAACATTATATGGCAATAATTTACCGTTAAATGTAATCCAGGCTATATTGGATAAATTGAAGTCCCCAAGGACCACAAAACGAGTATTTGCAGTCATATTCTCATCAACATACAAAATATTAGTAACATGGGCATTATATAAATCAATTGAGCTTTTTGGCGGAATATAAGAAGCACATAAGCAAAGTAAACCTTCAGAGTTTGGAATTACAATAAATAATTGGTCGAGTAAATCATGAACTACAATATTCGAATACTTATATGATTTCAATCCTTTTTTAACTGCTACCAATACTCCTTCACCTTTGGTACAACCAGTCATAACATAGCTTCTATCCTTGCGGTATACATCATAAAAGTTGAGATTAAAAAATTCAGCATCATAAAAATCTTCATTCAACCAGGTTTCCACAATGACAAAAATATCATAATCACATTGTGAAGAAAAATAGAACAAGTCTTTACTTTTTTTTTGGTAATTTGGTAATTCTTATTACAATTTGTTAATTGTGTATTTGTTTGTTTGTAGTTGTTTTGATAAGGGGGTTTTTGATAATATCTTTTGTTAAGTTTGTGTTTATAGTCTATTGTACTAATGCTCCACAGCAATTTGAGTTTTGTGTATTTAATTATAATGTCCTATAATGTTTCGTTCGGACTATCCTTAGCTCTTACAGTCCCGTCGATTTTTTCCAGCATAATGTCTACTAAATCTCTATCGATACATTTAAGACTATACATATTAAGTTTAAGTGGGTCAAATGCATATAGTTAATTCAAGTCGCACTTACCCTTTTCAAAGATTTTGAATTATTCATCTAAATTACTAACCTTAACTGCTCTGCATCGATTAAAAACCTCCCCATAAGTAATTCTGGGTTGAAAAACATAGAAAATTTTCGTCTTTAGTTCGTTCCAAGTAATGTTGCTCATATCTCCAAACTGCTTCCTTTCTTCTCCAATAATTTTTTTCATTTTGGACTATCTTCAGACAAAAATCAATAAGCTGCTGATCGTTGTTACATAAACCAAGAATCAGATCCACAGAATTAATAAGGGATGTTATACCAATGATACGGCTCAAAGCGGGTATCCGCCTGAATTGATCCATGAGATCTTTGGGTCTCATCATGAACTGCTGTTGGGCATTTACTTGTGGGCCCAGCTGTTGTTGTTGTTCCTGAAACGGTTGGAGTTGCAGTTTTTGTAGTTGTATTCGTTACTGTTCAAGTTCTTGATGTTGTAATTGTAGCTGTTGTTGTTCTAGTTGTTGTTGCTGTTGCTGTATTTTTTCCTTCTGTCGTCTTATTACTGTTTCCAATTCAGCAATACTTTGTTTCTCCATTTCTATATGTCTGTCTTTATCGTTGATCGTTTCATAAGCTTTGCTATTTATTTTGTTTTGTTTTGGATGGTATTTTATTTGATTTTCCCTTTTTTTCAAATACTTTATTTTAAAGTTCTAATAATGGAAAAAATCACTTTCAAATCACCTTTGAATCACTTTTTGTGCTGTGTAATCGAGTTTCTTTTCTTTTGCTTAATATCTTTAGATATAAGCTCCACGACTACTGCAGTTAAATATTTGTACTTTTCTTAATAGCTCTTCAGCTTAAACTGTGTTTTATTTTTAAATTTTTTCTTTCTTATAAAAATTTTTTGTTAATCTAGAAAACTTATTCCTATGGAACTAATTTTTATGGTTAATGGTTAATCAAGCAAAATCGATTGCAGGATTTCTGTACATCGATTTTGCTTGTATTTGTTTTTGTAATATATTTTTGTTCAACGACAATATTTATTATTTTTTTTTATACAATCAGCAATTTTGTATTTTAATTGTCATTGCCCTTTTACTCATCTAGTAGTAAAAATATAGTGAATGTTTGTTTTATATTTTTTGTTGTTAATCAACAAAACAGAAAAGTGCATCAAATTTCAAAAACAACTGAGAGAAAAAAATCTTAATGAAACTTTTTTAAACTTCTGCCAAAGACACTTTTTAAATGCCATTGACTCGGTTCAAGGTTTGTTTGTTATACTTAGCAATAATTGTATTATTGTCCACGAGGGGTGCTTGTGGAAGTACATATGTAACTTCCGCGAGTTAAACTCGCGTCTTATTGCATTTATTTGCTATTCCATTTGATATCGTGCGTATTGTGTTGGCAAAATTTTTCGCGAGTGTGCTTGTACGTTTTGAGAGAATTTTGTATTAAATTGTTTGTCAAATGCGTGCAGTGTACTTGTTTATTATTACCTCTGATCGGTTTGTTCTCAAGCGAGATTTTAAAGTATTAGTCATAGATGAAGTTTTGTTCAAACAAGACAAAATTGGTTCATTGCTCGAATATTCAGAATTAATATCATCAGAGGATCGTATATTATAGCTGAAATAATGAAACAACTCTCTTGTATTAAATCTCGGGAAATATTTACAAAAACATTAGTTAATAATTACCTGAATTCTTTCACGTCTTTTTCAGTGACATCAACTTCTGTGAAGCTTATACCAGCGGAATGACGAGTGCCCGAAATGGATCTCTCAATTGGCGTATGTGCACGCTGACGTATTAATCTTTGCTGCGGCCGCATTGTGACGTTGCCATCAACCTTTATTTATGAACAAAGGTGTATTTAAGTTTTTTACATAGGGAACTAACATTGACATTATACCTTATATATAGTTTGTTGAATATCATGTTCTGAAAGGTCGCCTAGGCTGTAACTGCGCTTAATGGTTTTCACCAAATTGCCACTACCCTGTTTTAAAATATAAAAATTTTTATTTAACTTTAAAAAATAAAAGTACATATTTATATTTCTGCTATTTTGGTATGACGGACAATGCGTATGACATAAAAGTAGTATTTTAGTTTTTTCCAATCAAGCTTATTACTAAATAAAATCCGTATTTTCTCATGTGTATCATATAGAGCTGGCAGACTATCGATAGTCACGCTTTTCGATATTTTCGATAGTTTGCTGGAAAACTATCGTTAGTATCGAATTCTTTTAGTTGCGGTCTACAAGTAACATAAAATGACGAAATTTAACATTAACTTTTAGTTAACTCAGGCTTCTAACGTAAATGTTGGGATAAAGTTTTAACATGACTGTTGAGGAATCTGTTTTAACAACTCAGTTAGTGTTAAAATAAGTCCCGGCTCACACAATTCAAATTTTGTTGATCAACTCGTAATTCAGCTGTAAAAAAGATGGAGAAGGAAATACAAATATCCAAGTTTTTTTACCAGGTGAATTACAAGTTTATCAAGAAAAGTTGAAGTGGCTTAGCCGGGACTAAGACAATTCATGTTAGCTGGAGATGAAGAGTTAGAAATATTAATTTTAATAGATAATAATATAATATAATTAATATATAATAATTTTTAATATACGCACAGAAAAAATACCAATGTAAAATCATGGTTTGAGTGTGCTTGTGTTTATTTGCTTTGTTCATAGCTGCAATACACTTTTGTGCTTAGTTGTGTAGGTTCTTTTTGTATTGTTGCTGTTTTTTATGTTTATAAGCAGCCGACAAGGTCAAGTTTTGCATTCGGAGGATCGCAGGTTTGAATCCTGGAGGTAATTCAAAGAATTTGGTATTTTTTTAACTAAAACTTTTCAAGTCAAAGCATTTTGATTTATTTCAAACTAAAAATTTTCAAATAAATTATGTGTTAAATAATAAGAAATAATGTTAAATTATAACTTAATTCAAGATTGTACATATTAAGTGTATAACTTAAGAATATTTAAAGTTGTTGTGGCACGTTGACTACAACGCGATGAGCTCCGAGGTGAAATCAGGGCCCGGGGAAGCCAATTTAATTAATATACAAAAAAATTTCTGATGTCTATGTCAACCACATGAAACGTAAGTTAAATAATTAATAAAATACAATTACTACATTAAATTAAATTCATATTGATCTAACTTGAAATAACTTTGATTCAACATTATTTTTCATTTTGATTTTAACAGTACGTAAATGTTAATTCTACGTGAAACAAAGTTATTTCAAAAGGAAAAATTTTCTTTGGCAGTTACTATAAATCATATTAAATTAACATGAAACACGTATGAAGCAAAATCATTGCCGAAAAATGTTACATTAACCTTGTTTAAGTAGATTTTAAGTTAACATTTTCCTGTTATTTGTAGTTAATATATCGTATATTTTAAATTTGCAGCTTTTACGAAATAAAAACAAGAAAGAGTGCTATATTCCCTTGTGCTGAATCTTATATACCCTACACATATTACGAAATGTACCGACATGCATGCATATGTATGTGGTATATATGTATGTACATATCTACATACATATGTCCATAGAAATTCGTAATTTTATGAAAAAACTTTCGTATCCATCCATCTTGCAGACAAAAAATCTCTTAACTTACGCTTGCCTTGCCAACGTGACTGTGAGTGCAAAGCAGCGAACTTTACCTGTCTGTAGATCTAACGAGCATAAATTTAGTAAAACTGGAATGTAGGCAAGTGGCAGCAATATGCATTGGATTAAAGTGTTAAAACCATGTGTTTTAATATATATATACAATATTTTTTTTTAATTTATTAAACTTATTTCATATACTCTTGCGATAAATTTCTTAAAATATGCACATTACAGCGACTCACTGCAAAAAATTTTTGTAACCACTCTCAAATCAAAAATCGGTCTTTTCAAAGAGGAATTCCAAAACATATTTGTGTTCAGACGATTACTAATACGAAAATTTTTATCTTTTAAGTAGTAAGTGGCTAGCTATTTGTCTACTTATTTTGAAACATGTTAGTTAATGGACGTAATTTGCTATCTGTTTTTTCGCCAAATAGTCTGCTATAGTTTTTCACATTGATAACTAAGCAGCATTTAAAAAGCTGTTTTTCGCAAAATAGCCTGCTATAGTTTTTCATATTGATGCCTAGCAGCATTTAACCCTTTCGGTACTTCTTTTTTGTTTTTGATTTTAAAAATATATTTTTTTTTAATTTTGTATATGCTTAAGTCTATTTTATGAAAAATCAAAAGTAATGTTTTAACATTTTCTTTGCAAAAGTGGTTTTTGAGCATCATGCCATATGGCATAGAATGTATTTAAAGGAAAAAAAAACGCAAGACAAAAATATAAGTTTTAATTCAATATTAAATTTTTTATTAAAAAGAAGCAAAAAAAGACAAGCAATTAATTTTATATTATATATTAACAACTATAGGGATACATATACTCGTTGGAAAGATAAAAACATTAAAACATATTAGTTCATCGCCAATTTTTGGTACAAGAGTAGGTCTGCTCCTGAAAAAAAATAATGTAAAACTAGTTTTAATATTCAAATAAATCTATAACTTACACAATTTTTCATGGTATAATCTGAAGCAATTTCTGGTGCCATTTGGAATGCAGAGATGGACGTTGCATTTTGAACACAAGTATCTGGAATATCCTTTGCATCCTGGTACTTTACATATACGTTTTACAGTTGTATAGTCCGGCCAATGTTCAATACCATCGAAACGAATCGAACCTGAAGGAGCCCTTTCATATGAGAGCTTTGGCTTCGAAGTTGATGGAGTGTTAGAAAGGTCGAGGTCTTCAGACAGCTTGGGTCTTCCTCGTTTTCGAGAGATACTTTGAACTGCTGACAATGCTAGCAATCCATCAGCTACATCATTCCGGAATGCTAATAAATCCATTTGATCTTTTTTTCTTATGTTATTACTGTCGCAATCATTGCGATATTCCAACCAAGAGTTGCATACTGCTAAGTCGAGGAAATGATCGAAAACTCTTAGTGGCCACTTTCGTGTCCGAATAGAAATTCGGTATAACGATAGTAAAAAGTCCATCTTGTCGACTCCTCCCATATATTTATTATATACAGCTACAACGTTTGGTTGTGATACAACGATCTTCTTTTTTTGCTCAGCACAAAATCTGGTGACCTCTCTTGTGTCTTTATCGCCATAAATGGAAGAGGCCAATTGAACGCAGCCCCCATCTAGCCATTTCAAAACGATAATATTTTGGTTCCTTTCAATGCAGTAGTCATAGCTACCTCTTCCTAACTTTTTTAAATCCTTGTCTGCTGTAAGGGGAGCTTTTCCGGTTCTGTTTCCTCGTATGGTGCCTGTTGCCCATATTCCCTTTTCTCTCAAATATTATAATAAATTTATTGTAGTGAAGTAGTTATCAAAAAATAATTTGTGGTTTTTATTTTCCGGAATAGTTTTACATAAATGTACGACAATATCCGAGCAAAAACCTAAATTTGATTCTCCAACAATTGTGTTTTTACCTTGGTATATTTCCAGGTCATATACAATTCCATTTGAGCTACATAGGCAAAATACTTTAATTCCCCATTTGATAGGCTTTTTAGGCATATACTGCTTCAACCCAGTTTTTGATTTGCACGGAATCATCATTTCATCACAGCAGCAGTTTTCATCTTTTGGAATATCATGAGTTTTTTTCAAGAATGTATTTATAATTGGGCGAACTTTAAAAAGTTTGTCGGTTGAGTTCTCCTCTAGGCTAAATTTTAAACTAGTGCGTATTAAGTGAAACCTATTTTTTGTAATGTGTTTCCGAAAGGCTGGTATTTCAGTAGCACTAGTCCAGTACATTGCTAATCGAGGATACCCGATTGTTCCAATAATTATTTCTAATCCCATTAATGCCAGAATCTCTTCTCTTACAACATTAACAGCAGCTCCGCTTTTCACAAGTGAGGCTTGATTTGTTGCCTGAACAATGGTGTCAATAAAATCATATGGAAAATACTCTAAAAAATATGAAACAGGAGTTTTTGCATTTTGTTTTGGATAACTTTCAGAAAAACTTGAGCTTGGATTGCTCCATGCTCTTCTTGCCCATCGAAATGAAAGGATTTTTTGAAATGGTGGATCTGAAGCTTCATCCAAATCCATCAAATCATCTCCCGCAGCTAAATTTTTCTCAAATAGACCTGTACTCCCATCCGGATTAGTTAGCTCATCGATTAGAAAGGCATTGTTATTATTATCATTTAAAGTTTCTAATAGTGACCCCAAAACATCATTTTCTTCTTCTTCCTCCTCGTCAAAATCAGATAAATCTGAGTTATCAAAATTAACTAAAATATTTTCAATTTCTTCAGTGTTTAGTTTCTTAGGCATTTTCAATACGTGTAGTGACTATGACCGTATACAACAAACTAAAAAATTTCCGTTGGGAAAAATCTATTCCATGTGGCATAGTATAAAATAAAAAAAATCGCGGAGCTCTATTGAACTATGTTTCGGCTCTAACTTTTTTTCCACTTACTAAGGCAATGATTATCTACTAAATTAATTACATAAAGTTATAAAATAAATTATTTTTATAACAAAATATATAAAAGTACAGAACGCCATTTTTTTGCCAATTGCGAATCTCATGAGGCACGCTCACTATCGGAACCATAACAATGTGAAGGGTCCACCAATATTTTTTTTTTTCAATTATTTATAGAAAAAACTTCAACGAAAAATATAAAATTAAAAAAAATGTATCCATAAGCTTTTTTTGGCTTAAAATGGGCTCTAAAAACTGACTATGCCATATGGCATAGAAAAGCCGAAAGGGTTAAAAAGCTAAGATGAGATTTGTCGTTAACTTCACTATCACTTTTACTAGCGTCCATAAGCGAAACCATCGTGCCTTTCAGATACGCATATTTTTTAATTTGGGGATCTTTACTTTCGTCCAATCTTGTGTGTTCCGGATTTTGAGTAAGAGTACTTGAAGGTGACCCTGTTTTCAATTAGCATGTTTATGTGGTTTTGGGGCCAAGGTGCACCATAAGGATCAATGTAAACTTGCAAATCATGCTAAGTAGGGAGTTCTCGTTGTATCTTCATAGTGAATAGTCGATTAGCGGAATTTTTCTTACATTCTTATTAAACATACAAAAAATTATACAAAAAAAATATTCGTCGTGCATATTATTCGTACATACTGACTTTAATAAATAATTTTTTTTTTGAAATTGAATTTTTTTTTAATACCATTATTTATTTATTGTATCTTTAATTATGAACTAACAATAAGTATTCAAATCTTAAATCTAAAATATAAGTATTAGGCCCGAGCACTGTCGGACATAAACTTAGTGATAGTTATAAATAATACAATATTGGCTTCCAAAGCGACTTGTACAGTAAAAGATTGCAGTCTACGCTGAGTGTTGAATTTCTACCAATCAGCCAACATATCTGAGTTAGTTAAAATTTCATTTGTACTAGCTTTGAAATTGAATTTTTTTAATACCATTATTTATTTATTGTATCTTCAATTATGAACTAACAATAAGTATTCAAATCTTAAATCTAAAATATAAGTATTAGGCCCGACCACTGTCAGACATAAACTTAGTGATAGTTATAAAAAATACATAAGTAGTGACAATCAAAAAAAAAAAGAAAAAAATATTTTCAAGCAATGCCATCAAGAGTGTTGAGTATAAGAGCCCTTGTCTCCCTCTTTTTCAGGCGGATGTGACCAGTAAAATTCAAGATGTTACAAGCAAGCGGATTAGGATGTGACTCGAGTTTTGTTAAATATTTGCCTGCGTATTTTGCAATTTCCTCAATCACTAGTGGCATATTCAAATCACGATGTATATTTGAATTTTTGGTGAACCATGGAGCCGATGTTATCAAACATAAAATTTTGTTTTGCCTTCGTTGGATTCTATCGACATAAGAAGCTGATGCAGTGCCCCATAACTGAATTCCGTAGAATCATATTAGCTTCCAAAGCAACTTGTACAGTAAAAGATTGCAGTCTAGGCTGAGTGTTGAATTTCTACCAATCAGCCAACATATCTGAGTTAGTTTAAATTTCATTTGTATTAGCTTTGAGTCAATATGGTGTTTCCATGTAAGTCGTCAATCAAGGTGTATACTAAGGTATTTTACATGTGAATGTTGATGAATAACTTGATTGTTGTATCTTTTCGCAGGGTAAATAATACCTGAACACGCGTCTTATCACACCTAGAGTACGAGCGTTGTTCAACACAATTTCAAAAATGGGCTTGGACGTCATTTCGAGTGGGGAACCTACTTACTGGCCTACTTCATACATAAATTTCCGGATGTTATAGATTTAGGCGTCATGAAAAATATTTCTATGGAATTAATTCATGTTAAAGCTTCCCCAGATCTATCGTCCGATCTCTCTCCCACGATCGTTACAATCTGTAGCTCACTGAGAAGTGCTCTACCTCACCTATATGTGAAAATGGTCAGTCGTGTTAATTGGCTGCGATTCAAAAAATATCTTAGTAGTCATTGCACTGAAAATATTTAGCTAAGAACTCATTATGATATTGAATCTAATATTGCCAATCTTAACGAAAATATTAAGCAGGCTGCTGTACATGCCACTTCCTCCCGTCCGCAGACTGGGTTTAATAGAATATATTCCACAGATATTGAACATCTCGTATGTGAAAAAGGAAGAGCTAGAAGAGAATGGCAACAGCACAGATCACCCCAAAATAGAATTAGATTAAAAGAGTGCACTTAAAAACTCCAAAAGATGCTTGCATATGAAAAAACTGCATCTCTTAAGAACTATCTGGAAAATCTCGACGTAACACCAACTTCTAATTACTCTTTGTGGCGCGCTGCGACAAACTAAAATACTCGTTGAGTTTAAACCACCTCTGCGCACTTCTACCGGAGTTTGAGACAGGAGTGATATTGAAAAATGTAACTTGTTTGCAAAGCATTTAAAATCCTTACTTACCCCAAACACATGTACTGGTGTTGTTGATTTCCCGAGTGTAGTTGCGCTATCCCCTCGACCCATAAAATTTAAAATGTGTGATTTACAAAATCTAATTGCTGAACTCAACCCGAAGAAAGCACCAGGTGTTAATGGAATTAGTAACCAGATGCTAATAAAATTGCCTCGTATTGCAATTAGAATCATGTTATTAATTTTTAATGCCATTTTACGACTAGAGTATTATCTCTACAGCCGGAAGCTTGCCAAAGTTAAAATGATTCCGAGGGCGGCCAAAGATCTTACCAAGGCAGAATCATACAGGCCAATAAGTCTGCTATCAACAATGTCAAAACTCTTCGAAAAGCTGCTCATGACAAAATTTTTCCCAATTTTAACTGATAGTTGGTGCATCCCAGACCATCAATTTGGTTTTAGAACCCTTCGTGTGCGGGTCAAAGTCGCACTTCACTGAATTTATTTTAAATTGAAAAAGCTATTAAATATGTTTAATAAAAATAGGCATAACTGCCTCAAATATGTTGCTAGATAATTTATACACAGTTCTATTCATAGAACTGACCAATACAAACATACAAACACACACATTTGTAGTAAAAAGAGACAACAACAAGATTTGATACAGTTGGAAAATTATTCAATGCATACACAATCCACAGACACTTATATATACATACAAACATAACATGATGAAATATCCTAACGCAAACAAACACAATAACTAATAGTAATTTATTACATATAAGTGCATAAAATAGAAAAAGATAAAATAAAGATACGAAATATTTAAAAAAATTCCCCTCAACAAAATTTTCATCGTTATATAATAAAATTTCCTAACGCACACAAACACAATAACCAATAGAAATGTAAGTGAATAAAATAGAAATAATTAAATAAGGATACGAAATATTTAAAAAATTTGCGTCAACAAAATTTTCATTTAAAATTATCTTCCATTAAAAATAATAACACCACGGCCAAACCTAGCATGATGTGTACTTTTACATTGGACAAAAAATTGTCCATATAACGTTGACCCTAACAAGAGATACTTGTTCCCCAATTCGAAACAATAATCAAAATATTACTCAACATTCCCAAGTGAAATACCTTGGTATACACCTTTATCGAAGGCTTACATGGAAACATCATATTGACTTTAAACTAACTCAGATGAAACTTAAGTTATCTCAAATACACTGGTTGATTGGCAGAAATTCAACACCCAGCCTGGACTGTAAACTTTTATTATACAAGTCGCTTTTGAAGCCAATATGGTGTTACGGTATCCAGTTATGGGGCACTGCTTCAGCTTCCAATATAGAGAGAATCCAACGAAGGCAAAACAAAATTTTGCGGTTAATAACATCGGCTCCATGGTACATACATCAAAAATTCTAATATACTTCGTGATTTAAATATGCCACTAGTGATTGAAGAAATTGCAAGTTACGCAGGCAACTGGACACATTCGCTTTAAAAAGAGGGAGTCAAGGGCTCTTGAAAATACTTTTTTTTACTTTTTTATAAATTTTTTTTCTTTTTTGATTATCAATACTTATGTATTATTTATAACTATTAACAAGTTTTTCTCCGACAGTGGTCGGTTATAATAATTATATTTTAGATTTAAGATTTGAATACTTATTGTTAGTTCATATTAAAGATACAATAAATAAATACATGTATTAAAAATAAACAAAAAAAATACAAAACTGGCACCAGTGTGCTCCCCTGTGGCACACCGGATGATATAGATAGGGGCAGACTCATGAATTCTCCTTCCACAATCGTAAACTTTCGGGTAGTTATGTAACTTTCTAATAGATTCAGAAAATTTATTGGTAAATATGATTTTAATTTTAAAATAAGGCCTACATGCCACACTTTATCAAAGGCCTGAGAAACGTCAATAAACAGGGCAGAACAATACATTTTTTCTTCAAAAGTTCTTCTTATAAATTGCACCTATCTATGAGTTTGTTCAATGGTGCTATGCTGTCTTTTAAAACCAAATTGATGGTCTGGGATGCACCCACTAACAGTTAAAATTGGGGGCAATTTTGTCATGAGCAGCTTTTCGAAGAGTTTTGACATTGTTGATAGCAGACTTATTGGCCTGTATGATTCTGCCTTGGTAAGGTCTTTGCCCGGCTTTTGAATCATTTTGACCTTCGCAAGCTTCCAGCTTTGTGGATAATACTCCAGTCGTATAATGGCGTTAAAAATAAATAACAGGATTCTAATTGCAATATGGGGCAACTTTATCACCATATTGTTACTTATTCCATCAATACCTGGAGCTTTCTTCGGGTTGCGTTCAGCAATTAGTTTCTGAGCATCACGCGTCTTAAATGTTATGGGTCGAGGGGGTAGCGCAACTACACTCGGTAAATCAACAACACCAGTACATGTGTTTGGGGTAAATAAGGATTTTAAATGCTCAACAAATATGTTACCTTTTTCAGTATCGCTTCTGGCCTAACCTCCGGTAGAAGTGGAGAGTGCAGAGGTGGTCTATATTCAACGGGTGTTTTAAGCTTTCTAGCAGCTCACCACAAGGAGTAATTAGATGCAGGTGTGGCATCAAGATTTTCCAGATAATTTTTAAGACATACAGTTTTTTCATAAGCCAGCAGCTCTTGGAGTCGTTTAGTGCACTCTTTAAATCTAATTTTATTTTAAGGTGATCTGTACTGTTGCCATTCCCTTCCAGCTTTCCTTTTTTCACGTAAAAGACGTTCAATGTCTTTAGAATAAATTTTATTAAACCCAGTCTGCGGATGGGAAGTAGTGGCATGTTCAGCAACCTGTTTAATACTTTCGATAAGATTTTCAATGTTCGATTCAATATCACCTGGTGTTCTTAGGGTAATATTTTCCGTACAATGGCTACTGAGGTATTTTTTGAACCCCAGCCAATTAACACAGTTGATCATCCTTACATATGGGACAGGGAAGTCACTTCTTAGTAGGCTACAAATTGTAATAATCGTGGGAGAGTGATCGGAGGAGAGATCTACAGAAGCTTCAACATGAATTAATTCCCTAGTGATATTTTTCATGACTCCAAAATCTATAACATCCAGAATTTTTTGTATGTCCGTAGGCCAGTAAGTGGGCTCCACACTTGAAATGACATCCAATCCCATTTTTGAAATTGTGTTGAACAATGCCCGACCTCTAGGTGAAATAAGACGCGAACCCCAGAACGTATGTCTTGCATTGTAGTCCCCAGCTGCTACAAAACAAAGGGCCAAGAGATTTCTAGAATTCCTCGAATAAATCCTCAGTAATTGCGAATCTGGGAGGGGAGTAAATTGATGATATCATGAAATTTGTAACAAAATTTTCGACACAAATATTTGTTGCTTGTAGATATTCTTCACAAATGTTATCAGGGATATAGTGTTTGAGTCTTGACTGAATTAGAATTGCTGACCCACCGCATGCTCTCCCACTTGGGTCCTTTGAATCATATGGAGTGTAACCATTTATTTTAAATAAGCACCTTGAAGTCAAATGAGTCTCAGAGACCAACATTAAATCAATATTTTTTTCCATAAGGAAGTGCTCAAGTTCATTTTTATGCTGGCGAATGCCGTTTGCGTTCCAGAAACATATTTTTAACATGTTCATGGTTTGTTAACTAATACTTGAAGCAGTGTATTCTGCATTCGCAGCATTTCTTGCATCATGCTAGTCATATTTGTTGTAAAGTTGTTTATAGTTGGCACCAGATTCTCAATAGTAGCTTTAAGGCGACTAAAGTTAAAGCCTGAGTTTGCATTCGCTAAATTATTTTGTGGTGAAACATTTTGTGAGGGACTAGAACTAGCCTTAACAGCATCGGCATACGATACACGTGAAGTAACTGGTTGTCTCACTTGAGCAAAAGAAGCGGAGTACGCGTTTAATGGTTGGGTTCGAGCTAACTTAGGTTTTTGACTCATAGTCTGTTTAACAAAAGAATATACAGGGCATCCTCTATAGTTAGCGGTGTGATTACCTCCACAATTACTACATTTTTTTTCTGCTTGTTCTTTTGACTTAGTGCAGCTAGCAGTACCATGCAATTCACCGCAGATAACACAAACTGTAGGGAAATTTCAGTAAGTTTTTGTATGGCCGTATTCTTGGCAATTATGGCACTGTACAGGACCTGAACGCTTACGTGGCTCTTCAACTGTGATTTTTCGGTGTAACAGAAACTTTACGCTGTAAATTGGATAGGTGTAATTTTTTTCAATTGTATGTCATTCGGCTCCAGTTCAATGCGAAATAGGGGTTGGGGGACCTTTTCTCTGTTAATTATATTAGTAACATTTTTTACCTTAAATCCTTGGTCTAGAAGTGCACATTTTACTTCTTCGGGCTCAACATATGAATCTATGCCCTTTAGTACTATCTGTAGGCTTTTAGCACATTTAAGTTGGTATGTGTAAAAGTTTGTTTTATTTTTTTTTAAATAATTTAAAATTCTTCGGAAAATGTTTTCATCATATATTTGGAGTTTAGTTTCATCAATATAACGTCGTTTAATTGGAATTACGTGAAAAGTATTTTCACCAATGGTCAACAGTAGTTTTGTTAGAAGCGCGTTAGAATTTGTTTCTCTCACATATATAGGTGGTGGCTTAAAAGACTTCTAAGATGATGAAGCGGTCTTGTCGTTATCGTCTTGCAATAATGAAAAAGGATTTTGGTGATTCGTGGATGATGCGCTGTTATCCCTAGACATCTTTGGAACAGATGGAATTTTAGAAAAATCGGGCTTCGCCCACGCTTTACCACGGTTATATATCTGTCCATTCCGACTTGTACCTTTGGTTTTGAGCTCCTGTTATCTGTAGTGATAACTTGGTTAGGTGATGAACAGCCCGAGGCTATATTTATTATAGTTTATATTGGCTTAAGTTCGTATTGAATTACATATCTTGTGCCCGTACGGAACCCTTCGTGCGCGGGTCAAAGTCGCACTTCACTGAATTTATTTTAAATAAGATGTATGAACATTATAATTTTGTTTTGTTAAAAAAAATTGTTGTAGATAAATTTCCAAAAAAATTTCGCTTAGGAAATGTTTAGTTTGGGTTTACCAGTTGTAAAAAGGTGTAAAGTTGTTAAATTTTAAATTTTTTCAACAGTCGCATTGTTTCCTCCCCTATCCTTGGGGCGTATAAGATATCGTTCTCGGTAGGAGTTCCTTGCATACCTATCATTTTCGTATACCTGCGAACCAGTCTATTTTTTCTTTCATAGTGAATTCTTTACCTTCCCAACCTTTTGAATCTTTAGCTCTTTTTTGGCTTTTATTATATCTTGACTTCTGATCTAAGTTGAAGATTTCGGGCTTCTGGTTCTGCGAGGCACCTTCCTATAGTAATCGCTTCCAGCGTTTTTCTGCTTCTTCTATGTCCTCAAGAAGTTCCTCCCAGGGTTGTTTCATTAATGAAAGGATTTAAATAAAAAAAATTTATATTATATATGCCTATGATCCCTGCTAAGCATAAGCTCTCTATGCGGGGGTTTATATTAAGCTCCTTTTCACTTAAAACGATAAGCAATAGTGCAGTCTATTCCTTATCAATGAAAGGACAGAATCGCCATGTAATCTACTAACAATAAAATGCACAAGGGTTTTTTCAGTGATCATGGTATATTGATATATTATTTAACAATTTCTTCAGCTATTACTAACAGTTAGAAGTTCTCTTTTTCTTATTTATACTTATTATAATATACATGCATTCATACATTTGGATTACATTGTATTAAATATAAATGTATTATGTTACCGAAATTCTAGCGTTTATGACTAAATGAGTTAGCAATTAAAAATCGTTACTGTCCTATCTCAAGAAGACGTTGAATTTAAGTTAGTTCAATTTGTTTACATACTTTTAAATATTATTGTTTTTTATGAATATCATTTTGCTATGACTGTTTGGTGAGGTTCATGCATAAGTTATATGCATACTATTTATATACTACAAATGTATGCATCGTAACACATGTTAAACATTTGTCTAATATTTAGTTCACTTGATATTTAAATGTTTTCTATTAGCACGCTTTGGGTTTGAATTGTTTTTCTTTTCAATAAAATTTTTATGATCGTCAGTCTCCTCTGTCTATTTTGCTATTTTTATTACAAATATTTAATAGCTTTTCCAAGAAATAGGATCAGTAATTAAAAAAAGGAACAAAGAAAACAAACGTACACTTGCAACACGTAACTGCATGAAATTTTTGTTTAAATATTTCGATATGTTAATTCTTTTTACTTTTTTATATGCTTAATTTTGTTAGTGCGGAAAGAATTTTTTTTCATGCATATTATTTTTATTTATTGTATCTTCATATATGAACTAACAATAAGTATTCAAATCTTAAATCTAACATATAATTAATAGGCCCGACCAATGCCAGACATAACTAAGTGATAGTTGTAAATAATACATAAGTAGTGATAAGCAAAAAAAAATAAAATTTTCAAGCAACTTCATTCGGAGTGTTTAGTATTAGAGCCCTTGTATCTCTCTTGTTTAACCGGATGTGTCCAGTAAAGTTCAAAATATTACGAGCAAGCGGATTAGGATGTGACTCGAGTTTTGTTAAATATTTGCCTGCGTATTTTGCAATTTCTTCAATCACTAGTGGCATATTTAAATCATGATGTATATTTGAATTCTTAATGTACCATGGAGCAGATGTTATTAACCTTAAAATTTTGTTTTGTCTTCGTTGAATTCTCTCTACATTGGAAGCAGAAGCAGTGCCCCATAACTGAATATCGTAACACCATATTGGCTTTAAAAGCGACTTGTATATTAAAAGTTTGCAGTCTAGGCTGAGTGTTGAATTTCTGCCAATCAGCCAATGTACCTGAGTTAATTTTAGTTTCATTTGAGTTAACTTATAGTCAATGTGATGTTTCCATGTAAGCCGTCGATCGAGGTGTATACCAAGATATTTCACATGTGAATGTTGAGGAACAACTTGATTATTAATCCGAATGGGGGAACAAGTATATCTTCGTAAAGTAAATGTTATATGTACACCCTTTTGTTCATTTACCTTAATTCTCCATAAGTTTAACCATAGTTCCATCTGGCTAATGTGTTCCTGGAGTTTTCGGGATGCCTCATCAGGGTTTTCGTGCATACTAAGGCAGGCAGTATCGTCGGCAAATGTAGAAGTGTGGATACTACTGCTCACAGGCATATCACAAGTACAAATCAAATATAAAAATGGTCCCAGTATACTCCAATGTGGCACACCGGATGAGATAGTTTCAGGAATACTCATAAAGTGTCCTTCAACCACTGTAAATTTTTGTGCAAGAATGTAACTTTCCAAAATATTTAGAATGTTTACTGGTAAGTATGTCTTCAATTTCAAAATGAGGCCTTCATGCCACACTTTATCAAATGCCTGAGAAACATCAATAAACAGGACAGAACAATTCTTCTTTTCCTCAAATGTTTTTCTGATAAATTGAACCAATCTATGCGTTTGCTCAATGGTGCTATGCTGGCTTCTAAAACCAAATTGATGGTCCGGGATGCACCCATTATTAGTTAAAATTGAAGACAATTTTGTCATGAGTAGCTTTTCAAAAAGCTTTGACATTGTTGACAGTAAAATTATTGGCCTATATGACTCAGCCTTGGTAAGATCTTTACCTGGCTTTGGAATCATTTTAACCTTGGCAAGCTTCCAGCAGTCTGGATAATACTCCAGTCGTAAAATGGCATTAAAATTGAATAACAGGATTCTAATTGCAGTACGAGGTAACTTAATCAGCATCTGGTTACTAATTCCATCCACACCGGGAGCTTTTTTTGGGTTGAGTTCGGCAATTAGTTTTTGTACATCACACATCGTAAATTTTAAGGGTCGAGGGGGTAGAGCAACTACACTCGGCAAATCAGCAACACCGGTACATGTATTTGGTGTAAATACGGATTTTAAATGCTCAGCAAGTATTTTTTTTTTAAATACATATATTTATTTATTGTATCTTCAAATTTGAACTAACAATAAGCGATCAAATCTTAAAGCTAAAATATAATTATTTAGCCCGACCAGTGTCGGCCAAAACTTAGTGAAAGTTTAAATAATACAAAGTAGTGATAATCAAAAAGGAAAATTAAATGTATTTTCAAGCATTCTCATCTAAAGTGTTGAGTATGTCCCTTTTTTTAGGCGGATGTGTCCAGTAAAGTTCAAAATATAACGAGCAAGCGGATTAGGATGTGACTCGAGTTTTGTTAAGTATTTGCCTGCGTATCTTGCAATTTCTTCAGTCACTAGTGGCATTTTTAAATCACGATGCAAATTTGAATTCTTAATGTACCATGGAGCAGATGTTATTAACCTTAAAATTTTGTTTTGTCTTCGTTGAATTCTCTCTACATTGCAAGCTGAAGCAGTGCCCCATAACTGGATACCGTAACCATACCGTAACCATACCATATTGGCTTCAAAAGCGACTTGTATATTAAAAGTTTGCAGTCCAGACTAAGTGTTGAATTTCTGCCAATCAACCAATGAATTTGAGATAACTTAAGTTTCATCTGAGTTAGCTTAAAGTCAATATGATGTTTCCATGTAAGCCTTCGATCAAGGTGTATACCAAGGTATTTCACTTGGGATTGTTGAGGAATATTTTGATTGTTGATCCGAATGGGGAAACAAGTATCTCTTCTTAGGGCAATCGATGTATGGACACACTTTTGTTCATTGACTTGAATTCTCCATAAGTTCAACCAGATTTCCAACTGTGTTATATGTTCTTGAAGATATCGGAAAGCCTCGTGTGGGTTTTTGTGCAAACTAAGGCAGGCTGTATCTTCGGCAAACGTAGATGTATGGATATTGCTGCTCAAAGGCATATCACAAGTATAAATCAAATACAAAACTGGCCCCAGTATGCTCCCCTGTGGCACACCGGATGATATAGATTGGGGCAGACTCATGAATTCTCCTTCCAAAATCGTAAACTTTCGGGTAGTTATGTAGCTTTCTAATAAATTCAGAAAATTTATTGGTAAATATGATTTTAATTTTAAAATAAGGCCTTCATGTCACACTTTATCAAAGGACTGAGAAACGTCAATAATATTTGCTCAGCAAGTATATTACCTTTTTCAGTATCACTTCTTGCCCAACCTCCGGTAGATGTGCGCAGAGGTGGCTTAAACTCAACGGGTGTTTTAAGCTTTTTAGCAGCGTGCTACAAAGAGTAATTAGATGCTGCTGTGACATCAAGCCCTTCCAGATAATGTTTAAAAGATGCAGTTTTTTCAGATGCAACTCTTGGAGTCGTTTAGTGCACTCTTTAAATCTGATTTTGTGTTGAGGTGATCTGTGCTGTTGCCATTCCCTTCTAGCTCTTCTTTTTTCACGTACGAGATGTTCAACGTCTATAGAAAAAATTTTATTGAACCCAGTATGCGGATGGGAGGTAGTGACATATTCAGAAGCTTGTCTAATATTCTCGTTAAGATTTCTAACATTGCAAATCTTCAATATCATTTGGTGTTCTTAGCGTAATATTTTCCGTGCATTGACTACTAAGATATTTTTTGAATCCCAGCCAATTAACACAATTTATCATCTTGACATATGGGTGAGGTAAAGCGCTTCTCAGTGGGCTACATATTGTAACGATCGTGGGAGAGTGATCGGACCAGAGATTTAGGGAAGCTTCAACGTGAATTAATTCCCTAGAAATATTTTTAATAACGCCGAAATCTATAACATCCGGAATTTTTCGAACGTCAGTAGGCCAGTAAGTAGGCTCCCCACTCGAAATAACATCCAAGCCCATTTTTGAAATTGTGTTGAACAACGCCCTACCTCTAGGCGTAATAAGACGCGAACCCCAGAACGTATGCTTAGCATTGTAGTCGCCAGCTGCTACGAAACAAGGTCCAAGAGATTTGTAGAATTTCTCGTATTGTTCCTCAGTGATTAAAAATCTGGGAGGGGAGTAAATTGAAGATATCACGAAATTTGTACAAAAATTTTCAATACAGATATTTATTGCTTGCAGATGTCCTTCACAAATGTTGTCAAGAATATAGTGCTTGAGTCTTGACTTTATTAGAATTGCTGATCCACCGCATGCTCTTACTCTAGGGTCCTTTGTATCATATAAAGTGTAGCCATTCATTTTAAAGAGACTTCTAGAAGTCAAATAAGTCTCAGAGACCAACATTATATCAATATTTTTTTCTTTTGCTCAAGTTCATTATCTACGGTTGGGAAAAACCGTTTAATTAGGGTTGTGAAGCGCAGTGCCTGTTGTATAGAAATTTTGTTGTTGTTTTCTTCTTAGTGTCTTGAGTATTGTATTGAATTGTTTGGTCATATAGAAAAGGTGCACGGGCGATTTGTAATCATTTATGAGGGTTTGAATTGTTATATAAGTTATTTAAAGATTTATTGTTTCATTTGAGTACTTGACTACAACTGAAATCAAAAGTACAAAATTCTTTATTATAAAATAAATTCACATAAACAAATTTTGTTCACTATGCAATTCTTTGAAATTTACATTTACCTTTGGTAGTTAACAGGTAAGTATTGTAGTGTCAGCAATAAGAATATTATATTTCTTAACAGCTCATTAATATTAATTTTAATTACGAAACATATTGCAATCGAGGTTTTAATTGGGTCAAAAGAAATATAAAACAGAATTTAATAACTTCAACGATGAAAAATAAAATTGTTTTTTAAGCTATTTATAAAAATAAGGAAATTCAAAAAATATTTTATCTGCTAACGCTTCCCTCCTCAGACGCAGACATCCCCGTTTGCATAGGAAATTGGTTGACATGTTTCTAGACTATTGCATTATGTGGTGTTCGATTTTTGAATTTCGGAGTGGATCGGTGGAATGTCAGTTAGGGTTAATTTAAGTTCATACTTTCTTTTTGCAGCGCACTTGAGAACTATGGTAATTGGAATTATTGCGCATATTATTAAAGCAACTGAACTTTCCCATTGATTTATATTATAACTTTTCTTCGTCAATTGAATTGTGTGGGTGTTTTTCAAATGTAATTCTTTAATAAGTTGAAGAGATAAGGTTTCTTCGAAGTAATGACTGGAATTCAATGACCTTAGAATGCCGGGTAGTGGTTTATAAAATTCCTTTTCGTAATAAGAGAAAGTTATGTTATCAACGGATATGGTAGCATTTTGGTATTGTACTACAAATGTTCCATGCATGCATATCGACTGGATTACCGTTTACAAGTATTGAACCATTGTACTAATTAAATAGAAGTAGACCATCTTGGATTATTTCCAAGGAAAGAAAATATAATATATTGCTTTTTTTACAAGTGGAGGGACTGCTCTTGAGGAGATTTGGTATTTGTTGTGCTGGTTATTTCTTTGATACTTTCCTTTTGACATAAGTTTAAATTGTCATAGCTTTTATAGGGTTTTCTTACTTCAAATATTTTATTTTGGCAAAATATTATAGTTTCGTATTCTAATTTTATAATAAAATTTCCTGTCTTTATTGGTTTTATTAACATAGTTTTACAATGAGCTTTGTTGGCTATAGGCAAATTTATTACGTATAACAAAATTGAATTATTAGAGGCAACTTTAATATTGTAAATTGTAAACTTCGTTCCAAATCATTATAAGGAAAATTTTGCTCAACATTTAACTCGCTTAAATTTTAAATTTCCATTTCCTTGAGAGAAAAGAAAAGGATTTATGATGCCACCCTTCCACTACTTCAGTTCTCGTTGTACCTTCATAGTGAATAGTCGATTAGCGGAATTTTTCTTACATTCTTATTAAACAAAAGTAGTAGTGAACTACCAATTCGGCCCCAATTAAACTTGCAAAATTGTTGGTGAAATTTTTAAATTTGGGTAATTAAAATTTGAAAATTGTTAAATTCTTGGAAATTTGTGAAATTTGATACCTGCGAGGGTGGTTCAATAAGTCCGTCCAAATTTTTGTTTACATAAGGAGTTTTTTGTTTACATTAACTTTGTGGGAACGGGTGATTTTTTTGGGTAGTATTAATTGTGGGAACGGGTGATTTTTTTGTGGGTGTGGATTAAGGGGTTTTATAAGATTAAGATTTCTCAAGTGTATATGCCGACGGGAAAATCATGAAAATGATTTTTCCTAATACCAGTGGGGGAAATAGTGAGTATTATTTTTTCCTAATACCATTGGTGAAAATAGTGATTATTCATTTTTCCTAATGCCGACGGCAATACATGATAAGTTTTCCTAATGCCTACGGCAATGCATGATAAGTTTTCCTAATGCCGACGGCAATACATGATTATTATTTTTTTGAAATGCCTACGGCAATACATGATTATTATTTTTCCTAATGCCTACGGCAATACATGATTATTATTTTTTTCGTAATGCCGACGGCAATACATGATTATTATTTTCTAGTACTAAAGGGAAAATTGCCAGTGTTGCCAGAAATTTGTTATCGTAATACTACATCAGTAATATCAGAGAAAATAGATTTGATGACTACTACGCGATTCTCATATGAATCGGGGGAATATGTGTATGATTTCCTCACGCTAATAAATTGTTTATAAATAAAATAATTAAATAAATTAATAAACAATTAATTTAATAATTTTATTTACTTATAAAATGTTCTCTTGTATATGAACACCCTATACTTGTGTGTGGATGATCCATCTTGTTTGTCGCTGGTATTTATTTATTTGTTTAAGAAATATAATTGTATGTATGTGTGTATATTTGCATGTGTATGTATGTATGTATGTTTGTATGTGTATTTGTATGTATGACTGAGGATGCTTGTGCATAAAATATTTTGTAGAATACATTTATATTTTGCAACGTAATCATTTTCTTTGTCTACGATTATTTGAAAGCAGCAAAGTTTCAATTAAGTACAGTCATCAGCAGAGAAACAAAAAGTAAATATGCTGCAAGGATACTGCTACTAATTTTTGTATAAATACGGCAACTTTTCTAACCATCACATCAGTACTTCATTGTATTTACAACCATCAACATAAATTGTGTTAAAGTGAAATAATAACTATAAAATAATTAAAAATGAGTTCTTCAGGTTATCAGTGTGAAAGATGCCATAAGGTATATAAATACCAAAAGTCCTTTTTGGATCATGTAAAAAATCATAGTGTGCAGGATCAAGTGGTCGTAAGCCGGAACAGAAATCAAGAACAACCGCAGACATCTCTTGAAAATTATCAGCAGCACCTAAATATGTCTCATCATCAGCAACATCCTTCTCTACATTACCCCCAATATCAAGTGCCAATGAATTATCAACAATACGGTATGCCATGGAATAATCAGTTTTTGGGATTAGGAGTGCCAATGCAATATGAGTACCCAACTTATAATTATAATCCCGTCACACCAGATAATCAAATGTTGCAGTATTCCAATTTGATGCAATGGCAACCTCTTAATTATCATCAACAAGAGCAGCAGCAACAACAAGCTCAACAACAAGGTGTGGATATCCATGGAGGGAATTTGTACAACGATGCTATGGACATAAGTTTGCCGGAAAGTGATGGAGAAGAAGAAGAAAGAAGAGAAGAAACTCTGCCAACTCCAATGAGTGCTTCACATTCTAGGACAGAAGAAGTAGCAGAGAATGTGAAATGTTTCAAAATATCCAAAGCCTTCAAAAATCATATCGCCACGTATGCTATTTTAAACAGAAAGGACCAACTTCTTCTGGAAGAGTTTATGAAGGAAAACATAAATATTTTTATTGAGAGACTTCACATGAGTTTGTGTAAGCATACAATCATTAAATTTCATGTGAGTATTGTGGCGGAGTATATCAAAATTGTTGAAGAAGATTTGGAGTTGTGTGTTATAACACATGTAGCTAAAATGAGTTTGGTGACGAAGGCAGACAACATAAAAGAAATATTCCGTAAACAGATTGAGGAGATTTCAACCAAAATGTCCGAATTTGAAGAGCGCGATTCTGGTTGGACTTTATCACGCATAGTCCGAGCAGAAATCAACATCAACAAATCGTCGCTCGTCAAAGGATCAAGTTGGATATCCACACCTCAAAAACTAGTAAGAAAATTTGCTTGCATCAATATTGAAAATGATGATGATGAATACTGCTTCAAGTGGTGTTTGATTGCTGCCATGGATACCTCCAAATACAAGCATGAAGAACGTTGCAGTTTTTATGGTATTCAGGACATTTCAGCAGACATTATTTTTACGCGAAATAGTGAAGTGTTAAATTTCAAAAATTTAAGCTTCCCATTAGCTCTAAAAAAATTAACGTGTTTGAGGTGAACAATCCTGCAATAAGCGTTAACGTATTTGGGTATGATGAGGAGACAAATCAAATCATTGGTCCCTATTATGTGACTAAGGAAGAGAAAATTACTCATGTAAACTTGCTTCTTTTGGAGAATGGTGAAGTTCATCACTATATTTTGATAAAGGACATATCAAGGTAAGTTAAAAAATTTTACAACACTTTAATTTAATGATACATATACTTGTTTTATATATTTTATAATAGATACATTTTACAAATAAATTTTTATCAATTTTTTTATCATTCACAGACTTTTACGAAGTCAGATAACGAAGGATGGACACAAATTACATTTCTGCAACACCTGTCTGCAGTACACTCATAGCGAGAGTGGAATAACTCATCATAAGACTGAATGCGGCAAAATTGTGACAAGTATGCCATCAGGTCCGGATGCAATTCTCAGCTTTAAGGGGCATCAAAGGAAAATGGATGTCCCCTTTGTGGTTTATGCTGACTTTGAGTGCATCCTGGAAGATATAAGTAATAATGTAAGTAACAAAACTAGTTTAATTAAAAAGCACATTCCTTGTGCATTTAGTTATTACATTAAGTGTCTCCATAACAGTAAGTTAGATAAGTTAAGGGTTTATACTGGGGAAGATGCCTCCAAAAAATTTGTATCATATTTAGTTAAAGATTGTGAGGATATTTACAATAATTATTTAGTTAATAATAGGCAAATGGATACTTTATCCCCTTCTGATGTGTATAGTTTTTATAGTGCGGTAAATTGTCATATTTGTCAAAAATTTTTAGGTAAAGATCGCGTTAGAGATCATTGCCACATTAGTGGTAAATATAGAGGTGCAGCCCACAATAATTGTAATTTAAATTATCAAATTCCCAAGTTTATACCAGTTTACTTTTATAATTATTCAAACTATGACTCTCATCTTTTTATTAAAGAACTAGGTGAAATTTCAATGCAGCTGAAAGTACTCCCTCTCAATAAGGAGCTTTATATATCCCTCTCCCAATTTTCAGAAATGAGTGATGGTCATAAGCTTGAAATAAGATTTCTTGATACTATACGTTTTATGGCTGAGAGTTTGGAATCATTAGCCTGCAATTTGTCGGATAATGATTTCAGCACTATAAGGTCCTTATTTCAGTCAGAAAACGAGTTTCAGCTTATTAAGAAAAAAGGTATTTTCCCCTATGAGTACCTAAATTCATTTCAAAAATTAGATGAGTGTCAGCTCCCTTCACGCAGTGATTTCTTTAATAAGTTGAACAATAAAGAGTGTTCTTTAGAGGAATACTCACATGCTGTAGAGGTATGGAATACTTTTGGTTGCAAAACTATGAAAGACTACATGGAACTTTACTTAAAAACAGATGTCCTCTTACTGACAGATATTTTTGAGAACTTTAGAAAAGTTTGTAAGGGTATATATGAGCTCGATCCATGCCAATATTATACAGCACCTGGCCTTTCCTGGGATGCAATGCTCAAATATACAAAAATTGAATTAGAGTTATTGACAGACATTGACATGTACAATTTTATGAAAAAAGGTATACGTGGGGGGATTGTACAGTGTAGCCAAAGATATTCGAAAGCGAATAACAAATATTTGGAAGATTTCGATGTATCAAAACCATCAGAATTTCTTGTCTACTTAGACGCAAATAACCTTTACGGTTGGGCAATGTCGGAATATCTTCCTCATGGTGGGTTCAGATGGTTATCGCAAGACGAGCTGAATCTGGATCCAAACAGCAAAGCTGATAATGAAACAGACGGTTATGCATATGAGGTCACGTTGGATTATCCCTCTCATTTACACGACTTGCATAGTGATCTTCCTTTTTGCGCTGAAACTAAGAAACCTATGCAAGCGAAGTACAACAAGTTGATAACCGATTTCTCTACAAAGCAATCATATGTGATACACTTTAGAGTTCTAAAACAGTGCTTAGAGTATGGCTTAGTTTTAAAGAAAACTCATCGTATTCTAGCATTTAAACAATCTCCATGGTTAAAAGGCTACATTGACTTAAATACCAGACATAGAGCCACTGCTAAAAATGCTTTTGAAAAAAATTTTTTCAAACTACTCAATAATGCAGTGTATGGTAAAACCATGGAAAATGTGGACAAGAGGAGAGATGTTAAAATTGTCAATAGTTGGGAGAGAATGAACTGTAATCATTTGGGTGCCCAAGATTGGATATCAAAACCAAATTTTCATAGTTTATCTATATTTTCAGAGGACCTGGTAGCAATCGAAATGACAAGAGTCAAAACCTGCTACAATAAACCAATTTACTTAGGATTTTGTGTACTCGAGCTGTCCAAATGGAAAATGTATAATTTCCATTACGGGTACATGGAACCTAAGTTTAAGACAAAACTCTCCTTAAACTATATGGATACGGACTCTTTTATATATTCAATAAAGACGGACGACTTTTATGCTGACATAAAAAATGACATACAAGAACAATTTGATACATCGGACTATCCTACAGACAACATTTATAATTTTCCTCTAGTTAATAAAAAGGTGCTGGGTATGATAAAAGATGAAAATTGTGGAAAAATAATGAAAGAATTTGTCGGGTTGCGATCTAAAATGTATTCATTTAGTGTTCAAGATCAAAATGATGTAAAGAAATCGAAGGGGGTAAAGAGAGCCATATTAGATAAATATAGTTTAGCTACTTATAAAAATTGTTTATTTAATAAGACCAATGTATATGATAGTATGTTAACATTTAAATCTAAGCTACATCAAATATATACTAGTGAATTAAATAAGGTAGTATTAAGTTATGGAGACGATAAGAGAAAAATTAGATCAAATAACATTAACACATATGCATGGTATCATTTTCGTATTAAGGAAACTAACCCTGAATACGAACTTGACATGTTGCTAGATGAGATTGCTAGAATGCAAGAAAATGGCTAAAATTAATTAATTTTTAGTTAATTAGTTTTAAATTTTTAAATTTTATAAAAAATCTTTGTTATTAAGAAAAATTGATATATAAAAAATCTTTGTTATTAAGAAAAATTGATATATAAAAAATCTTTGTTATTAAGAAAAATTGATGTATATAAAATCTTTGTTATTAAGAAAAATTTATGTATATAAAATCCTATTTATTTTTGTAAAAATTATATAATTATAATTATAAAATCCTATTAATTTATTTATCAAGAAAAATGATTGTACATATGTAAATAAATTTTTAAGAAAAAATTTGAAATAAAATATTGAAAAAAGAATGAAATATGTGACTGGTGTTTATTTCTTTAATGGTTTTACATCGTTGGATCAAAAACACTTTTTGTTTTTGCTTATTTGCAAATTCTTGTTTTCATATCGCTAAAACATGCACAGTCTTGTTTTCATATCATTTAAGCATGCTCAGTCTTGTTTTCTTTGAGAAGTTCTGTACAAGAGAAATTGAATTTCACAATATTATTAATTCCATTAAATTTCATAAAGAGAAACAACCAAGACAATGGAAAATATTTTTCAATTGAGATGAATACTAAAAAACTTACAAACAGATGATTCCTAATTTTCCTTTAGAAAAAATAACACAAAACGAGGAATATTTTAACAGATGACGATATTAAAGATCTATCCAGTGGATCTTATTGCTTAAGCAGAGAAGGTGAAGAAAATCTAATCGTTGAGAGTGAGCTGAGTGAATTTCTAATTCAAAATTCCCAATTTCCTATTTGGCAATAAAATATATTAGCTTTGTATTTTAAATTATAAATAAAAAGACATTAAAGAGTTTTGTAAGATATAAATGTTTGTGTTTTTATTTAATATTTTCAGTTATTTCATAAAGAAATTTAAGACATAAGTGACCACAGGTAAATGTATTAAAATTCTGATGTTGGTTATAGTTGTATTTTACATTTGTACCAAGATATTTGACTACTTCTGAAGGAGGTTGTAAGTTTCCAAAGCTATCGAAATATTCTTTTTCATTGTTGTTTTTATAATATGCTACCCAATGTGTACCAGGTCCTGTTGATACATCTAAGTTGATTATTCCACATTCAATTTTCTTTGCTCGTTTTGGTAGAGTATTCAACATGAAAACTCCTCTAAAATATGGAATATTTATAGAGAAACGGTTTAGGTCCACATCAGATAGTGGTCTGTTGGTCAGCATCTCTAAGAGTTTTTTGATTCTTCTTTGTGAACTAAGCCATAACCTTTTTTATATGGTTTTAAGTAAAGTCCTTTGCCAACTGCTATAGATTCCATCGCTCTATTATGTCTAGTTGCTTCATCAAGTTGATTTTTGGCATTCTTTGTTACATTTACAGCTTTAGCTATGGCAGCACCTCCAGTTGTTAGACTACCAATTGCACCCAGAGCAGTTAAAATCGGTATTAGAGGTAAAAATCCACCAATTTTTTGGACACGTATTACACGTGGTACTATAATTTGAGATTTTTTTCCTTTTAATGATTTGTTGATAGTTTTTCGTGCAATTTTAATAGCTGAGTTAATATCTAATGGCTTTTCCTTATTTAGTATTTTTGTTGCAGCTCTAATTGATGTTCTAAACAGTTTTTTATCATTTAGCTTGTTCTTCCCAACATTTTTCTTTTTCTCCACACCCATACCAAATTTTGTGTTGGCTTTCATTGCGTTAGTAACCATATATGCAAATGATTTTTCAGCAAGGGTACTATCTTTTGATAAAACTCGATTCCAAGCTGAATTTTCTAGTATTTTATCAGCTTTATGTCTAGTACTTAAATCCTTATTTTTTGAATATGCAATATCGTGATTTTTACAAGCAGGGTCCAATAAATTAATTCCTTTGTCACATCGATTTAAACGTTTTTGTAGTTTTGTTCCAGGTCCACAGTACTGATATCCAGGAAGATGAAGTTCAACAGGTAGAGCGTTTATTATTTTATCTACTATACCTCCTCCAACGAACGAAGGTGTTTTTATGACTAAACGTTTTCTGATATCGTATAACCATATTATCTAATTTTTTCTATAATAAGAGGTAACAATTATGAAATGCATTTAGTTACAAAAATGCAGTTAGTGAAACAACATAAAAATATTTTAGTTCGTAATATTGATCAATCATCGAACATTACTTCAAAAATAAAGCACAGCCCCCTCTTACCAAATTCTATTCGTGCTCTAATAGTGGGACCATGAAATTGTGGAAAGACTAATGTTATGATTGGCTTACTAGAAAGTCCTAATGGACTCAAGTTTGAAAACATCTATTTATACTCAAAATCTTTATATCAGCCCAAATATGAATATCTGAAGAAACTAATTTCACCAATTAAAGGAACGGGATATTATACATTTACAGATAATGAATCAGTTATTCCACCTGACGAAGCTAAAACTAATTCAATTATGATATTTGATGATGTTGCATGTGAAAAGCAGAATAATATACGTACATATTTTTGTATGGGGCGACATAGGGATGTTGATTCATTCTACTTGTGTCAAACTTATACTAGAATTCCCAAGCATTTAATAAGAGACAATGCAAATGTTATTATAATGTTTAAGCAAGATGAGACGAATATGAAGCATGTTTATAGGGATCATGTTGGCAGCGATATGAGTTATGAAAAGTTCCAAGAAATTTGTCGAGAGTGTTGGAAGGATAAATATGGATTTTTGGTGATAAGCAAAGATAATGAATTAAACAATGGTCGCTACAGAAAGCAATTTGACTATTTCATAACTATATAAACTACTCTTGATAAACATTCACTTTAGTTATTAATCTAACTTTAAACTTCATACATCTATTTGCTATAAGCTGAGCTGCTACCTGATAAACTGATCTGATAACCAGACCAGGTCCTGAAAAGCTGATCTGATAACCAGACCAGGTCCTGAAAAGCTGATCTGATAACCAGACCAGGTCCTAAAAAGCTGATCTGATAACCAGACCAGGTCCTAAAAAGCTGATCTGATAACCAGACCAGGTCCTAAAAAGCTGATCTGATAACCAGACCAGATCCTAAAAAGCTGATCTGATAACCAGGCCAGGTCCTGAAAAGCTGATCTGATAACCAGACCAGGTCCTAAAAAGCTGATCTGATAACCAGACCAGGTCCTAAAAAGCTGATCTGATACCCAGACCAGGTCCTAAAAAGCTGATCTGATAACCAGACCAGGTCCTGAAAAGCTGATACCTGATCTAATAGCTGATACCTGTTATTTACTATTATTAAGTATGGATGAGAAAATTTTAAAACAATTGGTGTTGACAAGAAATGTCTTAAAGAAAAAGCTTCGTAGTATAAAAACTGGTGAAATAGATACACATGAACAACTAAGAGATACATTTAAACCTATAACAGAACCACTCAAAGAATTCATAAATAGTTCTAAAAAAATTAAAAGAATTCCCATGAAAGAAGAAAGTAAAATGAAGGTAGAAGTTGAAAATAATACAAGTCTTAAGCCTGAAAAAACATCAGTCAAGATAGAGTCAAGTACACCAAAGAAACTAGCTGAAGGAACAATATTTGATAATACCATCTCATTAAATGATGCTAATACTGTAAATGATGATGACGATGATGATGATGATGATGATTTTTACTCACAGACTTCCAATACAGAAGATACTTATACTGACTTATCAGTCTTGGAAGGAAGAAATGAACTAGATACAAACTATGGTCCACATAAAGATTTCAATAATGAATGGAAATTTGGTGATAGTACGCTCAAACTTAATGAAGATAAAATACAAGTTGGTGGTCAAATATGGGCCCTAACACCAGGGCTATTTTCTCTAATGTTTCATAAAATACCAAAAAATTATGATAAATTTGAACTCGAAATCTATAAAAAGATTTTATTTAATACTAATGCATATAGAAGAGACTATAGACCTGATGGTCAAATAAAGGGTACTAGAGGATATAAATATAAACATATTATTAAGAAATTTATTGACGAAAAAAACCAGAAGAATTTACCTCAATCAACAGGATCTAAGCCAAAAGGTAGCTATTTAGGTGATGGAATGATGGAATTTAATATTCATAAGCCCAACTATATATACTGGGATGATCCAAATGAGTTAGTAGATCGACTTCGACTACTGCTCGCATCACAAGGTGCAGGTCATACTAATCACAATAACGAGATTGTATCAATTATTGAAGGGCTACGTGAAGCGAATATAATACATTAACTTTAATAAAGTATATAAAGCATGTCTGTTGATAAATTTGGACACTACTTAAACGATACTAGCAACATAATTTCTTTGAAAAATGCACCTAAACTGTTGGGGTTCTTTGTGGATACGAACAACAACATTGATGTCCAAAAAAAAAGGATCAAAAATGTTGCAGAAGCTCTGGAGGAAAACGATGTTATCAATAAATTGTTTCTGCAAACTCAAATCGAAAAACTAGAAGAGAAATTATTAACATACTTTAAGGCAGACAATACTGTAATTCAAGAAGATCTTCAAATGCAAATCGAAGAACTACAACGTGAAATATAATTAGATATAGAAGAAAATTATAAAATTCAAAAAGATATCCAAAAAATGAAAACATCCTTTGAAGAACAAATTGAGCAGCTTAATGAGAAAATTTATAGATTGGAAAATTACATGTTTGTATCAATAGCTGAAAGTCCTTCAAGTAGATCACAACACTCTCCAAAAAATCAGTAAAAATAACTTAATGTCTTCAAAAAAAAATTTAGTAAACGAACTCCATAAGCAAGCACGAAAACATTTTGTGCGTCGCAGAGTTGTAATGAAAGGAATTGATGATCTTTGGCAAGCTGATTTAGTTGAAATGGGGAACTATTCTAAAGAAAATAAAAATTATCGATTTTTGTTGACTGTAATCGACACATTTTCAAAATTTGCATGGGTAGTACCGCTAAAAACAAAAACTGCACTCGAAACAACCAAGGCAATGGCAGATATTTTTGAATTGGGGCGAGTACCAAAAAACTTACAAACAGATGATGGTAAAGAATTTTTCAACAAAAACTTTGAAAAATTAATGCATAAATACGACATTAATCACTACTCAACATATAGCAGTATGAAAGCATCAATTGTAGAACGATTTAATAGAACATTGAAAGGAATGATGTGGAAAGAATTTAGCTATAATGGTTCATATAAGTGGATTGATATACACAAAGATTTAGTTAATGCCTACAATAAAAAATTTCATCGTACAATTAAAATGTCTCCTATTAAAGTCAACTCAACAAATGAGCAAAAGCTGCTTAATACAGTATACAGTCATTTGAAGATGTATAAAATGTCGAAATTTAATGTAGGAGATCATGTTCGCATAAGCAAATATAAGCATATATTTGAAAAAGGTTATACTCCAAATTGGACCACAGAAATATTCACAATTATCAAAGTTCAAAATACAAATCCTGCAACATACATATTAGAAGATTATCTTGGTAATCCTATTAAAGGTGGATTCTATACTGATGAACTTTCAAAAACTAGATTTCCAAATACATATTTAGTTGAAAAGGTTCTCAAAACTAAAGCAAAGGAAGTATATGTTAAATGGCTAGGATTTTCAGATCAACACAATTCTTGGATAAGTAAAGATGAAATATTATAGTTGGAAGAAAAACTAAATCACCAACAGCATCATATCAAGAACAATAATAGCATTAATATTAAGAAACTAATGTTAATTTTAAAATAAGAAAATGAAATAAATATGTAAATTATGCTTATAAACCATACTGTGTACTAAACTTTATTTAATTGTAATCAGTCTGTTATAATGTCAATAACACTTACTCTGAGCTCTAACTCATCAGAATTATCTGCTAGTTACTTTCCTCCTATTGAATTACATGGTGCATATGAGTGTGCTCTAACTGATTTTCATTCATACAATAGTATTCCAAATGTAGACACTTACAACAATATGTTTCATATAGGGGAACATAAAATTGAAATACCAATTGGATCTTACGAATTAAATGATATAGTTGATTTTATAGAAGAGCAATACAATCGACTTTGCCCATCAAATAAGATTTTTATTGAAGCCAATAACAACACAATGCAAGTTAAAGTTAATAGTTCTAAGGATCCTGTATATTTTAATAAGGACAACACAATTGGAAAACTTTTAGGATTCAATAGCAAAATCCTAACACCAAACAAATATTATTACTCAGATCTTCCAGTTAATATTTTTAAAGTGAATCTCTTGCGAATTGAAAGTAGTATCGCTATTAACACATATATGAATAACTCCAAATCGCATACACTTCATGAATTTCCGATAAATGTGCCTCCAGGCTATAAAATAGATGAGGTTCCAAGAAATCTCATCTATTTACCTGTGAACACCAGAGAGATAAGTTCACTAGCGCTGCGCGTACTTGATCAACACGGTGATTTAATTAATTTCCGAGGAGAGGAAATTACAATACGAATACTTTTAAGGCCAACTAAATAATGCTAATATACAACACAAATACATTAAAAAATATAGCAGCAAAAACAACAACAACATTAAAGCGAACAGCTCAACAAAAATCTCTAACAACATCAAATAAAAATTTTCTGAAGTCATTGAATTTAAAATTAAAGACAAAATGAGTTCAATAATAGATGTCTTAGATAAACCTTTGTCTGATGAAAATATAATCAAAAAGGACTATCATACATATGTACCATACTTACAGTCTTACAACAATAATGATGAAATTAGAATTTCAATACAAAATCAAGATTTGTACGTGCTACCCAGTGAGAGCTACATTTATGTGGAAGGGTTTGTTGCTGATGATAATACGACAAAATCTTCGTCATCTTCAAAAAACTTTATACTAAAAAACAACTTTGTGGCATATCTGTTTGATGAAATTCGCTATGAGCTCAATGGAATTGAAATTGATCATACAAGATATTTAGGAGCCACAAGCACCATAAAAAATTTGGTTTCTATGTCACCAACTGAAAGCAACGTGATGCAAAATGCTGGATGGAACAAAATTGACGATGTCACTCTTGTAAACGGATTTTTCAATTTCTATGTACCTCTAAAAATGCTTCTAGGATTCGCTGAAGACTACAACAAAGTTATACTAAGTGGAAAACATGAATTGATACTCTTGCGCAATAAAAACGATGAAGATCTTGTGCGCTCGAGTGTTTCTACTGAAAAAGCTAAACTTACAATTTCACTCATCTCATGGAGAATCCCACATGTACAATTATCGGACTTTAGCAAATTGAATATGATAAAAATTATTAATAATGGTGCTTCTATACCTATGGCATTTCGCAGTTGGGATTGTCATATTAATCCACAATTAAACATAGGAACTAGCCATATTTGGAATGTTAAACTGGCTGCAAATAGCGAACGCCCACGTTTTGTATTGATTGCTTTTCAACAAGAAAATAAGTTTGTTCATTGTGATTTGACTAATTTAAAAGTACATTTAAATTCAGTCTCATATCCATATGATGATCTTAACATAAAGTTTAAAAATGAACGATATGCAATTCTATATGATATGTATATAAGATTTCAACAAAGTTATTATATGAAAGAATCTCAACCGCTTCTAACTGCACCAGAGTTTAAGACAAAAGCTCCTATTATTGTAGTAGATGTCAGTCATCAGAATGAATCACTCAATAATGGACCGATTGATATAAAAATAGAATTTGAAACAGCAACTAATATTGCAGCAAAGACAACAGCTTACTGCATTCTTATTCATGATCGTATAATAGAATATATACCTATCAAAGGACAAGTTCGAAAAGTCTTATAAATTAAGTAATATGGATAAAAACATAATTTTTATAGACGTACAAGGTTTCAAGAGTAATTCAAATGATTTCATCGCAAAAGAAGTAGCGATTGTTTTCAACAATTATGAATATAACCATTTCATTATAAAATCCCCATTTGATTTTAAATGGTTATCAATAAGAAAGCAAAGAGAAGCAAAGTGGCTAACAAAAAACTATCATCACCTAAACTGGACTGCTGGATCAGTTTCATTTCAAAGCGTTTGCAATTTTTTAAAAGCCAACGCAAGATGTTCAACAATTTATGTAAAAGGTGAAGAAAAAAGACGATGGCTGGAAAAAATGTTACACCGAAAAATTTCTAACGTTGAGGATATAGGCTGCATCAACTTTAAACAAATGGAAATCAAGTATCCAGAATATCTTTATTGTAGTTATCATAATTTTGGTGTTTGCGCATTAAAAAATGCTATTTTACTAACAAAAGAAATGGCTTGCTTTAAATGAACTTTTTTACTTCTTAAAATATGAATTTACATATGTATGTATTATTATAAAATTTAAAAAAATTTTAAACAATAAATGTATACCAAATAAAAGAATGTACAAGTGTTTTCTTATTTCAAATACAAACTACATAAATGAAAGAGAAGGAAGTGGGGAGGAGGAGAGTTAACTTTATTGCATACTTGCAAATTTTTACTTTTTGTTTCTCTGCTGATGACTGTACTTAATTGAAACTTTGCTGCTTTAAAATAATCGTAGACAAAGAAAATGATTACGTTGCAAAATATAAATGTATTCTACAAAATATTTTATGCACAAGCATCCTCAGTCATACATACAAATACACATACAAACATACATACATACATACATACACATGCAAATATACACACATACATACATACATACATACACATGCAAATATACACACATACATACATACATACATACACATGCAAATATACACACATACATACAATTATATTTCTTAAACAAATAAATAAATACCAGCGACAAAAAAGCTGGATCATCCACACACAAGTTTAGGGTGTTCATATACAAGAGAACATTTTATAAATAAATAAAATAATTAAATTAATTGTTTATTAATTTATTTAATTATTTTATTTATAAACAATTTATTAGCGTGAAGAAATCATACACATATTCCCCCGATTCATATGAGAATCGCATAGTAGTCATCAAATCTATTTTCTCTGATATTACTGATGTAGTATTAAGATAACGAATTTCTATAGTCTGGCAACACTGGCAATTTTCCCTTTGGTACTAGAAAATAATAATCATGTTTTGCCGTCGGCATTTGAAAAAATAATACTCATGTATTGCCGTCGGCATTACGAAAAAAATAATTATCATGCATTGCCGTAGGCATTAGGAAAAATTATAATGCATTGCCGTAGGCATTAGGAAAAATTATAATGCATTGCCGTAGGCATTTGAAAAAAATAATAATCACTATTTCCCCCACTGGTATTAGGAAAAATCATTTTCATGATTTTCCCGTAGGCATATACACTTGAGAAATCTTAATCTTATAAAACCCCTTAACCACACCCACAAAAAAAAACACCCGTTCCCACAATTAATACTACCCAAAAAAAATCACCCTTTCTCACAAAGTTAATGTAAACAAAAAACTCCTTATGTAAACAAAAATTTGGACGGACTTATTGAACCACCCTCGCAGGTATCAAATTTCACAAATTTCCAAGAATTTAACAATTTTCAAATTTTAATTACCCAAATTTAACAATTTCACCAACAATTTTGCAAGTTTAATTGGGGCCGAATTGGTAGTTCACTACTACTAACAAACAAAAAAGTATACAAAAAAAATATTCGTAGTGCATATTATTCGTAATAGGTACATACTGACTTAAATAAATAAGCTTTATTGCTTTGATAATATTTTTACATAGTGGAAATAACAAAAACAAAAAAAAACCGAAAACAAAAAAACACAAACAGTGACATTGAGGAATACTCTATACGAGTAACTCAAAAACAAATAAACAATCATAAATTACAAAAACAAAAAAAACAGAAAGCAAAAAAAACACAAAAAGTACCCTTGAGGAATACTCTATATGAGTACCTCAAATACAAAAAATTATGAAGTGAGTTCTAACGGCAGAAATGCCTATTTTACTGTGAGTTCTGAAGCTCTCAATGAAAATAATACAAATAATAAATCTAATGAAATTATTTTTTTAACGACAAATCCAATTTTTCGTCAGCGATCAACTTCGCTTTGTCCAATGCCAAATAGTGATTCATTAACATTACAGTTGCCTAGTACTTCTTCATATAAGTCAGTAATATCATCTCCTTCAGGCTCGTGTTCATCACTTAATAAAGTTATCACTACAGATAAAAGTAGCTCAAAACCCAAGGTACAAGTCGGAATGGACAGATACATAACAGTGGTAAAGCGTGTGCGAAGCCCAAATTCTTCAAAAATTTCATCTGCTGCAAAGATGTCTAGGGATAATAGCGCTTCATCTACCAATCGTCAAAATCGTTTTTCATTATTGCAAGTCACCGACGACAAGCCCGCTGCATCGTCGCAAAAGTCTTTTAAGCCACCACCTATATATTTGAGAGAGAAAAATTCTAACGCCCTAATTAAAAAATTAGTCTCGGCCATTGGTGAAAACGCATTTCATGTTATTCCAATAAAGCGTGGTAATATTGACGAAACTAAAATTCAAATATACGAAGAAAAAAATTTCCGTAAAATAGTGACTGAATTTGAAAAAAATAAAACAAGTTTTTATACGTACCAGCTTAAGAGTGCCAAAGGTATGCAGATCGTATTGAAGGGTATTGACTCTTATGTTAATCCCGAAGAAGTAAAAGATGCATTCATGATACAAGGATTTAAGGTAAAAAATGTTACCAACATAATCAATAGGGAGAAGATCCCCCAGCCTCTATTTCGTGTTGAATTGGAGCCGAATGATATACAGCTGAAAAAAAACGAGACACACCCAATTTATAGCCTAAAATACCTCTTATACCGAAAAATCACAGTTGAAGAGCCATATAAGCGATCAGGTCCCGTACAGTGCCATAACTGCCAGGAATATGGCCATACAAAAACATACTGTAAATTACCCACTGTTTGTGTTGTGTGCAGCGAATTACACGGCACTGCTAGTTGCAATAAGCCAAAAGATCAAAGTGATAAAAAATGTAGTAATTGTGGAGGTAATCACACCGCTAACTACAGAGGTTGTCCTGTGTACTCTTTTGTCAAACAGAATATGGTGCAAAAACCCAAATCAGCTCCATCTCAATCAGCAAACGCTTACTTCCCGTGTATCGTATGCCGATGCTGCTAAAACAAATTCTATTCCCCCACAAAATGTTCCACCTCCAAATAATTCAACGAATACAAACTCAAGCTTTAACTTTAGTCGCCTTGAAGCTACTATTGACAATTTGGTGCAAACTATAAACAATTTTACAACAAATATGACTAACATGATGCAAGAAATGCTGAGAATGCACAATACTCTGCTTCAAGCATTAATTAACAAGCCATGAACACGTTAAAAATATGTTTCTGGAACGCAAACGGCATTCGCCAACATAAAAATGAACTTGAGCACTTCCTTACGGAAAAAAGTATTGATATAATGTTGGTCTCTGAGACACATTTGACTACGAGAAGCTTTTTCAAAATAAATGGCTACACTATGTATGATACAAAGGACCCTAGAGGGAGAGCATGCGGTGGATCTGCAATTCTAATTAAGTCAAGACTCAAGCACTATATCCTTGACAACGTTAGTGAAGAATATATGCAAGCTACGAATATTTTTGTAGTAAATTTTTTTTCTAATTTCGTAATATCATCAATTTACTCACCTCCCAGATTTTCAGTTACCGAAGATCAGTATGAGAAGTTCTACAAATCGCTTGGATCTTGTTTCGTGGCAGCTGGAGACTACAATGCAAAGCATACGTACTGGGGATCGCGCCTTTTAACACCTAGAGGTCGAGCTTTGTTTAATACAATTTCAAAAATGGGCTTAGATGTTATTTCGAGTGGGGAGCCCACTTATTGGCCTACTGACGTACGAAAAATTCCAGATGTTATTGATTTTGGCGTAATGAAAAATATTTCTAGGGATTTAATTAGTGTTGAAACTTCTCTAGATCTCTCCTCCGATCACTCTCCCACTATCGTTACAATTTGTAACCCACTAAGAAGTGACTTACCTCACCCATATACGAAGATGACCAATCGTGTTAATTGGCTGGGATTCAAAAAATATCTTAGTAGTCATTGCACGGAAAATATTGCGTTAAGAACACCCAATGACATTGAAACTAACATTGCCAATCTTAACGAAATTATTAAACAGGCTGCTGAACATGCCACTACCTCCCATCCGCAGTCTGGGTTTAATAAAATTTATTCCAGGGATATTGAACACCTCGTATGTGAAAAAAGAAGAGCTAGAAGGGAATGGCAACAGCACAGATCACCCCAACATAAACTCAGACGTAAAGAATGTTCTAAACGACTTCAAGAGTTGCTTGCATCTGAAAAAACTGCATCTCTTAAAAATTATTTGGATGGTCTTGATGTCACACCGACATCTAATTACTCTTTGTGGCGCGCTGCTAGAAAGCTTAAAACCCCCGTTGAGTTCAAGCCACCTCTGCGCACATCTACCGGAGATTGGGCAAGAAGCGATACGGCAAAATGCAAAATATTTGCTGAGCATTTAAAATCTGTATTTACCTCAAATACATGTACTGGTGTTGCTGATTTGCCGAATGTAGTTACTCTACCCCCTCGAGCCTTAAAGTTTAATATGCGTGATGTACATAAAGTAATTGCTGAACTCAAGCCAAAGAAAGCTCCAGGTATTGATGGAATTAGTAAGAAGATGCTGATGAACTTGCCGCATATTGCAATAAGAATCTTGCTGTTTATTTCTAATGCCATATTACGACTGGAGTATTATCCACAAAGCTGGAAGCTTGCAAAAATCAAAATGATTCCAAAGCCGGGCAAAGATCTTACTAAAGCTGAGTCATATCGGCCAATAAGTTTGCTGTCAACTATGTCAAAACTCTTCGAAAAGCTGCTCATGACAAAATTGTCCCCAACCTTAACTGATAGTGGGTGCATCCCAGACCACCAATTTGGTTTTAGAAGTCAGCATAGCACCATTGAACAAACTCATACATTGGTTCAATTTATAAGAAAAACTTTTGAGGAAAAGAAGTATTGTTCTGCCCTGTTTATTGACGTTTCTCAGGCATTTGATAAAGTGTGGCATGAAGGTCTAATTCTAAAATTAAAATCATATCTACCAATAAATTTAGTGAATTTATTAGAAAGTTACATCACTACCCGGAAGTTCACGGTTGTGGAAGGAGAATTCATGAGTGTGCCCGAATCTATATCATCCGGTGTGCCACAGGGGAGCATACTGGGGCCAGTTTTGTATTTGATCTATACTTGTGATATGCCTTTGAGCAGCAATATCCATACATCTACGTTTGCCGATGATACAGCCTGCCTTAGTATGCATGAAAACCCTCACGAGGCTTCCCGATATTTACAAGAACATATTACACAATTGGAAATGTGGTTGAACTTATGGAGAATTAAGGTAAATGAACAAAAGTGTATCCATATAACGTTTACCCTAAGAAGAGATTCTTGTTCCACAATTCGAATCAATAATCAAAATATTCCTCAACACTCCCAAGTGAAATACCTTGGTATACACCTTGATCGAAGGCTTACATGGAAACATCATATTGACTTTAAGCTAACTCAGATAAAAATTAAGTTATCTCAAATACACTGGTTGATTGGCAGAAATTCAACACTTAGCCTGGAATGTAAACTTTTATTATACAAGTCGCTTTTAAAGCCAATATGGTGTTACGGTATCCAGTTATGGGGCACTGCTTCAGCTTCCAATGTAGAGAGAATCCAACGAAGGCAAAACAAAATTTTACGGTTAATAACATCGGCTCCATGGTACATCAAAAATTCTAATATACATCGTGATTTAAATATGCCACTAGTGACTGAAGAAATTGCAAAATACGCAGGCAAATATTTAACAAAACTCGAGTCACATCCTAATCCGCTTGCTCGTAATATTTTGAACTTTACTGGACACATCCGCTTAAAAAAGAGGGACACAAGGGCTCTATTACTCAACACGCCAAATGGGATTTCTTGAAAATACTTTTTTTATACTTTTTTATAATTTTTTTTTCTTTTTTTATTATCACTACTTATGTATTATTTATAACTATTAACAAGTTTATGTCCGACAGTGGTCGGTCCTAATAATTATATTTTAGATTTAAGATTTGAATACTTATTGTTAGTTCATATTTGAAGATACAATAAATAAATACATGTATTAAAAAAAACCCTTCCACTACAATAATGCTTGTTCAATATTAGTTACTTCTTCTTTGAGTATTTGCAATTAAAATTTAAATTTAAGTGCTGCAGTATTTTCTCTGTCGTATATTTGCATGTTCTAAGTTATCTCGTTTGTCAAATTTGTCAGCTCGTTTAGTTTTCGTTCAAAGAGTCTGTTTATAACAATTTAATTGTCTGTCTATCGTAAGTTGTCATTTATTTTATCTGCCAAAATTTCAAAATCTGTCCGATCCGGGGAGCCTGCAATCTATTTCCATACTATACCAATTTCATTGATTGATCTTTTAGATTTTTTGAAGGATCTAATTCGGTTTATCAGGTTGTGCACTTCTGCCATATCGTGCTGAAGAAGAGGCATGAGGGGATTGGACTTCTTTATGTTAAAGTTGATGTGTACACTTATAAATCTTAGTTCCTGTTCATAAATCCGAATATATATTACATGTATTAAGTTAAAAGTTCGTTTTGTATTAGACCTCGTCCTGTCTGAAACGTCACAATCTCGGAATTGGAGTAGTCGAGAATTTATATTTTGGCACGTATTGTTTGAAAAAGAAGTCTGTAAATGAGAAAAAAGGTTATGATCTTACCAAGCTTTTCTGGACTATTCGATATATAGTTTTAATTGTGTTATTGAGGTAGGGAGGTCCTAGGCTCACTAAAATTTCACTTAGTGGTTTTTAATATCCTGTGTTGATCTTGATTTAATTATTTTTGCCGTTGCATATTTAGAAAATCTGTCTATGGCTGTTAACACGGAATTTGGTTAGTAAGATAAATGTCAAGATGAACGTTTTGTCCAGGGTATTGTGGAATTGGCGTTTCATTAAGTAATGGTTTCGCTGGATGTCGTTCATATTTTTGCTCCTTACACGTTTTGCATTGTTTAATAATATTTTTTATTTTGCCATTCATTTGTGGGAAGTAAACTCTTTCAACTCTTTTCATTAGCATTGCGGTGTGCGCGTTGGTGTTCATTGAGTATTTCTTTTTCATGATCTCCTCTGTCTATTAAATCGGTGACAATTTTTCGAGCAAATCTGGTTCTTTAATTATAGAAGTTCTCTAGATATATTTCTTGCATCTTTCCGAGGATCGTCTCAGTAGTGTTCAACCCATTTATGACTGAAGGATTTAATTACTTTTTAAGAATGGCGTTTAGTTTCTCTTTTGTGTAGTTGATTTCATAAATGATGTGGTGATGGATGGATGGATGTCCTAGTTTTAAGAAAATTTTATTTTTAAATATGTTAATTGGTTCATTAGCTATAGGGATGAGGTGGTGTAACGAGGTTTTATCGCTATAAGCTGTAGCAATCATCAAGTTTATTTGAGGAGGTCGTGATAGGGCATCAGCAACAACGTTTGTTCATGGTTTGTAAAGTAGTTCGTAGTTGTGCTCTTCGAGCGTAGCTTTCCACCGTTTCATTTTATTGTTATTATTTTTGTTGCTTAGTGCGTATGTCAGGGGCTGGTGATCGGTAAATATTTTTATTTTAGCTGAACCATAAAGATAATTCCCTACAGTGTTGAAGGCCCAGATGAGTGCCATCATTTCCTTTTCGTTGGTGGCATAATGTTCTTCTGTCTTGCTGAGAGTTCTGGGTATAAATATTATAGGTCGGTCATTTTGGGCCAATACGGCTTCTATGGCATATTCTGATGCGTCGGTTGTCAACTGAAATTCTTTCGTAAAGTCTGGATAGTGCAGCATTACTTCTTCAGTAAGTGCTGCTTTTATTTTGCCTAATGCTTACATTGCTTTGTTGTTAAATTTTATTGCCGTTCTTTTTAAAATATTTTTGGACGCCTGTCCTCCTTCCCCCATTAATAGGTTTGTCAGGGGTTTCGCAGACTTAGTGTAATCCCTGACAAAGCGTCTATAATAAACCGAAAGTCTAAAGAAGGAGCTTAAATCTTTTAGCGTTTTTGGTACGGGGAAGTTTGTGATGGCTTCCACTTTGGTGGGGTTTGTTTTTATTCTAGTTTCAGATACACTAAAGCCAAGAAATTCGACGCTATTTTTTAAAAATTCGCTTTTATCGACTTGAACTTTCATATTGGCATCACAAAGGGGTTTAAAAATAGTTTTTATGTCTTCTAGATGACTTTGTTTGTCTTTGCTGAATATGATGATGTCGTAAATGAAGACGTAACATATTTTCCCAATGTGATTCCTCAAAATATCATCAAACGTCCGTTGGAATATTGAAGGTGTGTTTTAAATCCGAATGGCAGACAAGTAAGCTCGTATTTGCCATTGTTTATTGAAAAAGCGGTCTTCTCAATGTCAGATTCCTTTTAAAGGAATTTTATGAAATCTGCTTTTCAGATCTAGGACTGAAAAGAATTTATTCTCAAGTACTTCGTTTATTGCTGGTATTGGGTATCTATCTGCAATGGTGACTGAATTTTGTTTGCGAAAGTCAATCACAATTCTGAATTTATTTTCATTGCATTGGTCTATTTTTTTTAGGACGATCCATACAGGGGAATTGTATAGGGATCGTAAAGGTCTTATAATACCATCGCTGAGCAATTTTTCTATTTGTGAATTTATTTCATCTTGAAGATGCACTGGGTAGGGATATTATTTACTGTAAACAGGAAAGTTCTTCTGTAGTTTGAATATCAAGGTGTCGTGTTTGAATATTAATTTTATTGATATCCTGAGACTGAAATTGCTTAAGTCGGAATTTTAAATTTTTGATTCGCAATATATTGTGTCTACACTGTTGGACATAAACTTATTAATAGTTATAAATAATACATAAGTAGTGATAATCAAAAATGAGAGAAAAAAATATTTTCAAGCAAACCCATCTGGAGTGTTGAGTATAAGAGCACTTGTGTCCCTCTTTTTTAGGCGGATGTGACCAGAAAAATTCAAGATGTTACGAGCAAGCGGATTAGAATGTGACTCGAGTTTTGTAAAATATTTGCCTGCGTATTTTGCAATTTCTTCAATCCCTAGTAGCATATACAAATCACGATGTATATTTGAGTTTTTGATGTACCATGGAGCCGATGTTATCAAACGTAAAATATTGTTTTGTCTTCGTTGGATTCTCTTGACATTAGAAGCTGAAGCAGTGCCCCATAACTGAATTTCGTAGTACCATATTGGCTTCAAAAGCGACTTGTATAGTAAAAGTTTGCAGTCTATGCTGAGTGTTGAAATTCTACCAATCAGCCAATATATCTCAGTTAGTTTAAGTTTCATATGTATTAGCTTTGACTCAATATGGTGTTTCCATGTAAGTCGTCGATCAAGTTGTATACCAAGGTATTTTACATAAGATTGTTGAGAAACAACTTGATTGTTGATTCGAATTGGGAAACAAGTATCATTTAGCAGGGTAAGTGTTACCTGCTCGTTTACCTTAATTCTCCATAATTTTAACCATAGTTCCAGTTGTGTAATATGTTTTTGTAGATATCGGAAAGCCTCATGAGGATTTTCGTGCATACTTAGGCAGGCTGTATCATCGGCAAACGTAGATGTATGGATATTACTGCTCAAAGGCATATCACAAGTATAAATCAAATACAAAACTGGCCCCAGTATGCTACCCTGTGGCACACTGGATGATATCGATTCGGGCACACTCCTGAATTCTCCTTACACAACCGTGAACTTCCGGGTAGTAATGTAACTTTCTAATAAATTCACCAAATTTATTGGTAGATATGATTTTAATTTTAAAATTATGCCTTCATGCCACACTTTATCAAATGCCTGCGAAACGTCAATAAACAGTGGAGAACAGTACTTCTTTTCTTCAAATGTTCTTCTTATACATTGAACCTATGCGTTTTTTCAGTGGTGCTATGCTGACATCTAAAACCAAACTGATGGTCTGGGATGCACCCACTACCAATTAGAATTGGGGACAATTTTGACATGAGCAATTTTTCGAAAAGTTTTGACATTGTTGATAGCAGACTTATTGGCCTGTATGATTCTGCGTCGGTAACATCTTTGCCCGGCTTTGGAATCATTTTAACTTTGGCAAGCTTGCAGCTGTGAGAATAATACTCTAGTCTTAAAATGGCATTAAAAATGAATAACATTATCCTAAATGCAATACAAGGCAATTTTATTAGCATCTGGTTACTAATTCCATCAACACCCAGTGCTTTCTTCGGTTTGAGTTAAGCAATACGATTTTGTACATCACACATTTTAAATTTTATGGGTCGAGGGAGTAGAGCAACTACACTCGGGAAATCAACAACACCAGTACATGTGTTTGGCGTAAACACGGATTTTAAATGCTTTGCAAACAAGTTACCTTTTTCAAACATCAATCCTGGCTCCAACTCTGGTAGAAGTGTGCAGAGGTCGTTTAAACTCAACGGGTGTTTTAATTCTTTTCGCAGCGCGCCACAAAGATTAATTAGATGCTGGTGCGACATCGAGATTTTCCAGATAGTTTTTAAGAGATGCAGTTTTTTCATATGCAAGCAGCTCTTGGAGTCTTTTAATTTTATTTTGGGGTGATCTGTACTGTTGCCAATCTCAATCTCAATCTAGCTCTTCTTTTTTCACATACGAGATGTTCAATGTCTGTAGAATATATTGTATTAAGCCCAGTCTGCGAATTGGAAGAAGTGGCATGTTCAGGAGCCTGCTTAATATTTTCGATAAGATTGGCAATATTAGATTCAATATTGTCATGAGTTCTTAGCTTAATGTTTTCCGTGCAATGACTACTAAGATATTTTTTGAATCGCAGCTAATTAACGCGACTGATCATTTTCACATATGGGTGAGGTAGAGCAGTTCTCAGTGGGCTACAGATTGTAAACATCGTGGGAGAGTGATCGCACGATAGATCTGGGGAAGCTTCAACGTGAATTAATTCCATAGAAATATTTTTCATGACGCCTAAATCTATAACATCCGGAAATTTATGTATGTCAGTAGGCCAGTAATTGGGCTCCCCACTCGAAATGACGTACAAGCCCATTTTTGAAATTGTGTTGAACAACGCTCGTCCTCTAGGTGTGATAAGACGCTAACCCCAGAAAGTATGTTTTGCAATATAGTCGCCAGCTGCTACGAAACATGGACCAAGAGATTTGTAGAAATCTTCGTATTGATCCTCAGTAATTGCGAATCTAGGAGGGGAGTAAATTGATGATATGACAAAATTTGTGGACAAATTTTCGAAACAAATATTCGTTGCTTGTAGATGTTCTTCACAAATGTTGTCAAGTATATAATGCTTGAGTCTTGACTTTATTAAAATTGCTGAACCCCCGCAAGCCAACGGTATATCAATATTTTTTTCCGTGAGGAAGTGCTTAAGTTCATTTTTATGTTGGCGAATGCCGTTTGCATTCCAGAAAAATATCTTTAACGTCTTAATGGCTTGTTAACTAATGCTTAAAGCAGAGTAGACTGCATTCTCAACCAGGCTTTTCATATTTGTTGTAAAATTATTTATAGTCAGCACTAGATTCTCAATAGCAGCTTCAAGACGACTAAAATTAAAGCTTGGGTTTGCATTCGTTGAATTATTTTGAGGCGGAATATTTTACTAAGAGCTTCAGAGCTCTCAGTAAGTCTATCATCAGATTTTTTATTTATATTAGTTTCATTAAGATCTTCAGAACTTACAGTAAAATAGGAATTTCTGCCATTAGAACTCACTTCACAGTTATTTGTTTTTGAGGTTCTCATATAGAGTATTCCTCAATGGCACTTTGTTTGTTTATTTGTTAGCGGTTTTTTGTTTGTTGTTGTTATTTATGACTATGTAAAAAATATTAGCAACGCAAATAAAGCTTATTTATCAATAACAATATGTATTCCGAACATTTTTTCGTTGGATTTTTAAGAGTGTACAATGAGAACTGGGCATCAAAAATGGCTGATAATTCTTTAAGTAAAAGGGATTACAAAAAACATGTATGCCTATTAGTTATATAGAGGATAGTAATTAATCATTTTATCATCATACCTCTCAGTATAACGAAAGTTATTAGAACTATCATCGGATGGTAGTCATGGAAATTTTGAATCTGAGATTTTATTATTTGATTGATAAGCATCTGATTTGTAATCAGATATTTTTTTATGATCTTATATAAAGGTTTTGCTATAGGTGTATATTTTTTTCCAATAAATCACCGGATTGATAATCATCATCAATTTTTTAATTATCTTATTCAGGGGTTTTGTTACAGGCTAAAATGTACATATCTTCCAATAAATTAAGTTTATCTACTTCGTTTAATTATATATATTTTAGATTTTCTTTTAATGCCGTGCTTGTCTTAAAAATATGTTTTAATAAGTTGTTGTTATTAATTTCGAACTAGTTGTAGTGTAATTAAAACAAATTATTTATTTAAACTAGAGTTCACTAAGGAGCTCCTAGTATTTATTTAATTTATTTTATTTTTAAGTTTAAAATTTGTAAACGCACTAATAATCCCAAAATTATATTTTACTTATTCAGTAAAATATTTTTTTAATAAAATACATTGAAATTGATTATTGAGGGGTTTAGCTGGATCCTATGCGCATTTCACTGTTGCTAATGCAGATCATCAGGGAACCTTTACCCAAAGTTTCTTAGAACAACTAGAGTCATTATGTTATAAACTTTCATTTAAATAAATGAGAAGCTCAACAACAAATAACAAAGTTGAAACAAGAACTCAATAATCAACATGTTTTTTATTTTCTTACTTTACCATTACTACAATGGCTGACTTTTTTTCAGCATCAAATTGTAGATATAAAGAGTATGTAAAAAGAAAATAAATGTAAATAACAACAACAGCTATTCAAGATAGAGTGTTGCCACACAAGTATTTTTTTGACCGGGTGCCGTCAAATTAATAATTAGTGTTTTTATGGGAATTTTTACAATTTAAGTTTAAAATTTGTAAACGCACTAATAATCCCAAAATTATATTTTACTTATTCAGTAAAATATTTTTTTAATAAAATACATTGAAATTGATTATTGAGGGGTTTAGCTGGATCCTATGCGCATTTCACTGTTGCTAATGCAGATCATCAGGGAACCTTTACCCAAAGTTTCTTAGAACAACTAGAGTCATTATGTTATAAACTTTCATTTAAATAAATGAGAAGCTCAACAACAAATAACAAAGTTGAAACAAGAACTCAATAATCAACATGTTTTTTATTTTCTTACTTTACCATTACTACAATGGCTGACTTTTTTTCAGCATCAAATTGTAGATATAAAGAGTATGTAAAAAGAAAATAAATGTAAATAACAACAACAGCTATTCAAGATAGAGTGTTGCCACACAAGTATTTTTTTGACCGGGTGCCGTCAAATTAATAATTAGTGTTTTTATGGGAATTTTTACAATTTAAGTTTAAAATTTGTAAACGCACTAATAATCCCAAAATTATATTTTACTTATTCAGTAAAATATTTTTTTAATAAAATACATTGAAATTGATTATTGAGGGGTTTAGCTGGATCCTATGCGCATTTCACTGTTGCTAATGCAGATCATCAGGGAACCTTTACCCAAAGTTTCTTAGAACAACTACACAGAACACATTTGTGCGAAGCAGAAAATGTCCACCACTTGCGGGATATCATTTTTAATAACTAATTTAAAAATATTCCCTATAAATTTACTGCATTTAAAAAACAAAAAATTAAAAAAATATGTCTTAAATAAAAAGTTATAAGGAATTCACACCACTTCGGTCTTTCTGGGCCACCCTGTATATAAAAGAATGTATTTATTATGTAGCAAAGAATTATTTATTTAAGGTATATAATAGAATATGTTAATGAGTATGTTATCTAAAATTAAATTATTTATTTTTATATAGTTTAAGTCTATCCTTATGAACTATTTGTTCTTTATTTGTTTTCTTATCTATTATGGTTACATTATTTCTTAAATCTATTTCTTTAATTTTGTAAGGTCCCTTATATTGGATTTCCAATTTATGACCTGATTCATTTTTAAGTAAAACTAAATCTCCTATTTTAAAATTATGATCTAATATTTTCTTATCATAGTTTAATTTTTGTCTAAGTTTATTCCTATCTAACATTAATTTTGCTCTCTTATATCCTACTTCTAATCTAAATTTTGTTTCCTTAACATATTCATCTATATTATATAAAGGTGTTATTCTATCTACATTATTGAATTCTTTAAAACTATTGGGTGTTTTTGCAAAAATTAGCTCAAAAGGACAGTAATTGTGTATTGTTGAAGGTGTTGTATTAAAACAATATGTGAAATATTTTAACCATTCATCCCAATCATATTTGTCTACAGATATGTATGAACGTACATATTCATTAAAAGTTCTGTGACTTCTTTCTACTGTTCCTAATGTTTGATGGTGGTGAGCTGTTGAAGTTAGTTTTTCAATTTTGAGTAAACTGCAAAGTTCTGTTAATATCGAATTTTTATACTCTGTTCCCATGTCCGAAATGAACGTTTTCATTGGACCATAGGTTAGTACAAAGCTTTCAAATATTGCTTTTGCAATTGTTTTAGCTGTCTTGTCCGGTATTGGTATGGTTACTAAATATTTAGTCATGTCACATATTAGTGTGACTGCATATTCATTTCCGTTTATTGATTTTGGAAATGGTCCTATTGTATCTACATATACCGTATCAAATGGTTTTGTAGGTGTTGGTGTGATAGTCATTGGACTTTTTGAATGCTTTAGTGTTTTAGCAGTTTGGCATTTGTGACAATTTTTTACATATTTAGATATGTCTTTTGACATATTTTTCCAATAATAAAATCTTTTGATTTTCTGTATTGTTCTATACAATCCACAATGTCCTCCTTCTATGGGATCATCGTGATATTTCAGCATAATTTCAAGAATTGCCTTAGCATTCTTATTATCAATGTGGGTCACCTCATTTAGTAGCGCTACTTTAATTTTATTTAATATTTTATTGCCCATTATTTTAAATTCATTAATAGAGATAAATTCGAAAATTTTCTCACTAGGTGCCACTTGTAAATTATATATATTGTGTTTACCGGCCACTTTTTCGAGCCTAGAGAAAAATTGTCCTAAGTCAAAATTCTCGTTAGTAAACAAATCATTTATTTGTATATATGTTACTATAGTTTGTTACTATGTGTTTGTTAAAGGTACATATATACTGGGCTTATTATCATTTGTATTTTTATCAATTTTATGCTGATTATTTAATGTATTATTATTCTTTTCTTTTTCTGTATTGGTCATCGATCTAGTCGTGACTCTTAATATAGAACAAATTTTGTTATTCATGTCTTTTAGGTCATTAATTGTAATTCGCGATAGAGCGTCAGCAAAATACTTATATTTTCCCTTAAGATATTCTACTGTAAAATCATATTTTTTAATTCGAGTCTAATTCTTGTCAACTTGGAACTTGGGTTATTCATTGAAAATAAATAAGAAAGTGGTCTATGATCAGTACGGACAAGAAAATGTTTTCCATATATATATGGTCTGAAGTGGGTAATTGCCCAATGAATTGCAGTTAATTCTTGCTCAATGGTTGATTTGTTACTTTCTCCTTTTGTGAAAGTTTTGGATGCATAAGCAATAGGTAAATGTATATTTTCGTATTCTTGTGTTAAAACAGCACCACAGGCATGCTTACTTGCATCTGTTGTTATACAAAACTCCTTGGAAAAATCAGGATATTGTAGTAAGGTTGGATTCATTAATTCCTTTTTAAGGTATTTAAATGCAAAATCACAATCCTTTGTCCATTCAAAGGGTGTATTTTTCTTAGATAATTTTGTTAAATGTCTGGAATATTCTGAAAAATTTTTAATAAATCTTCGATAGTAGTTACAAAATGCTACGAATCTTTTTACACTGTCAGCGTCAGTTGGTGTTGGATAGTTTTCTATTATTGAATATTTGCTATCGTCTGGTAATATTCCTTTATCTGTACATTTGTGGCCAAGGTATGTTACTTCTCTCATGAAGAATGAGCATTTTTCAGGATGTAATTTAAGGTTATACTTTCGGCACAGATCGAAAACGCTTTTCAAATTAGAAAGCATGTGCTTTTCGGAGCATCCCAGTACGACTAAATCATCCATATATAGAAAGGCTTGGTCTGGTTTTAAACCACTGAAAGCAAGTGTCATCATTCGTTGAAATGAGTTGGGTGCTATTTTTAATCCATAAGGTAATCTAGTAAATCTGTATGAACCATTGGTGGTTGAAAATGAAGTCAAGTCTCTAGAATTTTTCTCTAAACTTATTTGATGAAAACCTGATACTAGATCTAGGCAAGAAAAATATTTTGCTCTGCCAAGTTGATCCAAAATATCATCAATTCTAGGTAATGGAAATTTATCTGCAATGAGTTTTTTATTTATTTGTCTGTAATCTATGACCAGTCTTCATCTTTTTGTTTCTGAGTTGGGAAGTTTTTTCTTTGGTACTAACAAGAGTGGACTGTTGTATTCGGAACATGAAGGTTCAATAATTTTATCATTAATTAGTTTTTTAACTTGTTTATCAATTTCTTCTTTATGTGTATGTGGTATACGATAGTTTTTGATGTATACTGGTTCTTCATCTTTTATTCTCAACTTTTGTTCATAGAAGTTATTTGTTGTTATTTTTTCTGATTCTAAACCGAAAATATCACTATATTTTGAACATAAATTTGTTAAGGTATTTTTGAATTGTTCTGGAAAATTATTTTTTAAAATTTTCAATATTTCTGATTTTCTTGTTGTATTTTTATTAGAAGTTTGTTTAATGATTTCATAATCAGCAATATTTTCGATTTTTATGTTACTTTTTTGGATTTTAGTATTGGTGTTGTTAGTGTTTAAAAAAACGAATGAATGCTCTGTTGGAGTTAACTATTGTGTTAGGTATGAAAACGCCTGGTTTAATTTCTTGATTTGGAATTAATATATCAGTATTTAATGTGTTAAATTTTACTTGATGGATTATTTCACATCTTGGTGGTAAAGTTATTTCATCATTGTTGTTTGTAATAGGTATATTGATAGTTTGTTGTATATTAGATGGTCTTAGGATAAGGTAATTGTCATCTTTGTTGAAATCTAGCATACAGTTGTACTTTTTGATGAAGTCCATGCCAATAATTCCATCACATGGTATAGGAAAATTATTATGTACCACTTGAAATTTATGTGGCATTAGAAATTTTTCGTATTTTAAATCAAAAAATATACTTCCTATAGATTTTATATTACCCTGTCCTATTCCACTAAATACTGTTGTGTTATTAGTATTTATTTCTTGCAATTTAAAAAATTTTGCTTTTATTATTGAAATATCAGCACCGGTATCTACTAAAAGTGTTAAAATGTTGTTAGTATTATTTATTTGAATAGTAATAAAGAAACACAAGTTGAGGTTTAGATGATAAATTTTTACTGAATTGATCCTAGGGGACGTTCGAAGTTTTCCGAATCATGCTGATTTGATTCAGTTGCCCTTACGTAGTTTCTGTTTCTATGATTAGTATTGAATCGTTGACGATTTTTGTTATAATTGTTATTGTTGCCATTACTGCTGTTATAATTATTATTATTGTTATTGTTGGTATAATTGCGTGGAAAGTTAGTTCTTCCACGTGATCGTGTGTTATTGCCACGATAATTGTAGTTAGTCCTATATTTTTGCTTATAGTATAAGATTGCATTTTGTTGGCCAGTTGCATCTGTGCAACTATTGACAAATTTGCTGATTGCATCATTCATGTTATTAAACTGTCCAGCTTCCATGATCAGTTTTACCTTATCGATCGTGCAGTTTTTAGTTAATGCTTTTACAGCAATTTGTGTGGAATATTTATTTGCTAATTCGCATGACAATCCATCTGATATGTATGCGGTTTCTAATGATTTTGTGAGATTTTCTATCTCAGTACAGTAAGCGTTAGCAGTTTTATTATTTTGTTTAGTATTCATTATTTTCGCTGTCAGTACTTCGACTGATACGCCTTTAACAGTCTTATTTAATTTGTTTATAATTTCTGTTATTGTTGCTTCATTATTTATTAAGTTTCTGGCATTTCCTTTTAACCTTGTTTTTATTAGTGAAATTGCGGTGGCTTCATGATCACCTTTTATAGAATTAACTAAAGACAAAGAATCAAGGAAAGAACGTAAATTTTCAGCCTTACCGTCAAAATCGGTAATCAGCTTTGAAGCCGTGTTTAAAAATTCTACTATAGATTGAGTCATTGTGGATTCGGTTATAGTAATTTTAAGTAGTACACTTTCGTGTATGGAATTTGGTAGTACAATTTTTACTGCCTTTTTATCGGCTGGTTTTGAAACCCTGTTTGTTAGGTCAAGAAAAAATGCGTCTGCTGCTCTTTGGTGAGATATTGTAAGTCTATTGTAACAAACATTAAATAAAACTCTTATCTCTTCTAATTTTGTAAGAATTGTTTGAAAATGATTGTTAATTGTTTCTGTTTTGATTGGTCTATCAATATTTATACATTTATATGACCGTTCAAAATCTTCTTTTAAAATTCGTGCCTTATTCAAAATATCCTTCCATTCCATTAGGAGAGCTAAATCATTTAATATGGCTATACTTTGTCTAACCCGTCTGCTCTACTAATATATTTCTTTTTTAAGTAATTATGGTGTATTTTGTAAATTTTCAAAATGAAGGTCAAAAGTAGTACTATTGTTATAATTATTAAATTTACTTCAATTAATTTTAAATTTATTTTCGTTTGAACGATTTCTACTTCATTTATTACGTTTGCGTTCGGGTTTTCTATTTTTGATTCTGTTTTACCCATATTTGAAATTTTAATTTAATTTTTTTAAAAAAATTTTTTTTTCTAATTGTTCTGACCACCTAATAGCACGAATTGTTTCCTCTTCTATCTTTGGTTTATTTATAACGTCGTCCTCAGTTGGGACGCCTGGCATACCTATTATCTTCCAAAAATCTCCTAAAAGTTTTAGCCTTTCTTTCATAGGCAATTCCTTTTCTTCATAAATTGGATTATCCATTATAAAGGTACCCAAAAAAAAAAATTCTTTTTTTTTTTAAATGATAAATTTTAAATTTTATTTAAACATAGATTATGTCAAACAAAGTGTGAAGAAAAGGATTATATGTGTTAGATAAAAATTTATTATTAAATAATCTTAAAAAAAAGTTGTCAACGGCGGTTAACGCCTACCGACCTAAATGTGCTTTTAAATAAGCACTATTGTATAAAAGAATTATTAGTATACTTTTTTTTTAAAGGATTATACCTTATTTAGTTTTATCTGGATGAGCCGGTCCAGCTCATCTATGCGCTTCCATATCTTTGTGGAATCGTTCCACGTTGGCGGCACTTCCTTGTTGAGCTCGCGTAATAAAAGGGATTTTTCCCTTTTCAACTTACATAAATATCCCCCTCTTCGCTTTGGTTTTTTAACTGCAGGGATTGATGTTAGACGGTGGTTTTGTTTTTCTTGGTTCCTTTTAAGGTACTCTTCTATTGTTAGTTTCTTAGGTCCTTGTTGCATACTTGTTGAAGGTTGTTTTCCCAGGCCGTGGGATGTCATCCTTCTCAGTGTCTCTTGGCTAGACACTCTTCCGACGGAGACTTGGCTGTCCGTCGGGGCCTTTTGGTGCAATAAATGCACTCCAAAAAAAATTTAGTTGGGTGCTCTTTATATCAAGCTACTCCAGGACTGGCAGGATCGCCATGTAGTGTAATTAAAACAAATTATTTATTTAAACTAGAGTTCACTAAGGAGCTCCTAGTATTTATTTAATTTATTTTATTTTTCTTAGAGCTCGCTGAGGAGCTCCTAAGAATGTCTATTTAGTAATTGTCTTAGAACTAATTTTCATCGTCTTATATACTAACAATGAGAAGAATTCTTAACCTATCTTAATGTAAGAGGGAAAAGAAAAGGTACATGCTTATTAGGCAAAATATTCCTTTTAGTTTCCAAAGGTAGACATGCGGCGTGTGTATCATAAGAATTTTATTAAACCCTACTCAGTAACACATGTGCCCAACAAATAATTAGGTTTGTTTATATTTATGAAAATAATAATTTAAGTGCTTTATGCCGTTGCCTTTGAACTAACTCAAGGGGTGTCAAGTGATCGTCACCCAAAATATTTTAGTTGAGGTTTGTAAATGCAATTCGACACTGTTGTGTGCACTGCTTAATACATTGTTGGTTAATGTTACAGTAGGAAAAGGCTACTGATTAATGTTACAGTATGACCACGCTACATAGTTCGTATCTGGTTGTGAACTTCTTTGTATCTTATATTAATCTGGTATGTATCTTTTTGTGAAATTCTGTGTATCTGCTCTGTATCTGGTTTTATATGCTCTGTATCTGCTTTTATCTGCTCTGTAACTGCTTTTATTTGCATTTTATCTGCATTTAATTGCTCTGCATCTGTTTTTTATCCGATTTATCGGATTATGAACTGCTTTTTATCTGAGTTTATCTGGAATTTGGTCTGTATCTACTGTGCATACGCTTTTATTGTATCAATGAAATCATTGTTCGATCAAAAAACATATGTTAGTTTTTAAATAACCAAAATAAAAATTAGAAGATAAAGGAGTCAGACGATCATAAAAATTTAATTTTAAATTATTACATCTCGCAGGTCCACCTTTTCTATATGCGCTAAACAATTCAATACAATAACATACAAGACTCAAGACACTAAGAAAATAAAAACAACAACACAATTTCTACACAACAGGCACTGCGTTTCACAACCCTAATTGAACGGTTTTTCCCAACCGTAGATGCAAACACAAATCTAAGAATTCATCTCCTTTTTTATGTCTTTCCGCACTAACAAAATTAGGCATATAATTAATTGCAAATTAATATAATAGATTGCAAATGTACGTTTGTTTTTTTATCCTTTTTTAATTACTGATCCTTTTTCTTGTAAAAGCTATAAAATATTTGTAATAAAAATAGCAAAATTGACAAAGGAGACTGACGATCATAGAAATTCAATTTAAAAGAAAAACAATTCAAACCCAAAACGTGCTAACAGAAAACATTTAAATATCAAGTGTACTAAATACTAGCCAGATGTTAAATGTGTGTTGTAGTATATAAATAGTATGCATATGACTTATGAATGAACCTCACCAAACCGTCATAGCAATACGATATTCATAAAAAACAATAATATTTAAAAGTACGTAAACAAATTGAACTAACTTAAAGTCAACGTCTTCTTGAGATAGGACAGGAACGATTTTTAATTGCTAACACACTTAGTCATAAATGCTGGAATTTCGGTAACATAATATTCTTATAATTTTTGGTCAAGGATCGCTATTGCTAAATAGTTTGAACTATGCTGACGTGAATAAATTGTTACTAAATCGAAATAGCGCTGAACTTCATACGTTTGAAAACACATACTCAGCCTGGTACAATGTATATTTATTACAATGTAATCCAAATGTAGAATAAGAATAAATAAGAAAAAGCAAACTTCTAAGTGTTAGTACATAAGCTGAAGAAATTGTTAAATAAAATATCAATATACCTTGATCACTGAACAAACCCTTGTGCATATTATTGTAAATACATTACATGACGATCCTTTCCCTTCATTGATAAGGAATAGACAGCACTGTTGCTTATCCTTTTAAATGAAAAGACGCTAAATATAAACCCCCCCAAAGAGAGGTTATGCTTAGCAGGCATCATCTACATATATACTATAATTTTTTTTATTATTATACCCTTTACCAAAAAATGGTAAAAGGGTATATATAGGTTTGTCATTCCCTGTGTAATTTCTACAATATTAATAAGCGACACATAAAGTATTAAGTGAAATCAGTTTTCCGAAGCTCCCAGAACAGCTAGAGACTTCTTGGACTGGTGTGTCAAAAATTTTTCGAAAATGTTTGCTATTGAAAGTCAGCAAAATGGAGCAGACGGTTTCACTGCTGGAAAACTCAAACTCTATTTTCCCGTACAAAATAACTAGCGAAAACTATTTTTTATTAATTTTTTATTAAATTTAATTATTTTATACTTCAGTATGAATAAAATTGGTGTTTCTAATTTAAAAAATTAGAAAACAAGTGAGAGTGCTATATTCGGCTGTGCCGAATCTTATATACCCTTTACCAAAGTGCGTTTATGTAGTATAGAGATACATATATAAGCATAGAGATATGTAGGTACATATTCATTTTGTGAAAAAATTCATACTTTTTTTCTAGTGCAATTTTTAGGTTTTTGGCATTATGTTTAATTTGGTGCATTTTAAATTTTGGCGATTTTTTTTTCATATAGGCAATTTTTTTAGTTTTACCGATTTTTTTCGGTTTTTGGCGTTTTTTTTAATTTTGGCGATTTTTTTCGTTCTGGCGATTTTTTTGATTTTGACGATTTTTTTTCATTTAGGCGATTTTTTTGTTTTTTATATATTTAATTTTTTTTATTTTTTTGTGGCAATTTTTTTAGTTTTGACACTTTTTTTGGTTTTTGGCGTTTTTTTTTTATTTTGGAGATTTTTTTCGTTCTGGCAATTTTTTTGATTTTGAAATTTTTTTTCATTTAGGCGATTTTTTTTTTGTTTTGGTGATTTTTTCGTTTTTTGGCGTTTTTATTTCTTTTTGGCAATTTTTTTAGTTTTGACAGTTTTTTCTCGTTATGGCAATTTTTTTCGGTTTTTGGCGTTTTTAAATTTTGGCGATTTTTTTAGTTTTGGCAGATTTTTTGATTTTGTCGATTTTTTTTCATTTAAGCGATTTTTTTAATTTTTGGCGATTTTTTTTCATATAGGAAATTTTTTTGGTTATGGCGACTTTTTTCGGTTTTTGGCGTTTTATTTTATAACTTTAGCGATTTATTTTCGTTTTGGCAAATTTTTTTTGATTTTAACGATTTTTTTTTTCATTTAGGCGATTTTTTTTAATTTTTGACGATTTTTGTTCATATAAGCATTTTTTTGTTTTGGCGATTTTTGCGGATTTTTGTCATTGTGGGAATTTATTTTGTTTTGACACTTTTTTCTCGTTTTGGCGATTTATTTCGTTTTGGCGGATTTTTTTGATTTTGTCGATTTTTTTTATATGAGCGATTTTTTTAATTTTTGGCGATTATTTTTCATATAAGCAATTTTTTTTTTAATTTGGCGATTTTATTTCGGTTTTTGGCGATTTATTTTCGTTTTAGCGATTTTTTTGATTTTGGCGATTTTTTTTCATTTAGGCGATTTTTTTTTTAATTTTTGGCGATATTTGTTCACATAAGCATTTTTTTTGTTATGGAGATTTTTTCGGTTTTTGGTGTTTTTTTTAATTTAGCGTTTTTTTCATTTTGGCGTTTTTTTCGTTTTGGCGATTTTTTTAAATTTGTGGCGTTTTTTTTCATATAGGAAATTTTTTTGGTTAGGCGACTTTTTTCGGTTTTTGGCGTTTTATTTTATAACTTTAGCGATTTATTTTCGTTTTGGCAAATTTTTTTGGATTTTAACGATTTTTTTTTTCATTTAGGCGATTTATTTTAATTTTTGACGATTTTTGTTCATATAAGCATTTATTTTGTTTTGGCGATTTTTGCGGATTTTTTGTCATTGTGGGAATTTTTTTTTGTTTTGACACTTTTTTCTCGTTTTGGCGATTTATTTCGTTTTGGCGGATTTTTTTATTTTGTCGATTTTTTTTCATATAAGCGATTTTTTTAATTTTTGGCGATTATTTTGCATATAGGCAATTTTTTTTTAATTTGGCGATTTTATTCCGGTTTTTGGCGTTTTTTTTTAATTTTGGCGATTTATTTTCGTTTTAGCGATTTTTTTTGATTTTGGCGATTTTTTTTCATTTAGGCGATTTTTTTTTTAATTTTTGGCGATTTTTGTTCACATAAGCATTTTTTTGTTATGGCGATTTTTTCGGTTTTTGGCGTTTTTTTTTAATTTAGCGTTTTTTTCATTTTGGCGTTTTTTTCGTTTTGGCGATTTTTTTAAATTTTTGGCGATTTTATAATATTCGGATTTTTTAGTTTGATTGGTTTTGAAAATTTCAAGAGCTTAACTTTTACAGTTTCCAAGATATAGCAATTTGTCAAAATTACATAGTCAAAATTTCATTAACTGATGGACCACCCTTTAATTAAAATTTTTCTAATTTTAGTGTTAATTGTTGTAGCCTATATAAAAATACACTAATTTTACAAATTTCAAGTGTCAATATACATATGTACACACATACATACAATAATTTGAAATTTATTTGCTTGTGGTTTAGCTTGGTTTATATACGTATTTCATTGGCGCTTAAACCAAATCATCAGTAGACTTCAACCACAAATTTTTAACAGTCACAAACCTCTTACTTTATGCACAGACTTTCAAAAACTATATGAGAATTCATAGAATAATAATATTTTTGAAAATCACAAAGACAAAATAAGTTTGGTACCTTCATAGCGAACAGTCGATTAGCGGAGTTTTTTCTTACATACAAACAAACAAAAAATTATACAAAAAATTATTCGTAGTACATATTATTCGTAATAGGTACATACTGACTTTAATAAATAAGCTTTATTGCTTTGATAATATTTTTTACATAGTGGAAATAACAAATACAAAAAAAAAACGCAAACAAAAAAAATATAAACAGTGACATTGAGGAATACTCTATAAGAGTACCTCAAAAACAAACAATCATAAATTACAAAAACAAAAAAACCGTAAGCAAAAAAACAGAAAAAGTGCCCTTGTATTTGAGTGCCTCAAATACAAAAAATTATGAAGTGAGTTCTAACTGCAGAAACGCCTATTTTACTGTGAGTTCTGAAGCTCTTAATGAAAAAAATAAAAATAATAAATCTAATGAAAGTGTTTTTTTTAACGGCAAAGCCTATTTTTCGTCAGCGATCAACTTCGCTTTGTCCAATGCCAAATAGTAGTGATTCATTAACATTACAATTGCCTAGTGCTTCTTCATATAAGTCAATAATATCATCCCCTTCAGGCTCGTATTCGTCACTTAACAAAGTTATCACTACAGATAACAGTATTTCAAAACCCAATGTGCAAGTCGGTATGGACAGATATATAACCGTGGTAAAGCGTGGGCGAAGCCCGAATTCTTCAAAAATTTCATCCGCTCCAAAGATGTCTAGAGATAACAGCGCATCCTCAACTAATCGCCAAAACCGTTTTAAAATTTTGCAAGATGAGAACGACAAACCCGATGTATCCTCGAATAAAACATCCAAGCCGCCACCAATCTACTTGAGAGAGAAAAATTCAAATGCCCTTATTAAAAAATTAATTTCGGTCATTGGTGAAAATAAATTCCACATTGTCCCAATAAAATGTGGCAAAATCGATGAAACGAAGATTCAAATTTATGATGAAAAGGATTTCCGCAAAATGGTTTCTGAATTTGAAACAAATAAAACAAGCTTCTACACATACCAGCTTAAGAGCGCTAAAGGCCTGCAGATCGTATTGAAGGGCATAGATTCTTATGTTGTCCCTGAAGAAATAAAAGATGCACTTGTCCTCCAGGGATTTAAGGTAAAGAATGTATCAAACATATTTAACAAAGAAAAAGTACCCCAACCCCTATTTCGTGTTGAACTGGAGCCAAATGATATACAGTTAAAAAAAACGAGACTCATCCTATTTATAGCCTTAAATACCTTTTATACAGAAAAATCACAGTTGAAGAGCCACATAAGCGTGCAGGTCCCGTGCAGTGTCATAATTGCCAAGAATATGGCCATACAAAAGCTTACTGCAATTTACCTACAGTGTGTGTTATCTGCGGTGAATTGCACGGTACTGCAAGTTGTACCAAACCAAAAGATCAAGCGGAAAAAAATGCAGTAATTGTGGAGGCAATCACACCGCTAACTACAGAGGATGTCCTGTGTACTCTTTCGTCAAGCAGGCTATGGTGCAAAAACCTAAATTAGCTCCAGCTCAACCATTAAACGCGTACTCCGCCACTTTTGCTCAAGTGAGCCAACCAGTTACTTCACGTGTATCGTATGCCGATGCTGCTAAGGCTAGTTCTATTCACACACCAAATTTTTCACCGCCAAATAATTCAACGAATGCAAATTCAAGCTTTAACTTTAGTCGCCTTGAAGCTACTATTGAGAATCTGGTGCTAACTATAAACAACTTTACAACAAATATGACTACCATGATGCAAGAAATGCTGAGAATGCAGAATACTCTGCTTCAAGCATTAATTAACAAGCCATGAACACGTTAAAAATATGTTTCTGGAACGCAAACGGCATTCGCCAACATAAAAATGAACTTGAGCACTTCCTTACGGAAAAAAATATTGATATAATGTTGGTCTCTGAGACTCATTTGACTTCTAGAAGCCTCTTTAAAATGAATGGCTACACTTTATATGATACAAAGGACCCTAGAGGGAGAGCATGCGGTGGATTAGCAATTCTTATAAAGTCAAGACTCAAGCACTATATTCTTGACAAGATTTGCGAAGAACATCTACAAGCAACAAATATCTGCATTGAAAATTTTTGTACAAATTTCGTGATATCTTCAATTTACTCCCCTCCCAGATTTTCAATCACTGAGGACCAATACGAGAAGTTCTACAAATCTCTTGGACCTTGTTTCGTTGCAGCTGGCGACTACAATGCTGAGCATACGTTCTGGGGTTCGCGTCTTATTACGCCTAGAGGTAGGGCGTTGTTCAACAAAATTTAAAAAATGGGTTTGGATGTTATTTCAAGTTGGGAGCCTACTTACTGGCCTACTGACGTACGAAAAATTCCGGATATTATAGATTTCGGCGTCATAAAAAGTATTTCTAGGGAATTAATTCACGTTGAAGCTTCCCTAGATCTGTCGTCTGATCACTCTCCCGCGATCGTTACAATCTGTAGTCCACTGAGAAGCGCTTTACCTCACCCATATGTCAAGATGATAAATCGTGTTAATTGGCTGGGATTCTAAAAATATCTTAGTAGTCATTGCACGGAAAATATTACGCTAAGAACGCCCAATGATATTGAATCGAACATTGCAAATCTTAACGAGAATATTAAACAAGCTTCTGAACACGCCACTACCTCCCATCCGCATACTGGGTTCAATAAAATTTATTCTACAGACGTTGAACATCTCGTACGTGAAAAAAGAAGAGCTAGAAGGGAATGGCAACAGCACAGATCACCTCAACACAAAATCAGATTTAAAGAGTGCACTAAACGACAACAAGAGTTGCTTGCATCTGAAAAAACTGCATCTTTCAAAAATTATCTGGAAGGCCTCGATGTCACACCAGCATCTAATTACTCTTTGTGGCGCGCTGCTAAAAACCTTAAAACACCCGTTGAGTTTAAGCCACCTCTGCGCACATCTACCGGAGGTTGGGCAAGAAGCGATACTGAAAAAGGTAACATATTTGCTGAGCATTTAAAATCCGTATTTACACCAAATACATGTACCGGTGTTGCTGATTTGCCGACTGTAGTTGCTCTACCCCCTCGACCCTTAAAATTTACGATGTGTGATGTACAAAAACGAATTGCCGAACTCAACCCGAAAAAAGCTCCCGGTATGGATGGAATTAGTAACCAGATGCTGATTAATTTACCTCGTACTGCAATTAGAATCCTGTTATTAATTTTTAATGCCATTTTACGATTGGAGTATTATCCAGACTGCTGGAAGCTTGCCAATGTTAAAATGATTCCAAAGCCAGGTAAAGATCTTTCCAAGGCTGAGTCATATAGGCCAATAAGTTTACTGTCAACAATGTCAAAGCTTTTTGAAAAGCTACTCATGACAAAATTGTCTGCAATTTTAACTGATAATGGGTGCATCCCTGACCATCAATTTGGTTTTAGAAGCCAGCATAGCACCATTGAGCAAACGCATAGATTGGTTCAATTTATCAGAAAAACATTTGAGGAAAAGAAGTATTGTTCTGCCGTGTTTATTGATGTTTCTCAGGCATTTGATAAAGTGTGGCATGAAGGCCTAATTTTGAAATTGAAGACATATTTACCAATAAACATTCTAAATCTTTTGGAAAGTTACATTGTTGCACTAAAATTTACAGTTGTGGAAGGACACTTTATGAGTATGCCTGAAACTATCTCATCCGGTGTGCCACAGGGGAGTATACTGGGGCCATTTTTATATTTGATTTATACTTGTGATATGCCTGTGAGCAGTAGTATCCACACTTCTACATTTGCCGACGATACCGCCTGTCTTAGTATGCACGAAAACCCTGATGAGGCATCCCGAAAACTCCAGGAACACATTAGCCAGATGGAACTATGGTTAAACTTATGGAGAATTAAGGTAAATGAACAAAAGTGTGTCCATATAACATTTACCTTACGAAGAGATACTTGTTCCCCCATTCGGATTAATAATCAAGTTGTTCCTCAACATTCACATGTGAAATATCTTGGTATACACCTCGATCGACGGCTTACATGGAAACATCACATTGACTATAAGTTAACTCAAATGAAACTAAAATTAACTCAGGTACATTGGCTGATTGGCAGAAATTCAACACTCAGCCTAGACTGCAAACTTTTAATATACAAGTCGCTTTTAAAGCCAATATGGTGTTACGGTATCCAGTTATGGGGCACTGCTTCTGCTTCCAATGTAGAGAGAATTCAACGAAGACAAAACAAAATTTTAAGGTTAATAACATCTGCTCCATGGTACATTAAGAATTCAAATATACATCGTGATTTAAATATGCCACTAGTGACTGAAGAAATTGCAAAATACGCATGCAAATATCTAACTAAACTCGTGTCACATCCTAATCCGCTTGCTCGTAACATTTTGAACTTTACTGGACACATCCGCTTAAAAAAGAGAGATACAAGGGCTCTAATACTAAACACTCCAAATGAAGTTGCTTGAAATTTTTTTTTTGCTTATCACTACTTATGTATTATTTACAACTATCACTTAGTTATGTCTGGCATTGGTCGGGCCTATTAATTATATGTTAGATTTAAGATTTGAATACTTATTGTTAGTTCATATATGAAGATACAATAAATAAAAAAACATGCATAAAAAAAAAACAAAAGTTTGGTAGGATTTGAAACTCATACAAAACCCAGCAAATAATTTATATTCGATATGAATCTATTTTATTTTTCAAAATTTGTGGTTGAAGTCTACTGATGATTTGGTTTAAGCGCCAATGAAATACGTATATAGACCAAGCTAAACCACAAGCAAATAAATTTCAAATTAAAATATAATTATGACAATATGTCGAATAATAAACTTCTTACACATACATACAATTGTATGTATATTACATGGGATTTTCAAAGTTTTCGTCACTCATTTTGGAACACCCTTTAATTTTTAGCTTTTATATATTTGTTGTTGTAGCGACCAAAGTTCAACATACACTGTCCAAATTTCAGACCCGTAGCTTTTACCGTTCCTGAGAAAATAGCCTTCTTCCTAAAACATGAAATATGTTTAATTATTAGGAAAAAAGTTAAAGTTTTCCAACCCTGGAAACGTTTTTTTATTTTTTTGAAATTTAAAAATTTTTTTTTATTATAAATACCAATTTTATTCATACCGAAGTATAAAATAAGTTAATTTCATAAAAAAGTAATAAAAACTATTTTTCAGTAATTATTTTCTATGGGAAAATAGAGTTTGAGTTTTCCAGTTCTGAAACCGTCAGCTCGCTTTTGCTGATTATTAATAGCAAAATTTTTCGGAAAATTTCTGACACACCAGTCCAAGAACGAAGTCTCTAGCTCTTCTGGCAGCTTGGGAAAACCCATTTCACGTACAGACAGACGGACATCACTTGCTCGTCTTCCCTATGCATAAGGATCCAGAATATATATACTTTATGTGTCGCTTATTAATATTATAGAAATTACAAACGGAATGACAAACCTATATATACCCTTTTACCATTTTTTGGTAAAGGGTATAAAAAATTAAAAAGACGTTTCCAGGGTTGGAAAAATTTAATATTTTTTCTTATAATTAAATATATTTTATGTTTTATGAAAAACGCTATTTTCTCAGGAACGATAGGAGGTACGGGTCTGAAATTTGTAGAGAGTATGAAGAGCTTTGGTCCATACAACAACAAATACATAATAGTTTAAAATTAAAGGGTATTCCAAAACGAGTGACGAAAAATTTTAAAATCCAATGTAATATATACAATTGTATGTACACATGTGTACAGACACTTGAAATTTTTAAAATTACTGTATTTTTATATAGACTACAACTATTAACACAAAATTTTTTTTTTTAAATGTATTTATTTATTGTATCTTTAATTATGAACTAACAATAAGTATTCAGATCTTAAATCTAAAATATAAGTATTAGGCCCGACCACTGTCGGACATAAACTTAGTTATAGTTATAAATAATACATAAGTAGTGATAATCAAAAAAAAAAAAGAGATAAAAATATTTTCAAGCAATCCCATCTGGAGTGTTGAGTATAAGAGCCCTTGTGTCCTTCTTTTTCAAGCGGATGTGGCCAGTAATATTCAAGATGTTACGAACAAGCCGATAAGGATGTGACTCGAGTTTTGTTAAATGTTTGACTGCGTATTTTGCTATTTCTTCAATCACTAGTGGCATATTCAAATCACGATGTAAATTTGAGTTTTTGATGTACCATGGAGCCGATGTTATCAAACGTAAAATTTTGTTTTGCCTTCGTTGGATTCTCTCGACGTTAGAAGCTGAAGCAGTGCCCCATAACTGAATTCCGTAGCACCATATTGGCTTCAAAAGCGACTTGTATAATAAAAGTTTGCAGTCTAGGCTGAGTGTTGAATTTCTATCAATCAGCCAATATATCTGAGATAGTTTAAGTTTCATTTGTATTAGCTTTGAGTCAATATGCTGTTTCCATGTAAGTCGTCGATCAAGGTGTATACCAAGGTATTTTACATGTGAATGCTGAGGAATAACTTGATTGTTGATTCGAATTGGGGAACAAGTATATCTTCGCAGCGTAAATGTTACCTGAACACACTTTTGCTCGTTTACCTTAATTCTACATAATTTTAACCATAGTTCCAGTTGTGTAATATGTTCTTGTAGATATCGGGAAGCCTCATGAGGATTTTCGTGCATACTTAGGCAGGCTGTATCATCGGCAAAAGTAGATGTATGGATATTACTGCTCAAAGGCATATCACAAGTATAAATCAAATACAAAACTGACCCCAGTATGCTACCCTGTGGCACACTGGATGATATAGATTCGGGCACACTCCTGAATGCTCCTTCCACAACCGTGAGCTTCCGGATAGTAATGTAACTTTCTAATAAATTCACCAAATTTATTGGTAGATATGATTTTAATTTTAAAATTATGCCACACTTTATCAAATGCCTGCGAAACGTCAATAAACAGTGGAGAACAGTACTTCTTTTCTTCAAATGTTCTTCTTATACATTGAACCTATGCGTTTTTTCAGTGGTGCTATGCTGACATCTAAAACCAAACTGATGGTCTGGGATGCACCCACTACCAATTAGAATTGGGGACAATTTTGACATGAGCAGTTTTTCGAAAAGTTTTGACATTGTTGATAGCAGACTTATTGGCCTGTATCATTCTGCCTTGGTAAAATCTTTGTCCGGCTTTGGAATCATTTTAACTTTGGCAAGCTTCCAGCTGTGGGGATAATACTCTAGTCGTAAAATGGCATTAAAAATGAATAACATGATCCTAAATGCAATACGAGGCAATTTTATTAGCATTTGGTTACTAATTCCATAAATACCCGGTGCTTTCTTCGGGTTGAGTTCAGCAATTAGATTTTGTACAACGCATTTTAAATTTTACGGTTCGAGGGGGTAGCGCAAATACACTCGGCAAATCAACTACACCAGTACATGTGTTTGGGGTAAATACGGATTTTAAATGCTTTGCAAACAAGTTACCTTTTTCAATATCACTCCTGGCCAAACTCCGGTAGAAGTGCGCAAGGGTGGTTTAAACTCAACGGGTGTTTTAATTCTTTTCGCAGCGCGCCACAAAGCATAATTAGATGCTGGTGTGACATCGTGATTTTGCAGATAGTTTTTAAGAGATGCAGTTTTTTCATATGGAAGCAGTTCTTGGAGTCTTTTGGTGCACTCTTTTAATATAATTTTATTTTGGGGTGATCTGTGCTGTTGCCATTCTCTTCTAGCTCTTCTTTTTGCACAAACGAGATGTTCAATATCTGTAGAATATATTCTGTTAAACCAAGTCTGCGGATGGGAGGAAGTGGCATGTTTAGCTGCCTGCTTAATATTTTTGTTAAGCAAGATTAGATTCAATATCATCATGATTAGATACAATATCATCAAGATTAGATTCAATATCATCATGAGTTCTTAGCTTAATGTTATCAGTGCAATGACTACTAAGATATTTTTTGAATCGCAGCCAATTAACACTACTGACCATTTTCACATATAAGTGAGGTAGAGCACTTCTCAGTGGGCTACAGATTGTAACGATCGTGGGAGAGTGATCGGACAATAGATCTAGGGAAGCTTCAACATGAATTAATTCCCTAGAAATATTTTTCATGACCCCAAAATCTATAACATCCGGAATTTTATGTATGTCAGTAGGCCAGTAAGTAGGCTCCCCACTCGAAATGACGTCCACGCCCATTTTTGAAATTGTGTTGAACAACGCTCGTCCTATAGGTGTGATAAGACTCGAACCCCAGAAAGTATGTTTTGCATTATAGTCTCCAGCTGCTACGAAACAAGGGCCAAGAGATTTGTAGAAATCCTCGTATTGATCCTCAGTGATTGCGAATCTAGGAGGGGAGCAAATTGATGATATGACAAAATTTGTGCAAAAATTTTCGATGCAAATATTCGTTGCTTGTAGATGTTCTTCACAAATGTTGTCAAGAATATAATGCTTGAGTCTTGACTTTATTAAAATTGCTAATCCCCCGCAAGTTCTTCCTCTTGGGTCCTTTAAATCATATAAAATGTAGCCATTAATTTTAAATAGACTTCTTGAAGTCAAATGAGTCTCAGACACCAACATTATATCAATATTTTTTTCCGTGAGGAAGTGCTCAAGTTCATTTTTATTTTGGCGAATGCCGCTTGCGTTCCAGAAAATTATCTTTAACGTGTTCATGTCTTGTTAAATAATGCTTGAAGCAGTGTAGACTGCATTCGTAGCATTTCTTGCATCATGCTAGTTATATTTTTAGTAAAATTATTTAAAGTCAGCACTAGATTTTCAATAGTAGCTTTAAGGCGACTAAAATTAAAGCTTGAGGTTGCATTCGTTGAATTATTTTGAGGCGGAATATTTTGTGTGGGAATAGAACTAGTCTTAGCTGCATTGGCATACGATACACGTGAAATGACAGATTGGCTCATTTGAGCAAAAGTGGCGGAGTAAGCATTTGTGTTTGTGCTGGAGCTAATTTAGGTTTTTGCCCCATAGTCCGTTTAACGAAAGAATAGACGGGACATCCTCTGTAGTAAGCGGTGTGATTACCTCCACAATTACTACATTTTTTTTCTGCTAAATCTTTAGGCTTAGTACAACCAGCAGTACAGTGCAATTCACCGCTGATAACACAAACTGAAGGTAACTTGCAGTAAGTTTTTGTGTGACCATATTATTGACAATTATGGCACTGTACGGGTCCAGAACGCTTGTGTGGTTCTTCAACTATTATTTTTCGGTATAAGAGATATTTTAAATTGTAAATTGGATGAGTCTCGCTTTTTTTAAATTTTATATCGTTTGGCTCAAGTTCGACGCGAACTAGAGGTTGAGGAATCTTCTCCCTATTTATTAGGTTAGATACATTTTTTACCTTAAATCCCAGAAGGACGAGTGCATCTTTTAATTCTTCGGGGGCAACATATTACTCGATGCCCTTCAATACGATCTGCAGGCCTTTAGCATTTTAAGCTGATATGTGTAGAAACTTTTCTTACTTTTTTCAAATTCAGTAATCAGTTTGCGAAAATCTTTTTCTGGTTTCATCAATGTTACCACGTTTTATTGGAACGATGTGAAATTTATTCTCACCAATGACTGAAATTAAATTTTTTATAAGAGCGTTTGAATTTTTTTTCTCTCAAATAGATTGGAGGCGGCTTGGATGTTTTGTTCGTAGATACATCGGGTTCGTTGTTGTCAACTTGTAATATTTGAAAATGATTTTGACGGTTAATAGAGGATGCGCTGTTATCCCTAGACATTTTTGGAGCAGATGATATTTTCGAAGACTTTGGGCTTCGCCCGCGCTTTACCACTGTTATATATCTGTCCATTCCCACTTGGACCTTGGGTTGTGGGCTGCTCTTAACTTCAGTAAAAACTTGGTTAAGTGATGACCACGAGCCCGAAGCGGATAAAATCGCTGAGTTAGATGTAGAAGTACTAGGCAAAGGTAATGTTAACGAATCACTAGTTGGCATTGGACAAAGCGAAGTTGATCGCTGACGAAAAAGTGGCCTTGCCGTTAAAAAAGTCTACTATCAGATTTCTTATTTATTTTGTTATCATTAAGAGCTTCAGAGCTCTCAGTCTATCATCAGATTTTTTAATTGTATTATTTTCATGAAGAGCTGCAGAACTCACAGTAAAATAGGCATTTCTGCCATTAGAACTCACTTCACAGTTATTTGTTTTTGAGGTACTCATATAGAGTATTCCTCAAGGGCACTTTTGTTTGTTTGTTTGTTGTTTTTTTTTTTATTACGGTTTTTTGGTTTTTGTTAATTATGACTATGTAAAAAATATTAGCAATGCAAATAAAGCTTATTTGTCAATAACAATATGTATTCCGAATATTTTTTCGTTTGATTTTTTTTGGTTTAGTATGAAATAAAAACTCCGAAATAAAAACTCCGCCGACTGTTCACTATGAATGTACAACGAGAACTGAACACTAAAATTAAAAAAATATAAATTACAGTTTTGACAACTTGCTATATCTTGGAAACCTTATAATTTAAACTCTTGAAATTTTCAAAAACGGCAAAACTAAAAAATCCGAAAATAATAAAATCGCCAAATATTAAAAAAACGGCAAAACGCAAAAAATCAGCAATATTAAAAAACGCGAAAAATTGACAACAAAAAAACCCCAAATTAAAAAAAAAAATTGTCAAAATTAATAAAAAACGCCAAAAACCGAAATAAATCCTCTAAACCACAGAATATTAACCAGAATCCTCACTTATGAGTTAAGCGAAATCGTCGTATCAGCTGATGTATAAATATTTGAAGGGAGAGAAAAAATAGGCTTTTTGCATGTATAAAAAGCAATAGCCATACATAGCATTTGTGACCATATGATTGTGAAAAAGTGCAAAATTAAATTTTCCAAAAGTGAATTATTTTAGACTTATTTTGAATAAAATATAAATATTTGCATAAAAGAGCAGTGATTTTTGTGTTTAATTTATTTAATTAAAGGCCGGTAGTGTTCTTCAACTAGTGAATGTAAATTGCGACCTAAATAATGTGAAAATGTTAAAATATTTGCAAAAGCAATTCCATAAGTTTTCTTTGTCACAAAATAAATTTAATTTAAATATACTTTTTAGACTTAATGCGCTTTAAATGCAATAAATGTTGATATAATCGGTAATAAACATATTCGTATTACGTGTTCTCAATGATATCTTCCAATGCATCGCTCTGGAATTGGTTGTTTTCATAAAAAACACGAATTGTTAGTACATGGTCGCTTGTTAAATTTATCAATTTTGTGTAACAAAAAAACTAAAATTGGAAAAAGAAAACTAGCTGGAATTACTTCGGACTGCGAAAAGTGAATATGACTATTTTAATGTGCCTTTGGAAGATGTTAAACGCGAATTATGTACATACATACGTCGCGGCATTGTCCAATGGCAAAAACGCGATCTGATCCAAAATGCCAAATGGCTGGCTGAAATGGAACCATGTGTGATATACTTAGACATCGATGCAAGAAGTGAAAAATTTCAAAGAGGCAACATTGCAAGGCATAAACAAAGTGGTATGTGACAATTATTTTTTGGCCAAATGTTATTTTGATGTACGGGAATACGACCGGGCACCTATGGAGTTCTTAGGTCGATGTGATCATTTTATGGCCATTACATACTATCAAAGAGCCTTGAAACTAAATCTCAAATATCTGACGGCTTGGAGTTTAATGTGTCATGAAAGCTGGAAAACACGAATGCTGCTATACAAAGGAATAAAAAAGCTGTAGGTAAGTTTTAAATGTTGATTGAATCCATATTAGTACACATAATTTGTTTATACATGCTTAAATTATTTTCATTTTAGGAGAGACCTATGAAAAACTAGATAGATTTTGAAATTCCATAAAATGTTATAGTTGCATGTAATGTGGGTGATGTCGAAGGTGTTATGTATAAAATGGCCAATCGGAATGAAAAAATTGGAGCCTTAGAGCTGGGTGTTGGGTGCTACATTATGTATTGCAGCGATGAAAGAGCAGCGGCTGATAACTAGGGTTTATATCATGGCTTCATGTACCCTCGTGAGTTACTATGAAGGCAAAGAAGAATATCATCGGGCATCGCAATATGCATCCAAGTGCTTAGAGTGTAAGTTAAATTACAAAATTTTTGAAAATAAAATACTATAATTAAAACTTTTTTTCTAGCGTAAATTAGATATTGCATGAGCATGTTTGGTGCGGCCGCCAGTGATACTTCTGTAAGCTTTAAATCTTCGAAATTACAACAAACGATGTGTCCACCAGAAATCGAGACTAATTTATTAATGAATTTAAATATCGACACATAAACTTAAGATTTCCGTTGCATAAAAACTTAAATACGAATAACAGTAAGAAGGTATGCTTAACCAAATTGTAATTTTCTCACTTGATATATGTATGTACAATTAATTATGGAAGTGGTCTAAAGATACGGTCACATTTGTCAAACATTTGCCCAACAAACACTAATGAAAAAGGTTTTGATTCTTGGTTATCAAATTAAAAAGTTTCGAACACAACTAACAGACAATGTCATAGAAGACAATGTCCGAATTGAAAGATGTTTCATTAGCGTTTAGTGGTTACGTTTTTATTTGGGCAAATGATTAGCCGTACCTTGAGTCATATGTATATCGAAATATTTACAGCTTTGTTTATAAAAACTATAAAGGCTTTATAAAAACAGAAAAGGTTTAAAAAACAGATTTTCATACGAATTTATTTTAATAAAACCTTAATAAAACAAAGAGGCAGACGATGATGTTTGCTTGTCTTCTATAAATTGGTAGTAATCTTTTATAAAGCCTTAACAAAAGAGTATCAATACAAAATACAACTTAATTTAAGTAACCCAATTTATGTGCAGTTTTTATCATGCAAATTAAATTGTTGATTGATTTCTGTAGACATTTTTTAAACAAATCGCTTGCTTAATATAATGTAGAAGCAAGTTATTTCTTTACTAAGCTTATACTCACCCCAGTTTGTAGTAACAAAATCATAAAAAAGTATGTCCAATTTTGAAATTGTATTATTATTTTTAATTTTTAAGTATTGTATAAAAGTATGTATATTTGTAAATCATCTTAAATTGTTACAAAAACAAAACAAAATTAGAATATTTACTAATATAATTAATTAACATTTTTTAAATACATAAATACATTTCAATTAAATTTAAAAATGTCTCACATAACTTTTGATTTTAAATAATTACAATAAAAATTAAATATAATTTATTTACATATGCCATCAAAGTGTAAAGTTGTTTTCTTTGCGAACTTTCTTCCTTCTTGGATGCATTTCTTTCCAGTTTAGATTTTTAGGGATAGAATAAAGTTTTGGAACAGCTATATTTTATTTAGTTTCTGTCAGGTTTTCTTGTTGGAGTTCATGTATGTATGTAAATAAAAAATTGGAATTTTTGTATTATTAAAATTGTATATGTTGTAGTAAAGCCAAAATTTTATCTCTTTTGGAAAATATTATGTAGCCCTGAAAAGGGCTTTTTATATGATTTTTTTCGACCTTATCTGGTCTAGATCCATCATGTTCTGCTAAAAACAGCATCACCTCTTGTAGGATGTGACTCTTCGCCACGCATGATGAATTTTTAAAATCCGTACCAAAAAATAAAAAAACCGGTTCAGAACCGGTGAAAAAAAATATACGATTTTTGACGCCTATGATGTAGCTTTCCATTAAGGGAAGAATTTTTAAAATCCGTACCAAAAAATAAAAAAACCGGTTCAGAACCGGTGAAAAAAAATATACGATTTTTGACGCCTATGATGTAGCTTTCCATTAAGGGAAGAATTTTTAAAATCCGTACCAAAAAATAAAAAAACCGGTTCAGAACCGGTTAAAAAAAATATACGATTTTTGACGCCTATGATGTAGCTTTCCATTAAGGGAAGAATTTTTAAAATCCGTACCAAAAAATAAAAAAACCGGTTCAGAACCGGTTAAAAAAAATATACGATTTTTGACGCCTATGATGTAGCTTTCCATTAAGGGAAGAATTTTTAAAATCCGTACCAAAAAATAAAAAAAACGGTTCAGAACCGGTGAAAAAAAATATACGATTTTTGACGCCTATGATGTAGCTTTCCATTAAGGGAAGAATTTTTAAAATTAAATTAAATCCGTACGAAATAAAAAAAAACAAATACATATAAACAGTTTCAGTTTTTTGTTGGAAAAATGCGAAAAATGTAACAGGAAAAAAATTCAAAACTTTTTTTCTAAATTTTTTTTCCTGTTTGTTGTCAAAAATTAATACTTTTATTATATTTGTTATGAAGAAAAAATTATTTAATTTTCATTATTTTATAATTTATTGAATTTTTTTAGTTAGATTTTTTTGGTTAAAAATAAAAGGCAAGCTTTGTAGAAGAAATTCGTTTCCAAACGTTTAAAATTTTTATGAAAAATAACAAAACGCCTTTCAAAAAGTATTTTTCCCATACAAATTTCAAAACGGCAAAATATGATTATGTTTACAAATTTAAAATGATTGATAATACTATAAAAAAACATTATATCTGATATGTTCCTTCCAATATAAGATGTTCCTTCAATGTTCCTTCCAATTTACGAAATTCCGCTCATGCAATTTTCTTAATATATACACATGACCCAAAAATGTTCGATTTTGGACCAAGTGCTTGCAAAAGATTAAGTAAAAAAAACACATTTGAATCTTAATTGATCCGAAAACTTGTTTTTCTAGCGACTCATATGTCCGTGTTATTGTACATTGGACAAGAACAGCATTGTTCCTTCCAATTTACGAAATTCCGCTCATGCAATTTTCTTAATATATACGCATGACCCTACAAAATTATATTTTTTAGTAAGAACCATCAAAAAACTACGTCAAAGTGCACACATTTGGATTCCAATTGTTATGAATGTTTTATATTACACAAACTTGTTAACCAACATACTTGTTCATTTGATAAGAACATTGTTGTTCTATCCAACCTACAAATTTATCACATCAAGTTCACTTTACGTTGGTACGTACAAATTAGTTAAATTTTTTTAAACAACACCAGAGAACATATCACTTGGAATCCACTTGATTGCACTTGATCACTTGATTATTCCTCGGCTTCTTAACCTGTGTCATTGTACATTGGTGAGGAGGCACCGGTGTCCATCCCAATGTACAAAATTCTACACTTTATTTATATACATTAGACAAAAGCATAAGTTTTTTTTTATACACAATTGTAGAAAATATAAAACGAAGAGAACATATTTGGATTCCAATTGATCTGACTACTTCATTTTTCCACGATATGTTGACCAACGTATGTACATACATATTTGTACATTGGACAAGAACTTCATTGTTATATCCAACGTACAAAAGTTTACATATTTATACTGTATTGACACAATCATGCACATTACGTATGAAGTATTCAACAGATCAATTGGAATGTTGTTCCCGCGACACACACACCGACGTTTGTATTTGTACATTGGACAAGAACATCATTGTCCCTTCCAAAGTACAAAATTTCTAAAAATCACTTCACACAAACACAAATTACTAACCTTGGCTCTTTCGGGAACAAATGTAGTTTCTCCGCTTCAGGACATCCCAAAATGCATCTGTTGCTCCTGGAAAAACAAGAATATATTAGTAAAATCCTGTAAATAAATGAAAAATTAAAATACTTACATTTTCACTTTACCTGCTTGTCTGCTGCTCCAAAAAAAGTGCTATTTTTATCGTTAGCACTTTTCTTTTTGTCATTTTCTCATTGTTGGTAATTTGTGGACAAGATAATCTACCAATTTTTGTCCACAAATTACCAACTTTGGGCAGGATTTTGGCGCAATAACACTTTTTCTCCACTTTGCGCCAAATCCTGCCAAGAAATTTTATTTTTTGTAAACACTAAATTTTACAAATGTCAAAACCGTATACTTTGTGCGATAGAGAGAAATATAGAAAAATTCTCCAATGTTCCTATCTCTATCAGATTATTAATACGGTTGAATTCGCCCGTGTCGTGTCTAGTTGTTAGTCTATGGTCTAAACGACAAAAAGGTGTATAAACTAAAAAAATGACACAATGAAAAAAACGCCAAGAACAAAAAAAAATCGCCAAAATGAGAAAAAAATCGCCAAAATAAAAAAAAACGGCATAACGAAAAAAATCGCAAAAACTAAAAAATGCTGCAAGTCGACAACAAAAAAAGTCGCCAAGAATAATAAAATCGCCTTAACAAAAAAAATCGTCAAAATTAAAAAAAAACCCAAAAACCGAACAAAAATCGCCAAAACGAGAAAGTATCTAAACAAAAAAAATTGCCACAATGAAAAAAAAACGTTAAAAACCGAAAAAATCGCCAAAACCAAAATAAATTTGCCTATATGAAAAAAATAGCGTAAATGAAAAAAATCACCAAAATCAAAAAAATATCCAAAACGAAAAAAATCGCCAAAAATTAAAAAACAACGCCAAAAACCGAACAAAGTCGCCAAAACGAGAAAAAAGTGTCAAAACTAAAAAAATTGCTACAATGAAATAAAAACGCCAAAAACCGAAAAAATCGCCAAAACCAAAATAAAAAATTTCCTATATGAAAAAAATCTCCAAAATTAAAAATAGCCATAAATTTAAATAATCGCCAAAATTAAAAAACCGCCAAGTTAAAACTAATGCCAAACATTATAAAAAATCGCTTAAACTACAAAAAAGCCCCAAAACTAAAAAAGCACCAAATTAAAAATAATGCCAAAGACCTAAAAACAAGAAAAAAGCACCAAATCTAAAAAATCACCAAATTAAAAAAAGCCAAAACCCGAAAAGTAGAGTGGTAATGGGGACCTGAGTCCTGTTTTGGGAATTAAAAACCGGGAAAGCAGGACTCAGACCCCCATTAATACAAAAGTGATGGCAGCCCTGTTCCGAATGTGGGGGATTTTGGGGATTTTCATGCAGAGATTTTATGTCTGTGTGTGGTTGTGTGTGTGTGGTTGGGTGTGTGTGGTTGTGTGTGTATGGTTGTGTGTGTGTGTGTGTACACTTGTTTGTACAGCTTATGTTATTATTGTAAAGAAACGTTGTGCTTACAGTTCATGGATATACATCCACGGAGGGAATGTCAATAACACCATGACATTTCATCATCGAAAAAAAAATTTCTCACATTCGTCTAAGTCATCTCACCGTGGTACTAATTTGTTTTCTTAAGTGTCTTTTGGTTGTTATCTTTGCCGCCTGAAGCTCAGGGCCATTAGGAACCTGCGCACCGCCCAGCTAAGCCGGAAGAACCATCTACAGTACCACAATACATGGGCATGAGCCAATGGTAGCATATACCCCCGCGCCTGATAAGGGTGAAATTTCAGTGGACATCAGGCGTACTTCCCTATCAGTAAGTAGCTCAGTAGAGCAGGGCCCAGTTACCAAGAGTAGGCCAATAAAAGGAAAGTATTGGTAATAATAGTAATAATAATAACAACAACAACAACAACAATAACAACAACAACAACAACAACAAAAAGACAACATTAAGAAATATACATACGTATATGTGTGTGTGTGTGTTTATGTATTTAATTGTGTGTCTGCCGGTGTCGGGTACTTTTGTTGTAGTGGTAGACAAATATTACACCCCTGTAGGAAATATCGATTTTGAAAAATGTATTGACTCGCTTTCGACTTGTCACCAGTACTACTCTAGAATTATCACCCATACAATACTTTGTGGTATAGACATCTAGCATGTGTCATTGAAACCCTACAAATAACCCTGAAACATTTAAGTAGGTATTGACTACGAAGTTCTTATGAGACAAGGAGACATACCAACCAAACAGTTAGTTCCAGTAATTTGTGTACATACAAATGCATATGTGTATATAGACAAGTTGTTGACAATTCCACCACAAATATACCATATTTGTTTTCTATATTTCTTTTATAATGAGGGATAGAAAAAACTTATTATATCAAAATTGTCTCTAGAATTTTAGTGTTGCAACAAAGACACTTCGTCCCACTCTGACTGCAAGGTAGTGACAAGGAATCGGTGTATTTGTAGGTATGTAGTAATCGTTATTTGATAGGTTTTGCTTAGCTGTTTTGAGTTATCGTTGGTATACTTATGTAGGGTTATTGTATATATGCATTTATATTAATGATCTCTGGGGAAATAATCTAATAGCTGCAGGTAGGGGTAACCCTGACAGCTGTTTGTAATGGAGGTGGATAGGGAATCTATTTGATAATGTATGTAAATATATGCTATTGGCGTAATGTATTTGATCGTTTCTATTTTTGCTTTAAAGAATATAATTGCTTGTATGAATTACATCAATACTTTTTCGTATATATGTATGTTTTCTAGACTATTTGCGTTGCTATTCCTATGGAGAATTTCAGATGTTAAATGTTTTGAATCCTATCAGGTTGATAGGAAGAGCTTTTGAAGAGGGATAGTGATATTTTTATTTCAGTATATTTTCACTTTAATGAAACAATTATAGGAAATAGCTTTTGGAGAAATACAGCAAAAAATTATAGAAGCACCTACTTTCACATCTCCCGATTTTTCTCGTACGTGTGTATTACAAACTGTGTATATGAATTTCATCATATATCGTAATACCAACAGTGAATTCTGGAAATGTGTATGTGTGTGTGAGAACGTACATGTGTGTGTGTGTGTGTGTGTGTATATGAATTTCATCATATACCGTAATAAATTAGATTTGATGACTACTACGCGATTCGAATATAAAGTATATAAGTAGAAGAAATAATGTAGATTGTTATCAGTCTGCTCTGAAATCTCAACAAGTGACAACCTATTTTCCCAACAAAAATTTCTAAAGTGTTTAAAATCCAAAAACTATAAAAGTGCTAGAACTAGCTACTGTTTGATAAACAAGCTTATAGTGTTTAAAAAATAACTAAATAAATTGTTTATAGCTGAAATAAATTGTTTATAAATAAAATAATTAAATAAAATAATTAAATTAACTAACAAAACAAATAAATAATTAAATAAAATGAATACTACAAGTTGTGCCATCTGCAATAAAGTCTTTATGACTCAAACAAAACTAAATCAGCATATGGAAACGCACTCGTATGCTAACCAATCAAAGGCTGCCCTTGGAATTAGTAAGCTAAATCTTCAAAATAAATATTGTGAGGATTGTGATGAAATGATCCCATCAAATGGTTATATGGCTCATGTCAGAACCACAAAACATAAAAACAGTTGTCACCAAGAACGGATTGGTGATTTTCTCACTAAAAGAGTAAGCACCTTCAATAGAAGGATCGAGACATATATCCTCCTCAACAAAAATGTGGCTATCTTGTTTCCAGAGGAGTTTCTGAAATCTGCCAAGAGCTCCATAGTACAACAACTCAATGAATGTAGTAGGATACATACTACATTTAAATTTAATATGGAGCTCACATGTGATTATATGAAGATGGTGAATGATGAGATGAATGTTGCCCAACTTGTACATATTTGGAAAATGATGTTGGTGACTTTGTCTGATGACATAGAAGTCATGTGCAAGAAACAGACGGAGGAACTTAGAGCCAAAATGGAAGAATTTCAAGAGAGGGATAGCGGGTGGACTTTGACTTCAATAAATTTCCTTGAAGTTAATATAAACAAGGCGTCCATAATAAGAGGATCGAGCTTTATCCCCCTCCCAAAAAATATTGCAGCAAAACATGCATGCATAAATGTTGAGAATAATGACATTTATTGCTTTAAATGGTCTCTCATTGCGGCTTTGAATGTAAATAGTGGCCTGAGTCCTAAACAACGAAAAAACTGTAGAAATTACAATATTGCTGACATTTCTGATGAGAATATAAATATAGGAGCAATTGCATTAAATTTTGAAGGCCTAGAGTTTCCACTCCCATTGAAGCAGATAAAACAATTCGAGAATCAAAATGATATGAGCATAAATGTATTTGGTCACAATGGAACATCGCTAATAGGACCATACTACATAACAAAAGGAGAAAAACACATTCATATTAATCTCTTATTGCTCCAGTCCAATGAGAACTTCCACTATGTGCTAATCAAAGATATATCAAAGTAAGTTTCATTAGTGCATTTATGCAAAATGTGTTCCCTATTTAAAAAGCTACTTCTTATTGTTATATTAATTTACATATTATTTTATTTTCCTCTTTTCCTTAGACTCCTTCGTTCCAACATGACGTCACACAGATGTAAGATTAATATCTGTAACACCTGCCTTTATCATACACATGATGCTTATGTGTACAGTCAACATAAAAATTTTTGTGGTAGAAAAGTCATCAGGATGCCTGAAGATGGATGTATTATTAAGTACAAAAACTACTACAAACAGCTAGATGTACCAGTTGTCATCTACGCAGACTTCGAGTCTATTTTAGAAAAACTCCACGATCCTGTAAGTAAAAGCACTACAAATGTACAGAAACACCATGCGTGTGCATTCGGCTATTTTATTACTTGTAGTTTTAAGAAGGAAAATAACTTATATAGACATTATTTTGGTGAAGATTCGGCAAATGTGTTTATCAAAAAAAAACAGTTGAAGATTGTACAGATATCTATCTAAATTAGTTACTAAAAGTTAAGAAAATGTTCATGACCCCAATAGAAATAGCTCAATATAATAATGCAAAAAATTGTCATATATGTAAGAAAATATTAAATAACGATAAAGTTAGAGATCATTGTCATTTTACGGGCAATTATCGTGGGGCGGCTCATAGCGAATGTAATTTAAATTATAAAACACCTCAGTTTATTCCGGTTATTTTCCATAATCTTTCTGCATATGATATGCACCTATTTTTCAAAGAACTTTCTACTATAAAAAATGCCACAATAAAAGTGATTCCCCAGAACACAGAACGTTATATTTCTCTTTCAATTTTTATCAGATTATATGAAAAACATGGATTCGAAATAAGATTTATAGACTCATTTAGATTTATGGCTTCGAGTTTAGATACGTTAGCAAAAAATCTTGATAGCAATGATTTTAATACTATTCGATCATGTTTCGTTGATGAAGCTCATTTCAACCTGATTAGAAAAAAGGGTGTATTTCCGTACTTTTACATGGATTCCATGACTAAGTTTAAGGAAATTAAACTCCCTAGTAGAGAAGAGTTCTTCAATATTCTAACGAATGAAGAATGTGATGTTGTCGAGTATGAACATGCTCAAAAAATATGGAGAGAGTTTAACTGTAAAACCCTCCTTGACTATACTGAACTCTACTTAAAGACAGATGTTCTTCTTCTAACTGACGTGTTTGAAAATTTTAGGAAAATTTGTAGAGGTATATACGATTTGGACCCCTGTCATTATTATACAGCACCAGGCTTATCCTGGGATGCAATGTTTCACTGGAACAGTTCACTGATTCCGAAATGTATATGTTTATACAAAACGGAATTAGAGGTGGACTAGTTCAATGCTCACAAACATATTCGAAAGCGAATAACAAATATTTGGAAGATTTTGATGTAGCAAAACCATCAGAATTTCTTGTCTATTTAGACGCAAATAACCTTTACGGTTGGGCGATGTCGGAATATCTTCCTTACGGTGAATTTGAGTGGGTATGTGATACTAATTTTGATGTTATGAAAATTTCTAATAATGCGGAGTATGGGTACATTTTGGAAGTGGATATAGATTATCCCGATTCAGTGCATGATCTACATAATGATTTACCATTTTGCCTCCAAAACAAGCCAGTGGGGGGATCCAAAATCAAAAAATTAGTTGCAGACTTACACGCAAAAACAAATTACACCATGCACTATAGAGTTTTAAAACAAGCCATTTCAAATGGCCTCATCTTAAAACAAATCCATAGAATAATCAGATTTAAGCAATCCCCTTGGCTTAAAAAATATATTGACTTAAACACATTACATAGGACAAATGCTAAAAATAATTTTGAAAAAGATTTCTTCAAACTTTTGAACAACGCTGTTTATGGGAAGACAATGGAAAACATTGAAAAACGTAGGGGCATTAGAATTGCTTCATCTTGGGAAACAACAAACAGGAATCATTTAGGTCTCAGAGCATTAATTTCGAAACCAAATTTTATGCAGTTGACAAAATTTTCTGATGATATGTATGCGGTAGAGTTAGAAATAATGGAACCACTATATGATAAACCCATATATGTTGGCTTTACAGTACTGGAGTTATCCAAGTGGAGAATGTATGACTTCCATTATGGCTTCATGAAGCCTAAATTTGGAGAGAACATTTCTCTCAACTATATGGATACTGATTCGTTTATTTATTCAATTAAAACTGATGATTTTTACGATGACATCCGTAATGATATTATTTTGAATTTTGATACGTCAGAATATCCTATAGATAATCAATTTCGTTTGAAATTTGAAAGATGAAAACAGTGGGGATATAATGACAGAGTTTGTTGGTTTAAGAGCAAAAATGTATTCTCTGTCGACTCTTCGCTCGGAAGCTGTTAAAAAATCTAAAGGGGTCAAAAAGTCTGTAATTAAAAAGTTGTCCATTAATGATTACAAAAGTTGCTTATTTGAATCCAAAATTATCTCAGATGAAATGTTTTTGTTTAGGTCTAAAACACATCAACTATATACTCAAAAACTAAATAAAATAGCTCTTAGCTTTTCTGATGATAAAAGAAATATAATGAAAGATAAAATAAAAACGCGTGCATGGGGGCATTACATAGACCGAAATAATGAAACAATGGATGTAGAATAGAATGCTTCCTACTAAATTACATGTAAGATGACAACAAGAATTTAATTTTGTACCAATTATACTTATTTAATTATTTATTAATTTATTTATTATTTACTTATTTGTATATTAATTTATTTATGTATTTATTTATGTATTTATTTCTGTATTTATTTCTGTATTAATTTATTTATTGGTTATATATATATATATATATATATATATATATATATATATTTTGTTTATGAATGTATCTATTAATTTTAGTATTTTATTCACACAAAAGCATGTTAAAATTTAATGGTCTAAAACTTTTATCTTTTTTGTCTGTACCTAAATTATTTGTAAATAAGAATCAAATATTAGATTAATGATCTTTTTTTTTCTCTCTTTCTTTTTATATCATATATTTTTATATATACATAGAGTTAAATTTGTATTAGTACTAAGATTTTTAATAAAAAATTAGAAATAAAATATTGAAAAAAGAGTTAAATATGTGAATGGTTTTCATTTCTTTATTGGCTTTACTTCGTTGGATCAAAAAATTTTTGCTTTTTCCTTATATGTAAATTTCTGTTTTTATATTGCTTAAACATGCACAGTCTTGTTTTCAGGTTACTTAAACCATGCGCAATCATGTTTACTTTGAGAGGTTCTATACAAGAGGAATTGAATTCCACAATATTATGAAATTCCATTAAATTTCATCAGATATTTTCTTATCGACACTAACTGCTTTAACAGCATATCATTATTCTTTGCTAACAGAAAATAGCAGAACAGGTATCAGCTATCAGATCAGCTTTTTCAGCTATCAGATCAGCTTTTCAGGACCTGATCTGGTTTTCAGATCAGCTTTTCAGGACCTGGTCTGGTTTTCAGATCAGCTTTTCAGGCCCTGGTCTGGTTTTCAGATCAGCTTTTTAGGACCTGGTCTGGTTTCAGATCAGCTTTTCAGGACCTGGTCTGGTTTTCAGATCAGCTTTTCAGGACCAGGTCTGGTTTTCAGATTAGTTTTTCAGGAGCTGGTCTGGTTTTCAGATCAGCTTATCAGATATCAAATCAGCTTATCAGATATCAAATCAGCTTATCAGGTAGCTGGTCTGGTTTTCAGATCAGGCTATCTGATTCAGATTGAATTATCAGTTTACAAGTAGCTAGCCATTTATAACATTTATATGAATGAAGTTTCAGGTCAGATGAATCAACTAAAGTGAATCTTTTATGAGCAGTAATTTTTTTATGAAAACATATAAAACCTGAAGAACCTTAAGAAAATATTATATTATTTTTCCTTCCAACACTCTCTACAAACTTCTTAAATCTTTTAAAAATCCATATTACATACAACATGATGCCTATAAACGTGCTTAATTTTTTCCTCATCTTGCATAAACATTATAATTACATTTGCATTGTCTCTTATTAAATGCTAACAACCATATTCATAAAAATATTAAACAGCATTTCGAATATTGTTTAAGCAAATTTCACTAAAATTGTATTCATAATAGAAATTTAGCTTTAAAAACATCTTTTAAACCTTATATAAATCACCTCATTTTAAAATTGACTGCACCCATATTTAAAATAATTTTGAGTTGACCTTGGTATAATTTTGCTTCATGTTTATTTGTATATTTAACTTTGACTGTATGTATGTACATATGTATGCATGTATGTATTAGGAATAATGCTACAAGTACAATGATGACTCATTCTACTTGTGCCCCATACAAAAATATACACGTACATATATGTATGTATATTATTCTGCTTTTCAGATGCAACATCAGCAAATATCATAATTAAAATGCTTTAAGCTTTATTATAATATCTTATTCTTGTAAAAATGAAATTAACTTCTTCGGATATTCATATTTGACTTGATATAGATAATTTGAGTATAATTAGAAATATTCGGATTCAATGTCATTGGGTGTTCTTAACGTAATATTTTCCGTGCAATGACTACTAAGATATTTTTTGAATCCCAGCCAATTAACACGATTTATCATCTTGACATATGGGTGAGGTAAAGCGCTTCTCAGTGGACTACAGATTGTAACAATCGTGGGAGAGTGATCAGACGACAGATCTAGGGAAGCTTCAACGTGAATTAATTCCCTAGAAATACTTTTTATGACGCCGAAATCTATAACATCCGGAATTTTTCGTACGTCAGTAGGCCAGTTAGTAGGCTCCCCACTTGAAATAACATCCAAACCCATTTCTGAAATTGTGTTGAACAACGCCCTACCTCTAGGCGTAATAAGACGCGAACCCCAGAACGTATGCTTAGCATTGTAGTCGCCAGCTGCAACGAAACAAGGTCCAAGAGATTTGTAGAACTTCTCGTATTGGTCCTCAGTGATTGAAAATCTGGGAGGGGAGTAAATTGAAGATATCACGAAATTTGTACAAAAATTTTCAATGCAGATATTTGTTGCTTGTAGATGTTCTTCACAAATGTTGTCAAGAATATAGTGCTTGAGTCTTGACTTTATTAGAATTGCTGATCCACCGCATGCTCTCCCTCTAGGGTCCTTTGTGTCATATAAAGTGTAGCCATTAATTTTAAAGAGGCTTCTAGAAGTCAAATGAGTCTCAGAGACCAACTTTATATCAATATTTTTTTCCGTAAGGAAGTGCTCAAGTTCATTTTTATGTTGGCAAATGCCGTTTGCGTTCCAGAAACATATTTTTAACGTGTTCATGGCTTGTTAATTAATGCTTGAAGCAGAGTATTCTGCATTCTCAGCATTTCTTGCATCATGGTAGTCATATTTGTTGTAAAGTTGTTTATAGTTAGCACCAGATTCTCAATAGTAGCTTCAAGGCGACTAAAGTTAAAGCTTGAATTTGCATTCGTTGAATTATTTGGCGGTGAAACATTTGGTGTGGGAATAGGGACATCCTCTGTAGTTAGCAGTGTGATTGCCTCCACAATTACTACATTTTTTCCCCGCTTGATCTTTTGGTTTGGTACAACTTGCAGTACCGTGCAAATTCACCGCAGATAACACACACTGTAGGTAAATTGCAGTAAGCTTTTGTATGGCCTGAAAAACTAATCTGAAAACCAGACCAGGTCCTGAAAAGCTGATCTGAAAACCAGACCAGGTCCTGAAAAGCTGATCTGAAACCAGACCAGGTCCTAAAAAGCTGATCTGAAAACCAGACCAGGGCCTGAAAAGCTGATCTGAAAACCAGACCAGGTCCTGAAAAGCTGATCTGAAAACCAGATCAGGTCCTGAAAAGCTGATCTGAAAACCAGACCAGGTCCTGAAAAGCTGATCTGAAACCAGACCTGGTCCTAAAAAGCTGATCTGAAAACCAGACCAGGGCCTGAAAAGCTGATCTGAAAACCAGACCAGGTCCTGAAAAGCTGATCTGAAAACCAGATCAGGTCCTGAAAAGCTGATCTGATAGCTGAAAAAGCTGATCTGATAGCTGATACCTGTTCTGCTATTTTCTGTTAGCAAAGAATAATGATATGGTGTTAAAGCAGTTAGTGTCGATAAGAAAATATCTGATGAAATTTAATGGAATTTCATAATATTGTGGAATTCAATTCCTCTTGTATAGAACCTCTCAAAGTAAACATGATTGCGCATGTTTTAAGTAACCTGAAAACAAGACTGTGCATGTTTAAGCAATATAAAAACAGAAATTTGCATATAAGGAAAAAGCAAAAATTTTTTGATCCAACGAAGTAAAGCCAATAAAGAAATGAAAACCATTCACATATTTAATTCTTTTTTCAATATTTTATTTCTAATTTTTTATTAAAAATCTTAGTAATAATACAAATTTAACTCTATGTATATATAAAAATATATGATATAATAAGAAAGAGAGAAAAAAAAGATCATTAATCTAATATTTGATTCTTATTTACAAATAATTTAGGTACAGACAAAAAAGATAAAAGTTTTAGACCATTAAATTTTAACATGCTTTTGTGTGAATAAAATACTAAAATTAATAGATACATTCATAAACAAAGATATATATATATAACCAATAAATAAATTAATACAGAAATAAATACAGAAATAAATACATAAATAAATACATAAATAAATACATAAATAAATTAATATACAAATAAGTAAATAATAAATAAATTAATAAATAATTAAATAAGTATAAGTAGCACAAAATTAAATTCTTGTTGTCATCTTACATGCAATTTAGTAGGAAGCATTCTATTCTACATCCATTGTTTCATTATTTCGGTCTATGTAATGCCCCCATGCACGCATTTTTATTTTATCTTTCATTATATTTCTTTTATCATCAGAAAAGCTAAGAGCTATTTAATTTTAATTTATTTACTTTTTATTTACAGACTTTTTGACCCCTTTAGATTTTTAACAGCTTCCGAGCGAAGAGTCGACAGAGAATACATTTTTGCTCTTAAACCAACAAACTCTGTCATTATATCCCCACTGTTTTCATCTTTCATCATACCTAAAACCTTCTTATTGAGTAGCGGCAAACGAAATTGATTATCTATAGGATATTCTGACGTATCAAAATTCAAAATAATATCATTACGGATGTCATCGTAAAAATCATCAGTTTTAATTGAATAAATAAACGAATCAGTATCCATATAGTTGAGAGAAATGTTCTCTCCAAATTTAGGCTTCATGAAGCCATAATGGAAGTCATACATTCTCCACTTGGATAACTCCAGTACTGTAAAGCCAACATATATGGGTTTATCATATAGTGGTTCCATTATTTCTAACTCTACCGCATACATATCATCAGAAAATTTTGTCAACTGCATAAAATTTGGTTTCGAAATTAATGCTCTGAGACCTAAATGATTCCTGTTTGTTGTTTCCCAAGATGAAGCAATTCTAATGTCCCTACGTTTTTCAATGTTTTCCATTGTCTTCCCATAAACAGCGTTGTTCAAAAGTTTGAAGAAATCTTTTTCAAAATTATTTTTAGCATTTGTCCTATGTAATGTGTTTAAGTCAATATATTTTTTAAGCCAAGGGGATTGCTTAAATCTGAGTATTCTATGGATTTGTTTTAAGATGAGGCCATTTGAAATGGCTTGTTTTAAAACTCTATAGTGCATGGTGTAATTTGTTTTTGCGTGTAAGTCTGCAACTAATTTTTTGATTTTGGATCCCCCCACTGGCTTGTTTTGGGGGCAAAATGGTAAATCATTATGTAGATCATGCACTGAATCGGGATAATATATATCCACTTCCAAAATGTACCCATACTCCGCATTATCAGAAATTTTCATAACATCAAAATTAGTATCACATACCCACTCAAATTCACCGTAAGGAAGATATTCCGACATCGCCCAACCGTAAAGGTTATTTTTGTCTAAATAGACAAGAAATTCTGATGGTTTTGCTGCATCAAAATCTTCCAAATATTTGTTATTCGCTTTCGAATATCTTTGTGAGCATTGAACTAGTCCACCTCTAATTCCGTTTTGTATAAACATATACATTTCGGAATCAGTGAACTGTTCCAGTGAAACTTCTGTGGTTTTTAACATTGCATCCCAGGATAAGCCTGGTGCTGTATAATAATGACAGGGGTCCAAATCGTATATACCTCTACAAATTTTCCTAAAATTTTCAAACACGTCAGTTAGAAGAAGAACATCTGTCTTTAAGTAGAGTTCAGTATAGTCAAGGAGGGTTTTACAGTTAAACTCTCTCCATATTTTTTGAGCATGTTCATACTCGACAACATCACATTCTTCATTCGTTAGAATATTGAAGAACTCTTCTCTACTAGGGAGTTTAATTTCCTTAAACTTAGTCATGGAATCCATGTAAGAGTACGGAAATACACCCTTTTTTCTAATCAGGTTGAAATGAGCTTCATCAACGAAACCTGATCGATTAGTATTAAAATCATTGCTATCAAGATTTTTTGCTAACGTATCTAAACTCGAAGCCATAAATCTAAACGAGTCTATAAATCTTATTTCGAATCCATGTTTTTCATATAATCTGATAAAAATTGAAAGAGAAATATAACGTTCTGTGTTCTGGTGAATCACTTTTATTGTGGCATTTTTTGTAGTAGAAAGTTCTTTGAAAAATAGGTGCATATCATATGCAGAAAGATTATGGAAAATAACCGGAATAAACTGAGGTGTTTTATAATTTAAATTACATTCGCTATGAGCCGCCCCACGATAATTGCCCGTAAGATGACAATGATCTCTAACTTTATCGTTATTTAATATTTTCTTACATATATGACAATTTTTTGCATTATTATATTGAGCTATTTCTATTGGGGTCATGAACATTTTCTTAACTTTTAGTAAATAATTTAGATAGATATCTGTACAATCTTCAACTATTTTTTTGATAAACACATTTGCCGAATCTTCACCAAAATAATGTCTATATAAGTTATTTTCCTTCTTAAAACTACAAGTAATAAAATAGCCGAATGCACACGCATGGTGTTTCTGTACATTTGTAGTGCTTTTACTTACAGGATCGTGGAGTTTTTCTAAAATAGACTCGAAGTCTGCGTAGATGACAAATGGTACATCTAGCTGTTTGTAATAGTTTTTGTACTTAATAATACATCCATCTTCAGGCATCCTGATGACTTTTCTACCACAAAAATTTTTATGTTGACTGTACACATAAGCATCATGTGTATGATAAAGGCAGGTGTTACAGATATTAATCTTACATCTGTGTGACGTCATGTTGGAACGAAGGAATCTAAGGAAAAGAGGAAAATAAAATAATATGTAAATTAATATAACAATAAGAAGTAGCTTTTTAAATAGGGAACACATTTTGCATAAATGCACTAATGAAACTTACTTTGATATATCTTTGATTAGCACATAGTGGAAGTTCTCATTGGACTGGAGCAATAAGAGATTAATATGAATGTATGGTCCTATTAGCGATGTTCCATTGTGACCAAATACATTTTGATTCTCGAATTGTTTTATCTGCTTCAATGGGAGTGGAAACTCTAGGCCTTCAAAATGTAATGCAATTGCTTCTATATTTATATTCTCATCAGAAATGTCAGCAATATTGTAATTTCTACAGTGTTTCCGTTGTTTAGGACTCAGGCCACTATTTACATTCAAAGCCGCAATGAGAGACCATTTAAAGCAATAAATGTCATTATTCTCAACATTTATGCATGCATGTTTTGCTGCAATATTTTTTGGGAGGGGGATAAAGCTCGATCCTCTTATTATGGACGCCTTGTTTATATTAACTTCAAGGAAATTTATTGAAGTCAAAGTCCACCCGCTATCCCTCTCTTGAAATTCTTCCATTTTGGCTCTAAGCTCCTCCGTCTGTTTCTTGTACATGACTTCTATGTCATCAGACAAAGTCACCAACATCATTTTCGAAATATGTACAAGTTGGGAAACATTCATCCCATCATTCACCATCTTCATATAATCACATGTGAGCTCCATATTAAATTTAAATGTAGTATGTATCCTACTACATTCATTGAGTTGTTGTACTATGGAGCTCTTGGCAGATTTCAGAAACTCCTCTGGAAACAAGATAGCCACATTTTTGTTGAGGAGGATATATGTCTCGATCCTTCTATTGAAGGTGCTTACTCTTTTAGTGAGAAAATCACCAATCCGTTCTTGGTGACAACTGTTTTTATGTTTTGTGGTTCTGACATGAGCCATATAACCATTTGATGGGATCATTTCATCACAATCCTCACAATATTTGTTTTGAAGATTTAGCTTACTAATTCCAAGGGCAGCCTTTGATTGGTTAGCATACGAGTGCGTTTCCATATGCTGATTTAGTTTTGTTTGAGTCATAAAGACTTTATTGCAGATGGCACAACTTGTAGTATTCATTTTATTTAATTATTTATTTGTTTTGTTAGTTAATTTAATTATTTTATTCAATTATTTTATTTATAAACAATTTATTTCAGCTATAAACAATTTATTTAGTTATTTTTTAAACACTATAAGCTTGTTTATCAAACAGTAGTTAGTTCTAGCACTTTTATAGTTTTTGGAGTTGTCACTTGTTGAGATTTCAGAGCAGACTGATAACAATCTACATTATTTCTTCTACTTATATACTTTATATTCGAATCGCGTAGTAGTCATCAAATCTAATTTATTACGGTATATGATGAAATTCATACACACACACACACACACATGTACGTTCTCACACACAAATACACATTTCCAGAATTCACTGTTGGTATTACGATATATGATGAAATTCATATACACAGTTTGTAATACACACGTACGAGAAAAATCGGGAGATGTGAAAGTAGGTGCTTCTATAATTTTTTGCTGTATTTCTCCAAAAGCTATTTCCTATAATTGTTTCATTAAAGTGAAAATATACTGAAATAAAAATATCACTATCCCTATTCAAAAGCTCTGCCTATCAACCTGATAGGATTCAAAACATTTAACATCTGAAATTCACCTGTATATACATATAAAACTTATGCCAACACAATATTTTCTAATAGCAACGCAAATAGTCTAGAAAACATACATATATACGAAAAAGTATTGATGTAATTCATACAAGCTATTATATTCTTTAAAGCAAAAATAGAAACGATCAAATACATTACGCCAATATCATATATTTACATACATTACCAAATAGATTCCCTATCCACCTCCATTCCAAACAGCTATCAGGGTTGGCACTACCTGCAGCTATTAGATTATTTCCCCAGAGATCATTAATATAAATGCATACATACAATAACCCTACATAAGTATACCAACGATAACTCAAAACAGGAAACCAAAGTCAATCAAATAACGATTAATACATACCTACAAATACACCGATTCCTTGTCACTACCTTGCAGTCAGAGTGGGACGAAGTGTCTTTGTTGCAACACTAAAATTCTAGAGACAATTTTGATATAATAAGTTTGTTCTATCCCTCATTATAAAAGAAATATAGAAAACAAATATGGTATATTTGTGGTGGAATTGTCAACAACTTGTCTATATACATATATGCATTTGTATGTACACAAATTACTGGAACGAACTGTTTGGTTGGTATGTCTCCATGTCTGATAAGAACTTCGTAGTCAATACCTACTTAAATGTTTCAGGGTTATTTGTAGGGTTTCAATGACACATGCTAGATGTCTATACCACAAAGTATTGTATGGGTGATAATTCTAGAGTAGTACTGGTGACAAGTCGAAAGCGAGTCAATACATTTTTCAAAATCGATATTTCCTACAGGGGTGTAATATTTGTCTACCACTACAACAAAAGTACCCGACACCGGCAGACACACAATTAAATACATAAACACACACACACACACATGTATACATACATCCATGAACTGTAAGCACAACGTTTCTTTACAATAATAACATAAGCTGTACAAACAAGTGTACACACACACACACACACAACCATACACACACAACCACACACAGACATAAAATCTCTGCATGAAAATCCCCAAAATCCCCCACATTCGGAACAGGGTTGCCATCACTTTTGTATTAATGGGGGTCTGAGTCCTGGTTTCCCGGTTTTTAATTCCCAAAACAGGACTCAGGTCCCCATTACCACTCTACTCCGAAAAAATCACAAACCTAAAAAAACCCTATTAAAAACGCTTAAAACCGAAACATCCCCAAAAACGAAAAAAAGCTAAAATTATATTTTGAGTTCTCGTTGTACCTTCATAGTGAATAGTCGACTAGCGGAATTTTTCTTACATTCTTACTAAACAAACAAAAAATTATGCAAAAAAAATATTCGTAGTGCATATTATTCGTAATAGGTACATACTGACTTTAATAAATAAGCTTTATGTGCTTTCCTAATATTTTTACATAGTTGAAATAACAAAAAAAAAAACCGGAAGCAAAAAAACACAAAAAGTGCCCTTGAGGAATACTCTATATGAGTACCTCAAATACAAAAAGTTATGAAGTGAGTTCTAACGGCAGAAATGCCTATTATACAAATAATAAATCTAATGAAAGTATTTTTTTAACGACAAATCCAATTTTTCGTCAGCGATCAACTTCGCTTTGTCCAATGCCAAATAGTGATTCATTAACATTACAGTTGCCAGTAATATCATCTCCTTCAGGCTTGTGTTCATCACTTAACAAAGTTATCACTACAGATAAAAGTAGCTCAAAACCCAAGGTACAAGTCGGAATGGACAGATACATAACAGTGGTAAAGCGTGGGCGAAGCCCGAATTCTTCAAAAATTTCATCTGCTCCAAAGATGTCTAGGGATAATAGCGCATCATCTACCAATCGTCAACATCGTTTTTCATCATTGCAAGTCACTGACGACAAGCCCGCTGCATCATCACAAAAGTCTTTAAGCCACCACCTATATATTTGAGAGAGAAAACTTCTAACGCCCTAATTAAAAATTAGTCTCGGCCATTGGTGAAAACGCATTTCCTGTTATTCCAATAAAGCGTGGTAATATTGACGAAACTAAAATTCAAATATACGAAGAAAAAAATTTCCGCAAAATAGTGACTGAATTTGAAAAATATAAAACAAGTTTTTATACGTACCAGCTTAAGAGTGCCAAAGGAATGCAGATTGTATTGAAGGGTATTGACTCTTATGTTAATCCCGAAGAAGTAAAAGATGCTTTCATGATACAAGGACTTAAGGTAAAAAATGTAACCAAGATAATCAATAGGGAGAAGATCCCCCAGCCTCTATTTCGTGTTAAATTGGAGCCGAATGATATACAGCTGAAAAAAAACGAGACACACCCAATTTATAGCCTAAAATACCTCTTATACCGAAAAATCACAGTTGAAGAGCCACATAAGCGATCAGGTCCCGTACAGTGCCATAATTGCCAGGAATATTGCCACACAAAAACATACTGTAAATTACCCACTGTTTGTGTTGTGTGCAGCGAATTACACGCAATAATGCAATAAGCCAAAAGATCAAAGTGATAAAAAAATGCAGTAATTGTGGAGGTAATCACACCGCTAACTACAGAGGTTGTCCTGTGTACTCTTTTGTCAACCACCACTTTTGTGCAAATGAGCCAACCAGTTACTTCCAGTGTATCGTATGCCGATGCTGCTAAGGCTAGTTCTAGTCCCTCACAAAATGTTTCACCGCAAAATAATTCAGCGAATGCAAACTCAGGCTTTTACTTTAGTCGCCTTGAAGCTACTATTGAGAATCTGGTGCTAACTGTAAACAACTTTACAACAAATATGACTAGCATGATGCAAGAAATGCTGCGAATGCAGAATACACTGCTTCAAGCATTAGTTAACAAACCATGAACATGTTAAAAATATGTTTCTGGAACGCAAACGGCATTCGCCAGGATAAAAATGAACTTGAGCACTTTCTCATGGAAAAAAAATATTGATATAATGTTGGTCTCTGAGACTCATTTGACTTCAAGGAGCTTATTTAAAATAAATGGTTACACTCAAAGGACCCGAAGGGGAGAGCATGCTGTGGGTCAGCAATCCTAAATAAGTCAAGACTCCAACACTATGTCTTAGATATCATTTGTGAAGAACATCTACAAGCAACAAATATTTGTGTCGAAAATTTTGTTACAAATTTCGTGATATCATCAATTTACTCCCCTCCCAGATTCGAAATTACTGAGGATCAATTCGAGGAATTCTACAAATCTCTTGGCCCTTGTTTTGTAGCAGCTGGGGACTACAATGCAAAACATACGTTCTGGGGTTCGCGTCTTATTACACCTAGAGGTCGGGCATTGTTCAACACAATTTCAAAAATGGGCTTGGACGACATTTCAAGTGGGGAGCAAACTCACTGGCCTACGGACATACAAAAAATTCCGGATGTTATAGATTTTGGAGTCATGAAAAATATCACTAGGGAATTAATTCATGTTGAAGCTTCTGTAGATCTCTCCTCCGATCACTCTCCCACGATTGTTACAATTTGTAGCCCACTAAGAAGTGACTTCCCTGTCCCATATGTAAAGATGATCAACCAAGTTAATTGGCTGGGGTTCAAAAAATACATCAGTAGCCATTGTACGGAAAATATTAACCTAAGAACACCAGGTGATATTGAATCTAACATTGAAAATCTTAACGAAAATATTAAACAGGCTGCTGAACATGCCACTACTTCCCATCCGCAGACTGGGTTTAATAGAATTTATTCTACAGACATTGAACGTCTTTTACGTGAAAAAAGGACAGCTAGAATGGAATGGCAACAGCACAGATTACCCCAAAATAAAATTAGATTTAAAGAGTGCACTAGACGACTCCAAGAGCTGCTGGCATATGAAAAAACTGTATGTCTTAAAAATTATCTGGAAAGTCTTGATGCCACACCTGCATCTATTTACTCCTTGTGGCGAGCTGCTTGAAAGCTTAAAACACCCGTTGAATATAGACCACCTCTGCGCACTTCTACCGGAGGTTGGGCCAGAAGCGATACTGAAAAAGGTAACATATTTGTTGAGCATTTAAGATCCGTATTTACCCCAAACACATGTACTGGTGTTGTTGATTTACCGAGTGTAGTTATGCTACTTCCTCGACCCATAAAATTTAAGACGCGTGATGTTCAGAAACTAATTGCTGAACTCAACCCGAAGAAAGCTCCAGGTATTGATGAAATAAATAACAATATGCTGATAATCTTGCCTTATATTGCAATAAGAATCCTGTTATTTATTTTTAACGCCATTTTACGACTGGAGTATTATCCACAAAGCTGGAAGCTTGCGAAGGTCAAAATGATTCCAAAGCCGGGCAAAGACCTTACCAAGGCTGAGTCATACAGGCCAATAAGTCTCCTATCAACGATGTCAAAACTCTTCGAAAGGCTGCTCATGACAAAATTGCCCCCAATTTTAACTGTTAGTGGGTGCATCCCAGACCATCAATTTGGTTTTAGAAGTCAGCATAGCACCATTGAACAAACTCATAGATTGGTGCAATTTATAAGAAGAACTTTTGAAGAAAAAATGTATTGTTCTGCCCTGTGTATTGAGGTTTCGCAGGCCTTTGATAAAATGTTGCATGAAGACCTTATTTTAAAATTAAAATCATATTTACCAATAAATTTTCTGAATTTATTAGAAAGCTACATAACTACCCCAAAGTTTACGATTGTGGAAGGAGAATTCATGAGTCTGCCCCAATCTATATCATCCGGTGTGCCACAGGGGAGCATACTGGGGCCAGTTTTGTATTTGATTTATACTTGTGATATGCCTTTGAGCAGCAATATCCATACATCTACGTTTGCCGATGATACAGCCTGCCTGAGTATGCATGAAAACCCTCACGAGGCTTCCTCATATCTACAAGAACATATTACACAATTGGAAATGTGGTTGAACTTATGGAGAATTAAGGTAAATGAACAAAAGTGTGTCCATATAACATTTACCCTAAGAAGAGATACTTGTTCCCCAATTCGAATCAATAATCAAAATATTCCTCAACATTCCCAAGTAAAATACCTTGGTATACACCTTGATCGAAGGCTTACATGGAAACATCATATTGACTTTAAGCTAACTCAGATGAAACTTAAGTTATCTCAAATACACCCCAGTGAAAAAAATGGAAGTCATGCTAGCGTAAGTACATTTTCATTGCTTCCAAAAAATCGATATTTTTTATTTGCCGAGAGTGAGCAAAAAAAATGTAGAAGCTTATTTTAGTCACACAAAACTTTTTAACTCCTCCATAGTGTTGGAAAATACTCACCAGAATTTAAAAAAAATTTATTTTTTTAAAGAAATTTATGAATTATTTTTAGTCTAAAATTTAAAAGTTATTTGCTTAAATTAACATGAAAACACTGTTTCGGGCTTAAATTCGTATAAAAAGAAACGAATTGTTAAAAAAGACAAATATTTACCCTTTTCCCTAGATGCAAATATTATCATAGAACACAAAAAAGGGAATTTTTCTTAAAGAGAACTTCTTGCAATGACAACCCTATGTAAAAATCATTAGATCGGATCGAAATTTGCACTACTTCCGCATCGTAAACTCTACATTTTCATGACTTTTTTGGAGTCTCTTTTTTTACTGGGACTGGTTGATTGGCAGAAATTCAACACTTAGCCTGGACTGTAAACTTTTAATATACAAGTCGCTTTTGAAGCCAATATGGTGTTACGGTATCCAGTTATGGGGCACTGCTTCAGCTTCCAATGTAGAGAGAATCCAACGAAGGCAAAACAAAATTTTACGGTTAATAACATCGGCTCCATGGTACATCAAAAATTCCAATATCCATCGTGATTTAAATATGCCACTAGTGATTGAAGAAATTGCAAAATACGCAGGCAAATATTTAACAAAACGCGAGTCACATCCTAATCCGCTTGCTCGTAATATTTTGAACTTTACTAAATACATCCGCTTAAAAAATAGGGACACAAGGGCTCTATTACTCAACACTCCAGATGGGATTTCTTGAAAATACTTTTTTTATACTTTTTATAAATTTTTTTCTTTTTTGGATTATCACTACTTATGTATATATAACTATTAACAAGTTTATGTTCGACAGTGGTCGGTCCTAATAATTATATTTTTGATTTAAGATTTGAATACTTATTGTTAGTTCATATTTGAAGATACAATAAATAAATACATGTATTAAAAAAAAATTATATTTTATATAGGTTAAAGTTCGTATAGTATTACTACGGATCCATTTGTGCGCACGTCAGAGTCGCACATTACTGAATTTATTTTTAGTAAATGGAGATGGAAATAAAATTTATCGCTAAAGTACACTCCTAACTATAAAATTAATTAAGGAGCATGTTTCGTTTCATTTCCCTGAAACCGTTCCTTTTTGGTAAGCAAATTGTAAAAAATTATGTAGGAATCTAGGCGCACGGTAGTGCGCCAGCTCAAGTTCCGGCCCCTCATAACTTTGTTCCCCGCAATCGTAAAATTATAAATTTTAAACCATAATTAGCATAAATTCATTTAACCTTATATGCGAAGTTTGAAAGTTTTACAATTAAAGTTTCGGGAGATATGGATGTGCAAAAAGTGCATGTTTTAAGACATACTCACTGACCACTGACACACTCATCAACGTAATGAAGCCCTTACGCTATACCTAGAAAGCTGAAATTTGTTACACGAGTAGATCTACATAGGTGAGAAACGAACTAGAAAAGTCTGAAAACCTTAAAATTTTAACGAGGGGGCGGGGTTACGCCCATAAAAATTAAAATTTGCGCTAGTGAGCTGCAATTTGGTACACAAGTAGAACTAAGTGAGTACTCACCAAAAAAATCTGAAAACCCGAAAATTTTAACCAAGGGTGTGGGGCTACGCCCATAAAGCGTTTAACTCAAGCGATTTTATTAAAATTTGGCACACATGTTGCAATAATACAAGGCTCAAAATTTTTTTGGAAAAAAGTGGGCGTTAACACGCCCATACAATTTAAACCTCCTATTTCATGTGTTTCGGGTCGGCACATTTAAATATACTATTTATGTATTTACTATTATCCGTTTTCAACGAAACTAAACAGGAAAGATAACTGTTATCCAAAATAAAAATTTGGGGTTAAAAAAGGAGGCGGGAACACGCCCATAAGATTAAAAATTCAAATTTGCGCTAGTGAGCTGAAATTTGATAAACGTGTAGTTAGCAAATTACTAGAAAAATCTAAAAACCCAAAAATTTTACATAGGAGGGCGGGGCTGCGCCCATAAGGCTCAGAATTTAAAAAACAAACCTAAGGCGTTAAAGTCAAGTGATTTTATTTAAATTTGGCATACTTGTTGCAATAGTACAAGGCTATAAATTTTCGTTGAAAAAGTGGGCGTCAACACACCCATATATATATAATTTAAGCCTCCTATTTCATATACTTCGGGTCAGCATATTTGAATATACTACATATTTATATATTTATTAGTATCCGTTCTCAACGAAACTCGACAGGAAAAATAACTAATGGCCACAGTAGGTATTGGGATTGATAAAGTGGGCGTTATCACGCCCATAAGAACAGAAGAAATAAAATATACGCTGGTTAGCTGAAATTTAATAGATAGGTAGGTCTATATTAGCAAAAAAATCTGAAAACCCTGAGGTTTTAACCAGGGTGGCGGAGCTATTCCAATAAAGCACATAATTAAAAGAGCAAATTTCAAATGTTTATCTCAAGCGATTTTATTGAAATTTGGCACAAATGTTGGAATAATGCAAAGTTATAAAATTTCGTTGAAAAAAGTGCCATTTGTTAATATATAATATATACCTCATTTAAACCTCATATTTCATGTACTTCGGATCAGCAGATTTAAATATACTATTTATTTAAATATTAATATCCATTTCCAATGAAACTTGACACGTATGATTGGCACTGGCAAAATATTTATTAATAAAAGTGGGCGGGAGTACGCCAATAAGAAATAAATAATTGAATTTTTGCTAGAGAGCTGAAGTTTGATACGAAAGTAGGTCAAGATGAGAAACCAAATAGAAAAATCTTAAAACCCACATATTTTAACCAGGAGTGGCAGAGGCCACGATAATTTTGTACTGAAGCTTTTAACTGAAGCTTTAACTAAAAGCTATCATCTTAGCCATAACATTTCAAGCTAGAATTTGCACTAGAGTGCTTAAATTCAATACACAAATAAATTTAAATAAGAGATGACCAAGAAAAATTTGAAATCCTGGAAGTTTCAATTGGGGGCATGTAGACGCACTTTAAACTCAAAATTAAGAATTTAAGTTAAAGGATTTACGAAAAGAAAAAATCTGAAAGCACCGATTGTTAATAAGGGAAGTAGGTCCACGTTTATCATATTTGCATTGATTGCGGAGGAGAACTAAAATTTTGCAAAAAAAATATGTTTATGTAGGTTACCAACTAGATAAATTTAAAACACAAGCTACTGTATTGAAACCTTGCATGCACATTTCACTCATGCTAGCATTTAATTTTGCGTTTTCTAAAGGACTTCGTCTGAGCAGACTTTACTACACTAAAATTTGCACTATATTTTACATATTTCTACTCAGATGCACATATCACTCTATAACCCAATATTTTATGAACTGGCGCAGACATTATGAATAGAACTATAACAGACTAGAAGTTTAAAGTTAAAAAAGCTTTATTTAGAAAACAAAAACATAAATGTGAAAAAAAGCCAAGTTCCTTTCCAAAATTTCGGCCATCAAAAGTAGTGAGATACAAATTTATCTAGAAACTATATAAAACCCTTACGATGACAATTTATATAATTGCAGTGATAGGTATTGTACCAAACACGAACTTGGTAAAAATTTGTATCTCAATATTTTTTATGGCCAATTACACGCTCAGCAGGGTGGTTTACTACTGTTAAGTTTATTGCAAATTGATAATTTTTTTGGAAATTTTAATTTTCGCACCAACAGAAAGATGGACTTTGAATGAAGTCATAATTTACTCAAATAATATCGAAAACAATTTTCTCTGTTACAAGGTCAACGATTTTGAGGTTAGCTTTTTTGAAAAAAACACTTATAGAGAAACAAATTTTGCTGGTCCCTTGGACTATTTAAAGTGTCTTGGATCAAAAAAAGATCGTCATTTCGGTTAATTTTCAAAGCAACATCGCCACAGAAAAATTTATTTTTCTATATTGCTGGATTTATTGTATCAAAAAAATATAGTTTGAAGCGGCATATGTTGCTAACGTGCACTTAAACCAATGCTCAAAGTAAATTTTGTCCAGAAAAATATTGAACTCAGTGAGACCGCGCAACTCATCATCTAAATTAAAAAAGAAACTTGAAAACTTTAATTTTATTTTCGATGCTTGTAAAATATATTTAATGTACCAGTCAGCTTAAATTGGTTTCGAAATGCAAAAATTTTGAGGCTGTAAATACCGCGAGACATAAATCTAGCACGGTGCAATGCTCCTGGAAGGCGAACTTTGATTGGTTTATTTTTGAAAGTTGTTTCTCCTAAAAATATAAGACTCACCTCCAAAAGCTCTGTATAATATTTCCTTGGTGACTTTTGAATACAAAGTTGGTTTTTTATCATACTTTTGAGCTGTTCTTGACTTTTTTTTCTCGATTCGATAGGCTTTTCTGGAATTACTGATGCCAGGCGCAATTTTTTAAAGGTCTAGTGGGTTCCATTGCGATTTAAATTTCATGAAAAGACTTATGTCTGGTGACGAGCTTTTTTCTTTCATTGCCAAGCAATATACGCCTGACAACAATATTTCTAGAACGTGATATCTGCACGAAAGGGTCAGTATTTTCCCCCGAATACATCACGGAATTTTTTGCACGTTCCTGACTTTTTGCTTGTATTAACACTTCTTGTGTCAAAGCATATTCCTTTAATAAAAGGTTCAATTTCCCAATCATCAATGGTTTTTTTAATTGCCTGAAATTGTTCTTCTGCAGTGCCCTTTTTAATTTCAGCAACGCCCAAAATTTTTGAATTTGATCCATTTGTAAGAACCATTGCAAGCTTATCAATTTTACCGTCGACGCCATGCCATTTTGGTAGAATTTTCGCATCCCAATGCAAAACAAAGAAGGCATCGGCCAAATTTGCGCAAAATGTCTTTTTCACATTATCCCGGATATGACCTCGCATCGATCTAAGTCATCTATGTATTATTGCTCGTGAAATCGCAACATCTTTGGGATCTTTATCTAAATAGTGAGCAGTTGACAAAATTACATTTGCCGCATTGGAGCTGCTCAACCCTGCATGATTTACGCTTGCAATAAGTTGCGGTGTTATTTTGTGTTTCGACTTTTGCTGAGGCCTTGGAGGTGTATAATCGAAATCTTCTCGGCTGAATGAATCGCCAGACAATAAATCATCATCAACAGGTATAGGCTGCTTTTTAGCTTCTTGTAACACATTTTTGGTCTTACATACGAGAAAATTAGAATCTAACCGCTTTATAAAATCCAGTTTACGTTTTGACTGCTTATCATTTTTCCGATTTATGTTGGCGTTGACTTTTGTGTAAGCTGTATGCAATCTTTTTAGCTCTCTTCAAACATAATTTTTATTATGCAAATTTGAATCTTTGTGAATACTTCGCCATATGTCAAGAACTCCACCCGCAACAGTGAGAGTCGCATCGCTCTTAAATTTCTTGTCTTTTGCTATTAAATATAGCAGTCTACCAAGCGCATCCCTTTCTGTGGGAATTTTGCGTCTTGACAAATAACTATTTGGAACTAAGAGAAAATTTTCCGAGAATAAAATAACTTATTACATTAAATTGAAAATACAAACCCACTATCCCAGGCTGAAATTTATGGTCTTTAATTGCAGACATCCCTTAAATCAAAATGCAATTTATAATAAACGTTTTAAAAGAAACAGCTGAAAGCTTTATGATAATTCGCAAATACTTATCTGTGCAGGAAATTTAGCTGCGAACAATTTTGTTTCTTAGGCTAGTTTGACATATTTTTATTTTGACTACTACATATTGCACAATCTTATTCTGATGAAGAGCAGATATATTTAACAAGTAAAATAAACCGCAAAAAAATTTTTTCATCATTTCGCCTAAACCTGCAGTTTTTCCTAACAAAATGGTACTGTTACTTACACCAAAATCTTACCCCCTTATGCAAAAACAATTGGTAAACTTAAAGTTGGTTTAATGAACGAATTTTGTATGGCAAAACCGGTTTTAATGCATGCTTTAACTTTAACAATCGTTTTTGCATAAGAGCATTAATCTTTAAATTTCCTACCATACTGCATTTACGGAATATAAAAATTTTGCCTCGTTAAATTTTTATATAGGAAAAGGAAAGCCAAAATTAAAAAAAAAATTATAAAGTGGACATTTGAAAGTCTGAATTTGTAATGTTGTGAAGAAAAAATCATCGACAAAATGGCAATGTTGTTTTAATGAGCATTTAATAAGCTTTGTAATGCATGTTATAAAGTTGACATCCGTTAAGAGCTGTTTGAGTTACAGGCGAATTACTAAAGCAAGATTTTTTTTTGAAAAAAGCATTTTTCCCCAAAAAAAAAAAGCGATTTGATAGATCACTTCCGTTTCATCAATATTTAAGTGTTATACACCAAAATTCTTGGTTTCTATAATAGATTAAGAAAATCGATGTTCACCAAGGAATTTCGAAAAAAGTATAAAAAGTGAGACGGTCTAATATACATACATATATACCCTTGGTTATGAAAGGGGTCTAAGTCGTGAATTTATTTTTTCCAGATATGTATTTCGTAGATTGAGAGCCACAGATTTATGAACTTCATGAAAGAACTAGGGATAAAACAACAACTAACATCTCCATAGACTCCCCAGAAAAATCCTACGGAGCGTGCCAACCGAACAATCAAAACAATGGCTTCACAACTGGGGGAGGAACATAAACGCTGAGATTTCGTTAGGCTGTGTGTGTGCTAGTCTGATTCTTGGGTTATGTGTCTGTATGTACATATGTATATGTAGGTGTTTGTATGTGTGTATGGGAGTGTGTGTGCGTTTTTGTGAAACGCACCCAGTGAAACTTCGATATAATTCCAAGGGCATCCGAAAATACTTTATTATAGCCATTGATTCGCTATAAATATAATCAGCAAAGCCTTGATACAACGAAATTTTACCAAAATACGAAAAAAATTGTTATAACTATAGTTTTTTTATTAAAATTATTTTGAACATCAGAATGCTAATAAAAGCTTATATGTTATTTCTTACATTTCGTTGTATAGAGGCTTTTGTACGAGTACTTTGTTGTATAGAGGCTTTACAAATGCGCTTGTAAATACGAGTACATTTCGACTTCGCTGTTTATTTAACGGGATTTTATCTTTAGGATTTATTCTGATTTCATTATATTAATGCATTTGAAGGAATATTTTGCTATATAGAGGCTTTTTTCAGAATTCTTTCGTTATAGCTATAGTGTATTTTTGTATGAAAAACTTTGCAATAAAGAGGTTTTCGCAAGGGACTCATACGTTATATTAAGTTTTTCGTTATAACGAATAATTGTAGAATAGTATTGGTGACAAAGTCAAAGGCTACTCAGTACATTTTCACCATCGACATTTCCTTCAGGGATGGTGTCCGATACTTTTGTTGTAGTGACAGACAATCATTATAACCAGTAGGAAATGTCGATGGTGAAAATGTTCTGAGTCGCTTTTGACTTGTCGCTTGTGCGACGTACATACAAATGTGTGTATATTGACAATTTATTGACAATTCCACCTCTCTTCTTTTATACTGACGGATAGAAGAAAACTTATTATACAAAAGTTGTAACTAGAACTTTAGTGTTGACACAAAGACACTTGCTCACACTCTGACTGCAGGGTAGTGACAAGGGATATGTGTATTTGTATGTATGTAGTGATTATTTTTTGATAAAATTTGGTGTGCTGTCTTGAGTTATCGTTGCTATGCTTATGTAATATGCTTATTATTGTATGTATGCATTTATGTTTACGATGTCTGGTGGTAACCCTGTTGTGAATGGAAGTGGATAAGAAATGTATTTGGTAATGTATGCATATGTTGTTGTATTAATGCATGTAATGGTATCTATTTTTGCTTTGAAGAATATCACTACTTGTGTGAATTACATCAATACTTTTTTATATATATTTACAAATGAATGTATAAATGTTTTCAAGGCTATTGACGTTGCTATTCTTATGTAGATATAAAATTATGTGTTGGCATTGGTTTTATATGTACAAGTGCATTTCAGATGTTAAATGTATTGAATCCAATCAGGTTGATAGATAGAGTTTTTGAATAGAGGTAATGATATTTTTATTTCACTATATTACTTTAATGTAACAATGATAGCAAATATCTTTTGGCGATATACAGCAAAAACTTAAAGAAGCACATACTTTCACGTACCGTTGTCTTACAAACTGATGCTAGCGATTTTGGTCTGGTTATTGCTAGACTGTAGGAATTTCAAATATCGTAATACCAACAGAGAATTGTGGAAATGTGTGTGAGTATGTACATATGTTTATGTGTGTCGTAATAAATTAGATTTGATGACTACTACGCGATTCTGATATAAAGTATATAACTAGAAGAAATAATGTAGATTGTCATCACTCTGCTCTGATATCTCAACAAGTGACAACCTATTTTCCCAACCAAAATTTCTAAAGTGTTTGAAATCCAAAAACTATAAAAGTGCTAGAACTAACTACTGTTTGTAAAACAAGTTTGTACTGTACAAAAAATAATTAAATAAATTTTTTATAACTGAAATAAATTGTTTATAAATATAATAACTAAATAAGTTGTTTATAAATACAATAAATAAATTTATTAATAAATAAATAAATAATTAAATAAAAAGAATACTACAAGTTGTACCATATGCAATAAAGTTTTAATGACTCAAACAAAACTAAATGAGCATATGGAAACGCACTCATATCATATCAAACCAATCAAAGGCTGTCCTTGGTACTAGTAAGCTAAATCTTAAAAACAAATATTGTGATGAGATGAACCCATCAGAACCAGAAGGCTGTCCTTGGAACTAGTAAGCTAAATCTTAAAAACAAATATTGTGATGATTGTGATGAGATGATCCCGTCAGAACCACAAAACACAAAAACAGTTGTCACCAAGAACGGATTGGAGATTTTCTCACTAAGAGAGCAAGAAAATTCAATGGAAGGATAGAGACATATAGCCTTCTCAACAAAAATGTGGGTATCTTGTTTCCGGAGGAGTTTCTAAAATCTGCCAAGAGCTCCATTGTACAACAACTCAATGAACGTAGTAGGATACATACTGCATTTAAATTTAAAAATGGTGAATGATAAGATGAATGTTTCCCAACTGGTACATATCTCGAAAATGATGTTGTTGACTTTGTTTGATGACATAGATAATATGTACAAGAAACAAGCCGAGGAAGAATTTCAAGAGAGGGATAGCGGATGGACCTTGATTTCAATAAATACCCTTGAAGTTAATGCATGCATAAATGTCGAAAATAATGATATTTATTGCTTTAAATGGTATCTCACTGCGGCTTTAAATGTAAATAGTTGTCTCAATCCTAAAGAATGGAAAAACTATACGAAAATTATAATATTGCTGACATTTCTGATGAGAATATTAGGAGTAATTGCATTAAATTTTGAAGATCTAGAGTTTCCACTTCCATTAAAGCAGATAAAAAATTTGAGAATCAAAATTATGTGAGCATAAATGTATTTGGTCACAATGGAACATCACTTATAGGACAGTATACTATGTAAAGAAAGGAGAGAAAAACGTTCATCTTATCTTGTTATCACTCCACTGAAATTAAAACTCCCACTATGTGCTCATCAAATATATATCAAAGTAAATTTCATTTGTGCATTTATGCAAAATTGTTCCCTATTTAAAAAGTTACTTGTTATTCTTATATTAATTTACATATTATTTTATTTGTCTCTCTTCTTTAGACTTCTTCGTTCCAGCATTACAATGCATGATCGCAAGATTAATATTTGCAATACCTGTCTATATCATACACATGACGATTATGTGTATAATCAACATAAACATTTTTGTGGTAAAAAAGTCATCACAATGCCCAAAGATGAATCTATTATCAAATTTAAGAACTACTAAAAATAGTTAGATGTACCATTTGTAGTCTACGCGGACTTTGACTCTATTTTGGGAAATGTTGATGATGCTGTAAGTAAGAGTACCACAAATGTAGAGAAACTTCATTCTTGTGCATTTGGTTATTTTATCAATTGATTGTTTACAAGTGAAAAAAAAATTACGTCATTTTTTTATTGTATTAATATTTAATTTCTATATATAATTTATATATTACATTTCGTAATTCTCTCTAAGTGTATTTTTATTGTTATTTTCTAAAATACAATTGTTTTTATTATATAAAATTTATAACTTTATATGATCCCTTATATAAAGCATCTAATTTATGACCTATTTGGTCCACAAAAACTTGTTTTCCTATTCGTATTTCTGAACTGTGTTTGGTCTTGTCATAATGTTCTTTTCTTTTTATTTTAGCAATACTAATCAAAATTAGGAAATGAAAATTGTTAGGAGTCTTACCGAAAATAAGCTCATATGAACAATAATCGTGAGCCATTGATGGTGTTGTGTTGTAATTGTATGTGAAATATTTAATCCATTCGTCCCAGTCAGTTTTGTCTACCGAAACATAAGAATGAATTTATTCATTTAATGTTCTATGACTTCTTTCCACAGCTCCCAATGTTTGATGATAGTATGCTGTAGAAGTAGCATTTTGAATTCCCAAAAATTTACAAATGTCTGTGAAAACTACATTTTTATATTCCGTGCCCATATCGGTGACGATTCCTTTATAGTACCATATATTAATATTTAATTATCAAAAATTGCCTTAGCTATACTTTTAGCGCTTTTATCAGCCACCGGAATGGCTACTAAATACTTTGTCAGTTCAAACTGCGTATACGTTGCCATTTGCAGTTCTTAGCAGTGGTCCGATAGTGTCTATCTGTACCACTTCAAATGCATTAAATGGTGTTGGAGTTATGACCATTTCCTCTTTTGTCTTTTTGTAATTTTTATTTACTTGACACTTTTTGCAAGTTTTGACGTGTCTGGTGACGTCTTTAGTCATGTTTTTCCATGAGAATTTTTTTCGTATCTTTTTCAAAGTACGAGTGATCCCCGGGTGTCCACCAAAAATAGGATCATCGTTGTATTTTTGTAACATCAACTTTTTTGTTATATCATCAGTTATTTTTGTTATGGTTGGCGTAAGTTCTATAGTAAGGCACTCGAGTAATTTATTACACCTTTATCTTTATATTCTTATATACTTATTTTTTTAAATAATGTTTCATTCATGATCATGTTACTGATAGCTTATTTCTCAAGCCGTAAGAAGAATTGATGTAAATCACTTTTCCCATTATCAATAATATTTTTTATATTTTGAGTGATCACTTCATTATACTTTCTATTGTTAATGTCGATATTTCTTCTAGTAATATATATATATATACTCATCGTCAACCATTAGTTTGGCGAATTGTTTGTATCTGTTTATACTTAACACATCATATATTTTTAAATTATTTGATAATTCAACAATATTCGGGATTGGTATTGTTTTTAGTACATCCCTTTTTTTGTTGTCTAGTATGTTAACACCCAGAAAGGGTTAATTATTAAACTATTTTAAAATTTTTCTTTAGTTATTAACTTGCAAAAACAAAAGTTTTAATAGGTCATTTAAGCATGCATTTAATTATTCATTTAACGAAATATGTAAAGGTAACTAGAACTCTGACCATTAAATTGCAAATATTACAGTTTTAATATTAATTATGTTTTGTTCTTTCTTTGCTTTGTTAACTTTCAAAACCCCTGCAATTAATTATTATTTAACTAAATACAAATCGGTAATTGGGACATTAAATTGCAACTGTTACTACTATTTACTCAGCTATTTTTTGACATACTTAAGAGGTAACTGTTACAGTATTGTGTTAATTGCTTACGCATGTATTTAGTGTACTACTTATGAATAATTGATTATTATTATTAAATTTAATTTAGTATATAAGATGTGAATAAAACCAAATTATTAGCTCAGTAGTAAATCATATTTCTTGTGTTTTTATTGAACTTAGCGTTCTTCTGGTTAAAGTGCTTGAAGAACAGTGGCAAAGAAAAATAGTATCAATCCAGATTTATGTGTTTGGGTTGAATTCTACTATAGCCAGTTAGGAATTAACATTTTTGGTGACCCCTAAATCTTGAAAAATAAAAGTCATCTTGGTAATCATAAAAGACATTTCCGAATAATCGAGGAAATGTTACTAAAAATCGAGGACATCTTGCTTATCATCAAGGCAATACAGTGTGCTTCAGTTTCTTCAAGTCAAAGACAGTTTGCTTATCATACATCATCAACAAATTCGGCGATAAATTTTCTTCAACTTTGCTCAGCGTAAGAAAATTCAACATGTCAAGCTTGGATAGTCTAATGTCTCAACAGGAGGTGAGAGCAGTTGAGATGGAAAGGATAGTCTCGAATATCAAAAAGGCTCCTCAAGATCGAAGAACCCTCGAGTTTTACGAAACTAAATACGAGGAATTAAGAGAATTGTGGAAAGTCTTTGAGAAAACCGAAATACTATAAGAAGAGATCCAACATTTGCAGATAATGATACATATATGATCAAAAATCTGCACAAAACAATTGGACTCATATACAGCACAACAATTGAACTAATTGAGGCACAAATATCTAAGCCACACCAGATAACAGACAACACAAAGCCTGTGCCAACAACAAGAAAAAAGAAAATAGAGCCTGGTACAAGTGATCAATATGTGTTAAATTACAACATGGGGTTGGTGAGGAAGCTAAAGGCCCGAATGTCGGCTTTGACAAGCTTGATTAATGGATCATTATCAGTAAAGAATGACCAACCATCACAATTTTATCAAATACTTGGTCTCAAGTACAAAAATTATCTGACGAAATATGGCAGAAGGTAGAGGATAACTCAACATTGGCATTTGATCAGGATGAATACTACATTTAGGAAGACCTAACCCAACAATCGTTAGTGAAATTGGCCGTAATAGGAAATCAAGCCCAGTAGCTTGAGAAAGAAGCACCACAGTTACCAAGCAATTCAGCAGAATATGGCTTGCTGCCTCTTCCGAAAGTGACAATTCCGCAGTTCAATGGAGATTATTTAAAATGGTGCTAATTCTATGAACTGTTTACCGAAATGGTTGAAAAACTACCACTACCTCAGTTGCAAAAATGTGGTACCTTAAATCAAACGTGTCGGGAGAAGCAGCTAGACTCATAACCCATTTATCACTAACCGAAGAAAATTACAAAACGGCCTGGACACTGCTACAAGAGAGATTCAACAACAAAAGAGTCATATTGGCAACTTTGGTAGACAAGATTCTGAACCAACCAACAGGAACGTTGTCTAGTGCATCAATAAAGGCTCGTCATGACACCACTAAAGAATGTCTGTTGGCGCTAAACAACCTACACGTCAACACGTTATCCTGGGATGCTATGCTGATCCAGCTATTGACTAAAAAATTGGATCGATCTCTCTACATCCGATTCATACAGTCACCAGCTAAACCAAAATATATACCATCAATGGACGACCTCTGCTCTTTCCTTGAAATTCAATTTCAGTCAATGGATTCTATTGGTTATAAAGAGAAATCAACTACTCATCAAAATACAAAAACCGTCTCATCAGTAACATCGATGGTCACTTACGAAAACTGTAAGCTCTGTAATAATGGAAACCATCATATTTATCGGTGCAAGCAGTTCTTAAACATGAAAGAATCGGACAGGTTGAAGTGTGTACAGAAACAAAAACTCTGCGTTGATTGCCTGAAGACTGATCATGTATCAAAATAACTTGTACTTCCAGTGGTTGTAGAAGTTACAATAAAAAACATAACACTTTATTGCATTTGCAACAAAATCTACCACATAAGCAGAACATATCAAAGGTGCCTCAAGAAGATTCAAATGCAAATATGTCATATTAGCTACAGCAAAGGTGATTGTGAAGGCTCCAAATGGTATGTCCACTGAGTTTCGAGCAATTCTGGATTCAGGCTCACAACTAAACACTGTATCTGAGCTTTTTTTTATGCATGTTTTTTTATTTATTGTATCTTCATATATGAACTAACATTAAGTATTCAAATCTTAAATCTAACATATAATTAATAGGCCCGACCAATATGTTGTTGAATTTGTTTTTTTTTAATTTTATTTTTATACATACATGTATAAATAATAATTAAAATACGTATAATATTTATTTCCTCGGAGCGTCAATCTAACGATGGGGAAGCTATATATATTTTACGAATACATGTATATGTATCTTACTGTATTGAACTATTACACTTGTTTATAAAATACCTTTATATCTATTTTTTTTTCTTATGCATATTTTTTATTTATTGTATTTATTTTATTTTATTTTATTTACTTACTAAGTCTATGAATTTACAATTCTTACAGACTATTTATACATGTACGTATATACAATTTTTCAAAAGTTATTAATTATTCAATGCGATTAGAATATTACTTTTGATTAGATGATCTTTCAAAGAGAAATCAACATAAAAATAAAGTTTATTAAAATCTCTACAACTTCTTATAAAGGGATCAGAATTAGAATAATTGGTTCTAAACGCTTTAATAGAAAGTGGTGAGTAATGTCGTGTAGGTCGCTGCGGAACGCAGAAAGAAATGTTTTCAATTAAAAAACTGCAGCCAGTATTACCATTAATTAGATTTAAAATACACATAACATTTAGCATAGTTCTTCGACTACTTAAGGATGGTAGTTTAATAAGCGCAAGCCTAGCTTGATACGAAGGAAGATGTAGGGGATTCCATTGCAATCCGCGAAGGCAAAAAATTAAAAATTGTTTTTGTACCGATTCAATTGCATTAATATATATTTTATATGTTGGGTCCCAAATTATTGAGCCATATTCCAGGACAGGACGAACAAAAGATGTAAAGAGTTGCTTAGTAATATAGGGGTCTTCAAATTCCTTAGCCCAACGTTTGATGAAGCCGAGTAGACATCTTGCTTTATTTATAATTAATGTAATATGTTGAATAAAATTAAGTTTGGGATCCAGTAATATTCCAAGATCACTAAAAGCACAAACAGTTTCCAGCTCATAGCTGCCTAAGAAGTATTTAACGGCCAAATGGTTCTTTCGGTAGAAACACATATGCTTACATTTTTTAAAATTTAATTGCATAAAGTTCATATCACATCACACCAGGAATGCAAGGAATTTAAATCTTCTTGTAGTAACAAATGATCTTTGTAGTCATTGTAGCTAAGGAATATTTTTACATCATCAGCGTACATTAATATGAACGAATTCTTGATTACACTAGGTAAATCATTGATAAATAAAGAAAACGGAAGTGGTCCAAGATGACTTCCTTGTGGAACACCAGATGTAACGGGAATATATTTAGATGTAATATTTTTAAATATGACATTTTGTTTCCTGTTAGTTAAGTATGAACTGATCCAATTTAAGAAGTTTTTCGAAAAACCCATGGAGTGTAGCTTCTTCAAAAGAAGTTTATGGTTGACCTTATCAAATGCCTTACTGAAATCTGTATAAATAACATCAGTTTGTTGTTTATTGCAAAAACCACGATTGACCAAAGTTGTGAATTGTAAGAGATTAGTTACAGTTGAACAGCCTTTACGAAAACCATGTTGGTTAGGCGATAGTAAAGATGGTACGTGATGACACAAATAATCAGTAATTAGTTTTTCAAAGAGTTTTGGTATGATACTCAATTTAGCGATTCCCCTGTAATTTTTGATGTCAGCTTTGCTACCAGATTTAAACAACGGGATAATAAAGGAATCCTTCCATAGATCTGGAAATATACCAAACTTTAACGACAAATTGGATAATAAAGTAAGAGGGAGCACAAAAGCATCAGCACATTTAATAAGAAGACAACTAGGTACATTATCAGGTCCACTTTTATACGAAAACTTCAGCTTTTTTAAGCTTTCAAGAATTGAGCATCTATCAAATAATGGAAATATAATGGGCTGACTTCCATGGTCCAAGAATGATTGTACGACAGAATCATTTATTTGATCGTTGGCATAAGTAGATGAAAAGAAGTCTGCAAATAACTTACATATTTCAGCATCATTGTCAGTTTCATATTCATTTATTTTTATAGATGGTGGGAAGGAAGTTGTTTTTCTTTTTAGATTTACAAAGTTGTAGAAAGACCTTGGGTTCATCTTAAAGTTGTTTTTAACTTTGAGTAAATAGCAGTTATAACATTTTTGATTTAGTTTATTATATTCAGCACGAGCGGCACAGTATTTGGCAAATTCCACGGATAATCCAGACTTTTTATACATTTTGTAAAATTTATTTTTTTTATTTTTAATTTTAGACAATAGTTTAGAATTCCATGGGGGACCAGAGGAAACATAAGCAGTTTGGCTTGGAATACACTGGTTCATGATACAGTATACCCTGTCATAAAATTTTTTGATAATATTGTTAAAGGAAACAGCATTGTTGGTTAGGTTCGAAATGCATAGTAAACTATTCCAGTTGGTATTATAAAGCAATTCATTTATTCGGTGATAATTTGTTTTTTGGAAACGAATTTTTTTTAATTTCGAGGCTTTAGCAGCGAGCGATATATGATTAGACGAAAAATGTATATTTACTTCTATTGTAGGATGATGATGGTCCTCCGGTATGGTCATTGGATCAGTCCGAACGACAGAGGTATCAACACAATCATTTATAAAAACTAAGTCCAAAAGTTTATGGTTACCATTAAAGTTGCCATTTATCTGATAAAGATTTAAATCCAGTAAAGAATTTATAAATTCAGCGTATTTAAAGTTGCCACCAGAATTATATGGCACAAAGTAACCGTTGTCAGTTGAAAAATTCCAAGAAATCATAGGCATATTAAAATCACCAACGGCAATGATAGTGTCATTTAAATGAGACATATGTACAACAGTAGAAATAGCATCGGAATGTTTCTGGTAAATTGTTTCAGGTGAGTTGGGAGGGATATAGGAACAGGTAACGAAAATTCTTTTGTGTTTAAGCTTTACTACCCCACCAGTTAATTCAATATCCAATGTAGAAGATAATGATAATACTTCAGATACCAACAGATTAGATACAGCAATTAAAACACCACCTCCTCTCATATTATTGCCCCGATCCCGTCTATAAATTATATAATTTGTACATAGTATTTCTGTGTCCAATACATTATCAGTGAGTCAAGTTTCAGTAAAAGCTATAATTTGGAAGTTAAACGCATAACTCTGATTAAATAGTTCAGATAACTTCGTGTTAATGCCGCGAACATTTTGGTATAATAGAGTAAAAGTTTCAACACAAGAACTTAGTTTTTTGAGATGTTAGTTTCAGGCAGTCGCACAGGATTCCTCTGTCTTGCCTTAAATATAAATTCACGTACATATATTCCAGGGGGCCAAAATCCAGGAGCAATAATGATTTTAAAAATGTCATCAGAAACAGTTATTTTGAAAGATGACACAATTCTAGGCTCAGAATATGAAAATTTGTATACTGAAGTAAATACGCCGGTACCACACTTTGAGTATAAGTAAGATTTTACATCCTCTACAGTAGTATCGGAGGCCAAGCGAGAAACGAAAATTGTTTTGTTCGGAGGTATAACTTTAAGCGGCTTATGAGTGTTAAGACAATTATTCACAGCAATATCAGTAGATGCTAAAGATTGAGCATAACTAGTTTGATCGTCTAACAAATTATTAGCGGCAGTATTTGGATTATGTATACGTTCATTGTCAACAGGTGGTAATATGTTATTAATAGACGTTCCAATACGACGTTCCACATGTTCTACCGTAGAAACAGTGTTTTCATCAACAGAGACTACTTCATCCGCTGAAAAATTATATTCTAGTTCAGAATTTATTAAATTAGATTTATTTGAACCAGAGGAAGACATTGGTAAAGAACACTGGGTGGCCACAGTTTCAACCTTTTTCTTTTTATGCTTTGGTGACAAGTTTTGTAGTGAGTTCATAAATTTGTCCAAGTTGTTATACTTAGAAAAAAGCCCACCAAAAGCGGCGAGTTTCGCCTGCAACGACAGAAATTCTTGGTTAATTTTTTCAAATTCAGCCTTGGAATTTTTAAATAAACTATAGAACTCAATCCCGACGTCTCTACAGCTTACGCACGTCCAATTCAAAGACTTTTGTGAGTCAGCAAGAGCATCAACATCACGTGGCCTAAGATTACTACTACAGCATTTAAGGTGATAATATTTGAGGCATAACCAACACGATACCATGCGATCTGTTTCAGGATTAAGGCATTTTACGTTCGAACACTCCATATTTAATAATTAAAGATGCAAAAAAAATCAAAAATAATATGTATGTATTTGTAGTTATTTAATTGTAGATGAATTGTTTGTTGGGAAATTATGTATTTAATGAATAGCTATTTTCCAATGGATGGCGCCACTATTTTATTTATGTGTTGAAGTTTTCGTATCAACCAGCTTTGATATATATCAGCTATTTATTAAATAGCAATAAATAAAAATGAAAGCAACAACAACTCTATCACAGTCTTATGACCAAAAATTTTGCAAACCTTTTCTTGGTTTAAAAGATGACTCGTTACAACAAAACGCCAAACAGACTCACAACAATATCGGTGCATACGCTCAAAACAATACCAATATTAATTTAAGTCTTCCGATCAAGCAAAACCAGAAATTTCAGATACACTTCAAATTATGAAATATAATTTTTTTTTGTTTATTCAGAAATCATAATAATAATGTTAAATTGCAACTTGGGTTTGGTGAAAATACAAAGGGCCCGCATGACGGCCTTCACACGCTTGATTAACGGATTATCAACAGTAAAGAATGACCAACCATAACAATTTTATCAAATAAAAAGTGAAGGTATCAAAACTTGTGGTCTCAAATACAAAAATTATCTGACGAAATATGGCAGAAGGTAGAGGATCCCTCAACATTGGGATTTGATTAGGATGAATATTACATTTTGGAAGATTTAACCCAACAATCGTTAGTGGAATTGGCCGTAAAGGGAGATCAAACCAAGCAGTTTGAGAGGAAAGCACCACAGTTACAAAGCAATTCTGCAGTATGTAGATCGCTGCCTCTTTCGAAAGTGACAATTCCACAGTTTAATGGGGTTTATTTAAAATGGTGTAAATTTTATGAACTATTTACCGAAATGGTAGATAAACAACTGCTACCTCAGGTGCAAAAGATGTGGTACCTTAAATCAAACGTGTCGGGAGAAGCAAGACTCATAAGTCATTTATCACTAACCAAAGAAAATTATAAAACGGCCTGGAAACTGTTACAAGAGAGATTCAATAACACAAGAGACATAGTGGCAACTTTGGGTGATAAGATTCTAAACCAACCAACAGGGACGTTGTTTAGTGCATCAGAAAAGGCTCTTCATGACACCACTAAAGACAGTCTGTTGGCGCTAAACAATCTACACGTCAACACGATATCCTGGGATGCTATACTGATCCAGCTATTGACTAAACAATTGAATCGATCTCTCTATACTCGATTCGTATAGTCACTAGCTAAACCAAAAGATATACCATCAATGGACGATCTCTTCTCTTTTCTTGAAATTCAATTTCAGTCAATGGATTCCATAGGTTATAAAGAGAAATCATCTAGTCATCAAAATACAAAAACCGTCTCAACAGTAACATCGATGGTCAGTTACGAAAACTGTAAGCTCTGCAATAGATTCAGATGCAAAGGGCAACACTGCAGCAGCTTCATCATCATCTGCAACTGCAGCAATAACACAACACAAATATGTCATGATAGCTACAGCGAAGGTAATTTTGAATGCTCCAAATGGTATGTCCACTGAGTTTCGAGCTATTCTGGATTCAAGCTCACAATTAAACATTGTATCTGCACGTCTCGTCAGAAAGTTATCATTGGCTCCAACTGAGACTTCTCTGTGCATCGATGGAGTTGGAAGGACTCAGAAAGAAGCATCTCATCGCGTGAATGTCGAATTCTCATCAATGACAAATTTGGAAGCTATCGTTCTTCCAACCATCATTTCACCACAACCACATCATAACATTGATGTTTCAACCTGCAACATTCCAGACAATATCCACCTAGCAGATTCTAGATTTTTCAAACAAGAAAAAATAGATATTCCTCTCGGAGCAGAATTTTACTTCAAGCTTATGCCCCCAGGGATAATAAAATTAGCTGATGGCATTCCTACTCTGCAAAACACATTACTCGGCTGGCTCATAGGTGGCTCAATTCACCAAACCATTAACTCAAATTTAGCATCGCCACCCACATGTGCCATATTTGGCAATGAGTCAACACTAGAACAACACATTGAACAACTATGGATATTGGACGAAATAGAATCCCTTGAGAAAATTCTGTGTCCATCAGAAGAACAATGCGAAGCTAATTTTGGTCACAATACAAAAACTAATAAATATAATCGTTTTATTGTTAGTCTTCCATTTCGCGAGAATACGTCGGTATTGGGTGGTTTGCATGCCATGGCTTACAACAGATTCGTTAGCTTAGAAAAACGATTACAAAGGAATCAGAGCATTAATGATCAATACATACAATTCATGAAAGAATATGAAGAGATGAGACATATTCAAAAGATAAATATTGACGAGGTACCACATCCTAGGTATTTCATTCCTCATCACTGCTTATTGAAACCTGAAAGCACCACAACAAAAGTTCGAGTAGTTTTTGACGCATCAGCAAAAACATAAACTGGATATTCTTTGAATGATTTAATGTTTAGTGGACCAGTTGTCCAAAGCGAATTGTTTTCGATCCTCATTCGTTTTCGATTGCCGAAATTCGTCCTTACAACAGACGTAGAGAAAATGTATAGACAGCTATTAATCAGCCCAACGGACCATCAGTATCAAATCATTATCTGGCGAGAAAATCCGTCATTACCAATTAACTATTAACGATTTAACACGATTACATATGGAACAGATGCAGCACCTTATCTTGCCACCAGATGCTTAAAAGAAATAGCTGAAGAAAATATACATAGCTTTCTGTATGGATCCCAGATGTTGAAAGATAATTTTTATGTGGATGACGGACTTGGAGGTTCAGATAGCCTTAGCACACCAATTGCAATGCAAAGGAACTCATTACAATATTGAAGAAACACGGTTTTAACTTGAAAAAATGATGCGCAAACCATGCACAGTTATTAAAAATTATTGCAGCAGATGATCAAGAAGTAAATTTACACTTCGACAATAATGACAATAGTACGATAAAAACATTAGGGTTGTATTGGTTACATAAGAACGACAATTTTTGCGTCAAGGTAAACTTCAGTCATCATCAGAAAATGACGAAACGTACAGCAACTTCTGATCTTGCAAAGCTGTTTGACACCCTTGGCCTCCTAGGTCCCGTAGTTGTAAGGGCAAAAATATTTAACAACTATGGCATCACGCATTAGAGTGGGATGATCCGTTACCTGATAATCTTTGTTCATCCTGGAATAAATTCAGAGCTGACCTTAAAGGCCTTGACAACTTTAAGATACCGTGACACATATTCCAAGGTGAAGCACCGGTAAAAGCACAACTCCACTTGTTTTCAGATGTATCCGAGAAGGCATTTGGTGCAGCTGCTTATATTCGCGCAACTCTTACAAATGGACAAATCATCGTGAGGTTGTTGTTTGCCAAATCACGAGTACCCCACTAAAGCAACAAACATTACCACGATTGGAGCTATGTGCCGCAGTTTTAGCGCCTCAACTTGCAGATAGACTCAAACATGAAATGAAAATAGAAAATCAAACGACGTTTTTATGAACAGACTCTGAGATTGTACTATCATGGATAAATACACAGTCATCGTCTTACAAAACTTTTGTAGCCAACAGAGAATCAACAATTCAATCATTAACCCTACCGCAACAATGGCAGCATGTAGGATCAAAAGGCAATCCAGCTGATATATTATCTAGAGGTATTAAAGCAGCTGAACTGCCAAGGTGCAATCTGTGGCTATATGGACCACTGTTTCTTCATGGCAACAAAACGTTTACCATTATTTAAATCAACAAGTGATATTGAAAGGAAAAAGGTAGTTGTAACAGTAGTCTGTCCAAACTATGTCAACATCGCATATGACATTCACCACAGGAATTCCTTCAAAACTCTACAGAGAGTATTGGGTTACGTTCTTCGATTCATCAACAATTTAAAAATGCAAAACAAAATTCGACCAACACACATGTCATTGAGCCCGAGAGAGTTGAATGATGCTCTATTCCTGATAGTTCTAACAATTCATGGAACTAAATTTAAGGAGGACATATCTAAGTTACGAGCAAACAAAGAGCTCCCAGTATACAGTGCAATCAGCAGCCTATCTCCATTTCTCGATTACAGATGTGTTCTACGGGTCGGAGGAAGATTGGAATCACACGAATTGTCGCTTGACGCAAAACATCCCATACTGCTACCATATAACGATTCAATATCAAAACTTATACTTACAATGCTCCATGAAGAAAATTATCATTGTGAAGACATAAATACTGGATTATCAAGGGCAAATCCATGACCAGAAATATAATTCAAAATTGTGTTCGATTTACTAAAGCAAAACCAAGACTCCTGAACCAAATAATGGGAGACCTACCAGCAAGCAGAGTAACACCATTCATTGTGAAGACATAAATACTGGATTATCAAGGGCAAATCCATGACCAGAAATATAATTCAAAATTGTGTTCGATTTACTAAAGCAAAACCAAGACTCCTGAACCAAATAATGGGAGCCCTACCAGCAAGCAGAGTAACACCAGCAAGACCATTCATTAAAACAGGAGTTGATTATTGCGGTCCTTTATGGGTTCATTACAAAATAAGAGGTAAAAAACCTCATAAAGTTTATATAGCTGTATGTGCCTGTTTTTCAACAATCGCAGTACATCTGGGAGTTGTAACTGAATTAACAAGAGATGCCTTTAGTGGAGCCCTTAAAAGGTCACGTAGAGGGCGCTGCCAAACCATATATTCGGACAACGCTATAAATTTCATAGGTGCTCGAAATCAGTTGGAGGATCTGAATGATGCAATCTTTTCCAAAATATCACAGGAAAGGATCATACAATCATGTAATAAGGACGGTATTGAGTTCAAATTTATACCACCTAGAGCCCCTCACTTTGGAGGATTGTGGGAGGCAGCTGTTAAATCGGCTAAACAATTATTGCTTCGAACTGCTTCAACGGCTTCCTTAACTCACGAAGAGTTGGAAACGGTAATTATCGAAATAGAAGCCATCCTAAATTCTCGACCACTAACTCCAATGTCATCCAATGACTTAACTGCACTGACTCCAGGTCACTTCCTAATTGGAGAACTACTCATAGCACAAGTGGACAGCAGAGCAGAACACGTAAACACGTCCCTCGCCACACGATGGAAGTTAGTGTCTCATCTTAAACATGAATTCTGGAGAATTTGGTCATCGGAATACTTACAACAGTTGCAAGAAAAATATAAATGTAAATCATCTTATCAAAACGTAAACGACGGATAAATGGTTATCATAAAAGAAGATAACATACGTTATGCGTTGGCCATTCGGAAAAATTCTGGATGGAAGGGTGCGATTAGCAGATATCAAAACAGTATCCGGAGTGATAAAACACGAAGACGAAAACTCAGTAAAAGAAAGTAATAAGTTTCGAAGGCAAGATAATGATGAAGAGTTCACCATTCCATTCCATCGAGAAACTCTGTACCGAACAGCAACAGGCGCACATATGCAACAGTTTTGTTAAACACTTTCAACAAATAAGAGATGAGCTATGCCAAGAAAGGGAAATATTTTCATGAAACAGGTTCAAACGAGCGGCACTCAACATTGTTGGTAACGTCGCCAGATCGCTGTTTGCTGTCTTGGATTCAGAATATGCTGAGGAAATGACAAACACCATAAATAAGGCTAGAGCTGAAAAGGATCGCATTCTATTACTGCTGAAAAATCAAACCTCAATCATAGACTCAACCATAAATATCATAAAACAAGATGAAATCAGAACTCAAAAACGAATAACTGATCTTGAGAATCAGCTCAAATCCATTAACAAAGAATCCCAGCAAACCAGTAAAACTCAAGTAATGGAATTTGTATTAATTCAATTGACACTAATGGCAACAAATCTCCAGCGAATAGAATCTGATATAATCAATGTACTCACGGACGCCCATAATGCACGAATAAGTCCATTGCTATTGTCACCGCATCAACTTAAAGACAAACTTACTACTATTAGGGCTCATCTTCCAGCCTATCATGCACTTCCAATGGAAGATGACAACCTGATTAAGCTCTACAAATTAATGACTGTTAAAGGTGCCGTAAATAAAACAGAAGTTGTATTTGAGGTTAAATTGCCATTGGTAGATCAACAGATATTGGAATTGTTCAAAATAATACCAGTTCCAATAATTAAAAACGACAAACTTATTGCAATTACATTGGATAGTTCTTATTTAGCAGCAAATTCACACAGAGACCAATTCATTACATTAACAACGGAAGATGTTCACACCTGCATGAAAACCAAGCCTGATGTACATATGTATATGCAAAAAAAACAAACGAAACTTGTAAAGAACTCAGATATGACCTCATGCGAAATCTTTATGTTCAATAACAAAAATACAACTGACTGCAAATTACAACAACTGCAAAGAAATTCAGCATGGACTCCTTTAGTAGACCAGAATAAATGGATATATTCTACCATTAAAGAAATTGAGATGTCAGCAGTTTGCAACACAGAACACACAACTTGTTACACTAATGAAATCTGGAATAATGCAAATTGAACCAGATTGTGTAGTAAAAAATGACGCCATTATTATACGAGGTCATTTTGAAATAATTACAAATGCACATACCTCGTATTCAAGATTTAAACCAATAGAGCTTGGCAGTAGTTCTCAAGAATTGCATAGAATTCTAAATACTACAACTCAGGAATTTAACACACAAATAAATCAACTTGACAACCTCCAAAACCAATTAAAAGAATCAACCTCAATTCAGATTCCACAAATAATAAAATTAAATAGTATACATCATCATGCAGTAAGCTACATTGCATTAGTTTTGGTCATAATTTTGGTGCTTGCTCTTTCCATAGTTAGACTACATACAAGATTTCAGAAAAGCGTTACTAAGGAAGAAACTCAATCTCCACCTACTCCTTCAAAAAGAAGCGCACTAGTTCAATCAACATAACACATTCACTCTTGTTCAGACCACAAGCCAAATCCATCAACATTAGACTTTCCGAGTTTTTCAGACCACAATCCACCACTACCTAGGCGAAATATGTTGAACGCTGTTCAACGTCGGGGAGAATGTTAACACCCAGAAAGGGTTAATTATTGAGCTATTTTAATATTTTTCTTTAGTTATTAACTTGCAAAAACAAAAGTTTTAATAGGTCATTTAAGCATGCATTTAATTATTCATTTAACGAAATATGTAAACGTAACTAGAACTCTGACCATTAAATTGCAAATATTACAGTTTTAAAATTAATTATTTTTGTTATATCTTTGCTTTGTTAACTTTCAAAACACCTGTAATTAATTATTATTTAACTAAATACAAATCGGTAATTGGGACATTAAATTGCAACTGTTACTATTCTTTGCTCAGGTATTTGTTGACATACTTAAGAGGTAACTGTTACAGTATTGTGTTAATTGCTTACGCATGTATTTAGTGTATTACTTATGACTAATTCATTATTATTATTAAATTTAATTTAGTATATAAGATGTGAATAAAACCAAATTATTAGCTCAGTAGTAAATCATATTTCTTATGTTTTTATTGAACTTAGCGTTCTTCTGGTTAAAGTGCTTGAAGAACGGTGGCAAAGAAAAATAGTATCAATCCATATTTATGTGTAGGGGTTGAATTCTACTATAGCCAGTTAGGAATGAACATAGTAAAAACTCGAAAAAAATTTTCTGAATTTACTTTATATTTCTAACCTCTGAAAAATCCAGACAAGGCGTCTAGACAAGGCGTCTGCGAGATTATTATCTTTTCCCCTCAGGTACTCAACGGTAAAATCATACTCCTCCAAGCGCAAGCGCATGCTCGTCAACTTGGATGAAGGGTTTTTCATTGCAAGCAAATACGTTAAAGGGCGATGATCACTTCTTTTTTTTTTTTTTTAATACATATATTTATTTATTGTATCTTCAAAAATGAACTAACAATAAGTGATCAAATCTTAAAGCTAAAATATAATTATTTAGCCCGACCAGTGTCGGCCAAAACTTAGTGATAATTTAAATAATACAAAGTAGTGATAATCAAAAAGGAAAATTAAATGTATTTTCAAGCATTCCCATCTAGAGTGTTGAGTAATAGAGCCCTTGTGTCCTTCTTTTTTAGGCGGATGTGTCCAGTAAAGTTCAAAATATTACGAGCAAGCGGATTAGGATGTGACTCGAGTTTTGTTAAGTATTTGCCTGCGTATCTTGCAATTTCTTCAGTCACTAGTGGCATTTTTAAATCACGATGCAAATTTGAATTCTTAATATACCATGGAGCAGATGTTATTAACCTTAAAATTTTGTTTTGTCTTCGTTGAATTCTCTCTACATTGGAAGCTGAAGCAGTGCCCCATAACTGGATACCGTAACACCATATTGGCTTCAAAAGCGACTTGTATATTAAAAGTTTGCAGTCCAGACTAAGTGTTGAATTTCTGCCAATCAACCAATGAATTTGAGATAACTTAAGTTTCATCTGAGTTAGCTTAAAGTCAATATGATGTTTCCATGTAAGTCTTCGATCAAGGTGTATACCAAGGTATTTCGCTTGGGAATGCTGAGGAATATTTTGATTGTTGATTCGAATGGGGGAACAAGTATCTCTTCTTAGGGTAAACGTTGTATGGACACACTTTTGTTCATTGACTTTAATTCTAAATAAGTTCAACCAGATTTCTAACTGTGTAATATGTTCTTGAAGATATCGGGACGCCTCGTGCGGGTTTTTGTGCATACTAAGGCAGGCTGTATCATCGGCAAACGTAGATGTATGGATATTGCTGCTCACAGGCATATCACAAGTATAAATCAAATACAAAACTGGCCCCAGTATGCTCCCCTGTGGCACACCGGATGATATAGATTGGGGCAGACTCATGAATTCTCCTTCCACAATCGTAAACTTTCGGGTAGTTATGTAGCTTTCTAATAAATTCAGAAAATTTATTGGTAAATATGATTTTAATTTTAAAATAAGGCCTTCATGCCACACTTTATCAAAGGCCTGAGAAACGTCAATAAACAGTGCAGAACAATACATTTTTTCTTCAAAAGTTCTTCTTATAAATTGCACCAATCTATGAGTTTGTTCAATGGTGCTATGCTGACTTCTAAAACCAAATTGATGGTCTGGGATGCACCCACTATCAGTTAAAATTGGGGACAATTTTGTCATGAGCAGCTTTTCGAAGAGTTTTGACATTGTTGATAGCAGACTTATTGGCCTGTATGACTCAGCCTTGGTAAGGTATTTGCCCGGCTTTGGAATCATTTTGACCTTCGCAAGCTTCCAGCTTTGTGGATAATACTCCAGTCGTAAAATGGCGTTAAAAATAAATAACAGGATTCTAATTGCAATATGGGGCAAGTTTTTCAGCATATTGTTACTTATTCCATCAATACCTGGAGCTTTCTTCGGGTTGAGTTCAGCAATTAGTTTCTGAACATCACGCGTCTTAAATTTTATGGGTCGAGGGGGTAGCGCAACCACACTCGGTAAATCAACAACACCAGTACATGTATTTGGGGTAAATACGGATTTTAAATGCTCAACAAATATGTTACCTTTTTCAGTATCGCTTCTGGCCCAACCTCCGGTAGAAGTGCGCAGAGGTGGTCTATATTCAACGGGTGTTTTAAGCTTTCTAGCAGCTCGCCACAAGGAGTAATTAGATGCAGGTGTGGCATCAAGATTTTCCAGATAATTTTTAAGACATACAGTTTTTTCATATGCCAGCAGCTCTTGGAGTCGTCTAGTGCACTCTTTAAATCTAATTTTATTTTGGGGTGATCTGTGCTGTTGCCATTCCCTTCTAGCTGTCCTTTTTTCACGTAAAAGACGTTCAATGTCTGTAGAATAAATTCTATTAAACCCAGTCTGCGGATGGGAAGTAGTGGCATGTTCAGCAGCCTGTTTAATATTTTCGTTAAGATTTTCAATGTTAGATTCAATATCAGCTGGTGTTCTTAGGTTAATATTTTCCGTACAATGGCTACTGAGGTATTTTTAGAACCCCAGCCAATTAACACGGTTCATCATCTTTACGTATGGGACAGGGAAGTCACTTCTTAGTGGGCTACAAATTGTAACAATCGTGGGAGAGTGATCGGAGGAGAGATCTACAGAAGCTTCAACATGAATTAATTCCCTACCGATATTTTTCATTACTTAAAAATCTATAACATCCGGAATTTTTTGTATGTCCGTAGGCCAGTAAGTGGGCTCCCCACTTGAAATGACGTCCAAGCCCATTTTTGAAATTGTGTTGAACAATGCCCGACCTCTAGGTGTAATAAGACGCCAAGAGATTTGTAGAATTCCTCGAATTGATCCTCAGTAATTGCGAATCTGGGAGGGGAGTAAATTGATGATATCACGAAATTTGTAACAAAATTTTCGACACAAATATTTGTTGCTTGTAGATGTTCTTCACAAATGTTATCAAGGACATAGTGTTTGAGTCTTGACTTAATTAGAATTGCTGACCCACCGCATGCTCTCCCCCTCGGGTCCTTTGAATCATATAGAGTGTAACCATTTATTTTAAATAAGCTCCTTGAAGTCAAATGAGTCTCAGAGACCAACATTATATCAATATTTTTTTCCATGAGGAAGTGCTCAAGTTCATTTTTATGCTGGCGAATGCCGTTTGCGTTCCAGAAACATATTTTTAACATGTTCATGGTTTGTTTACTAATGCTTGAAGCAGTGTATTCTGCATTCGCAGAATTTCTTGCATCATGCTCGTCATATTTGTTGTGAAGTTGTTTATAGTTAGCACCAGATTCTCAATAGTAGCTTCAAGGCGACTAAAGTTAAAGCCTGAGCTTGCATTCGCTGAATTGTTCTGCGGTGAAACATTTTGTGAGGGACTAGAACTAGCCTTAGCAGCATCGGCATACGATACACGTGAAGTAACTGGTTGACTTACTTGAGCAAAAGAGGCGGAGTACGCGTTTAATGGTTGGGCTGGGGCTAACTTAGGTTTTTGACTCATAGTCTGTTTAACAAAAGAATATACAGGGCATCCTCTATAGTTAGCGGTGTGATTACCTCCACAATTACTACATTTTTTTTCTGCTTGTTCTTTTGGCTTAGTGCAGCTAGCAGTACCATGCAATTCACCGCAGATAACACAAACTGTAGGTAAATTGCAGTAAGTTTTTGTATGGCCATATTCTTGGCAATTATGGCACTGTACAGGACCTGAACGCTTACGTGGCTCTTCAACTGTGATTTTTCGGTGTAACAGAAACTTTACGCTATAAATTGGATGGGTTTCATTTTTTTTCAATTGTATGTCATTCGGCTCCAGTTCAATGCGAAATAGGGGTTGGGTGACCTTTTCTCTGTTAATTATATTAGTAACATTTTTTACCTTAAATCCTTGGTCTAGAAGTGCACATTTTACTTCTTCGGGCTCAACATATTAATCTATGCCCTTTAGTACTATCTGTAGGCCTTTAGCACTCTTAAGTTGGTATGTGTAAAAGTTTGTTTTATTTTTTTCAAAATCATTTACAATTTTTCGAAAATTGTTTTCATCGTATATTTGGATTTTAGTTTCATCAATATTACCTCTTTTAATTGGAATTACGTGAAAAGTATTTTCACCAATGGTCGACAGTAGTTTTTTTAGAAGCGCGTTAGAATTTTTTTCCCTCACATATATTGGTGGTGGCTTAAAAGACTTCTGAGATGATGAAGCGGTCTTCTCGTTATCGTCTTGCAATAATGAAAAACGATTTTGGCGATTCATGGATGATGCGCTGTTATCCCTAGACATCTTTGGAACAGATGAAATTTTAGAAGAATTCGGGCTTCGCCCACGCTTTACCACGGTTATATATCTGTCCATTCCGACTTGTACCTTTGGTTTTGAGCTACTGTTATCTGTAGTGATAACTTGGTTAGGTGATGAACAGCCCGAAGCGAATGATTTCAATGGCTTAACTGACGAAGTACTAGGCAACTGTAATGTTAAAGAATCACTAGTAGGCATTGGACAAAGCGAAGTTGATCGCTGTCGAAAAAGTGGATTTGTTGTTAGAAAAAGTGTATTATCAGATTTTTTATTTTTATTAAGAGCTTCCGAACTCACAGTAAGTCTGTCATCAGGTTTTTTATTTTTATTGTTATCGTTATGAGCATCAGAACTCACAGTAAAATAGGCATTTCTGCCGTTATAACTCACTTCACATTTATTTGTTTTTGAGGAACTCATATAGAGTATTCCTCAAGGGCACTTTTGTTTGTTTGTTTGTTTTTTTTTTATTACGGTTTTTTTGTTTTTGTTATTTATGACTATGCAAAAAAATATTAACAAAGCAATTAAAGCTTATTTATCAAAGTTAATAACATGTATTACGAATATTTTCTTTTATATGATTTTTTTTTTTTTTTTTGTTAAGTATGTATGTAAAAAAAAATTCCGCTATGACGTTAGTTCACTATGAAGGTACAACGAGAACTGATGATGATCACTTCTGACTAAAAATTTAGATCCATAGATATATGGCCTGAAAAACTTAAAAGCCCAGTGAATTGCTATTAATTCCTGCTCAATAGTTGATTTATTCACTTCACCTTTTCTAAAGGAGCGTGATGCATACGCAACTGGAAGTTGCATTCCATCATAGTCTCAGCTTAGCACCGCACCGCATGCATGGTTGCTTGCGTCAGTGGTTATACAGAACTGTTTTTTGAAGTTTGGATACTGTAGTATACCTGGATTCATTAATGATTCCTTTAGATTGTTAAAAACTCTTTCGCATTCTGAAGTTCATTCAAAATTAGAATTCTTTTTACAAAGTCTTGTTAAGAGTCGAGAGTGTTCAGCGAAGTTTGGAACAAATCTTCTGTAATAATTACAGAATGCAACGAATCTCTTGGTCTCGTTAGCATTTTTACGTCTTTGCGAATTATTTTGAATTCCTTTCTCTGTGCATTTGTTTGAAAAATGGGTGATTTCTTGAACAAAGAATGAACATTTTTCAGGATGAAGCTAGAGATATTATTTTCAGTGGTTAGGTCTAGATAAGAGAAATATTTTGCCTTTCCTAAATTATCAAGAATATCATCTATACTTGGCAGGGGAAATTTATCCGCGACTAATTTTTTATGTACAAGGCAAAATGAAAAATAAAATCTAAATTTTTTTTATTTTTTTATTTTTTATTTTTCATTTTGCTTTGTAATTACATTTATTATTATCCAATGGATTTCTAATTGTATAAAGGTGTAGAAAAATAAATTAGATTCATATCGAATATAAATTATTTGCTGGGTTTTGCATGAGTTACAAAGCCTACAAGCTTATTTTGTCTATGTGATTTTCAAAAATATTATTATTTTATGAATTCTCATATAGTTTTTGAAAGTCTGTGCATAAAGTAAGAGGTTTGTGACTGTTCAAAATGTGTGTTTGAAGTCTCCTTTTTTCGCTTGGAGGATATCAGCTTAAAACCGTTACTGAATTTTTGGTTTCTGGTGTTCTCCTTGATTCAAAATTAAATATCAATAATCATATCATCATGACGACTAACAAAGCTCGTGGTGTACTAGCATATATTAAGCATTGGGCTAAAGAATTTACTGATCGCATGATTACTAAACCATTATTCACATCATTATATCATCATTATATATACATGGATCCATTATCTGGGACCCTTACAATGATTATCAGAAGAATCACATTGAATCAGTTCAGAAACAGTTTCTATTATTTTGCCTGCGAAACACAACTTGGAACCCAAATTGCAATATTCTACCTTGTTCTGCAAAAATCTCTACTATTAACTTACCGACTCTGGAAAGTAGAAGATTAATGCTTAATGTGATATTCGTAGCAAATTTGTTAAATGTATCTGTCTGTTCAGAATTTCTGTTAACTAAAATCAATTTTAATATTCCGGCTAGAACAACAAGGAACTTTACATCCCTGTATCTCAAATTTCATCAGACAAGGTATGAGAACGCTAACCCTTTGAGGAGATTATGCAGAAAATTTAATGATTATTATGTTTTCATTGATTATTCTTGTAGTGAGTCTATAATTAACATAAGCACTGTAAGAATGTTATTTACTCTAAGACATTGAACTTGAATTCATTTTTTATTTACGCTAAATATTTTTTTGTTGGTCAGCAGTAATGGATATTACGTTTTTTTGTTTGTATTAAATAATTTGTATCAAGCGAAATTGTAACATGAATACTGTGCGAAGCAAACTGTTGGCATAAAAAAATTTATAATGTGAAATTAAATTGAAATATTTGGTATTGATTTGTTGCTGGGTTTGATAACCAAAAATTTGTCAAGATTGCAAAGTTCCGTGGGAACAGTAAATCTACCATTGGTCTGTTGTATTGCCACATTAATGCTGACCCTTAGAGTAAGTTAGTATATAAGTTAGTGATTTTGTGAATAAAATTTAGAAATAATTGATCAAGCAATCAAGTAAGATCTTTCGTTTCTCAAACAAGATTGGCACTTCTGGTGCTGAAGAAAAGCGGCTGCAAAGCTCAGTAATACTGAAAATTTCATAAACAATTTAAACACACCATTTCCAATAAACCATTTAAATACACCATATGGCGATCCTGCCAATCTATTTCTGGAGAATATAAAGAAACAGGAAAATTTTTGAAATCCTGCATGTTTACCTTTTTGAGATTTTGAAATTTTTTTCCCCCCTTGCTGGAGAATTTTACAAAATTTAACATTTTAATTTATTTTTCCAAATGACTCAAGAGGTAGTCAACGAAATTTTCAAACGCTGCCAAAATTTATACAACAGGAGTACGTTCCATAAGGAACACCAATTGAAGAACCTCCAACCTACACACCGACTCCAAAGTCTGCTGGCCCTAAACCAATCATAATAGAGCAGTATCAGGCTAGACAGAAAAATTACCAACAGGAATTACAAAACTTCAGGAACCAATCAAAAATCAAAAAAAAGATGAAAGGAGGTAAAAAGGTAAAACTTCAAAACACCTGCAAGGACCTTCAGCGCATAATAGGCATTAGTCAGGGAAAACAAAAACAAGCATTGATACAGCAACTGATAGAACTCAGAAGAACCGGTTGGAGAAATTAAACATCAACCAACATACTCAATAAATAAAAATATTTTTTTTTTCCTTAATCCAGTTTAATTCAAAATTTTTCCTTAAATTTTATATAATGCTAAGATTTTACAATTTTAAATAAATTAATATAAATAAATATAACATTAAGTTATACTTTAAAGATTTGAAAATAAGAATAAGAAAATTTGGCTTCAATGTTAGATTTTAAGAGAGGTTATGAATCTAGGACTACACACTTTTCAGTTAACCGAGGAAGATATAATAGAATATACATTAGAACAACTCAAAATGGACATCGCAGATTCAAAAGTAGAGGGCCATGCGAATGCCAATGCTATAAACACAAATAAAATAACAATAGATCAAGAAATTATAATAATTTTGTTGATAATTTTCATAATAGTAGTCATATTTAAATTCTTACAGAATTATATACAGAAACAGGTCATAAGAAACTCTGTACAAAATGTATAAATAACAAAACAAAATTTAAATAAAGAAAATCTAAATAAAATTTTTTTTTATCAAAAGCTGTAGAAATAAATATAATTATTGGAACAAATTTTTGAAGAATTAGAAAATTAATTACGAATGCTAGAAAATCGATAGCAAAGAAATACACAAAAGAAACTATACAGGAAAAATTAAAGTCAATACAACAGTTGAATGAAAAATTCGAAAAACTTGTAGGTCATTTAGCAAATCCCTTAAGAAATGAGAAAATTACTCAATTCAGAGATTTGAGAGAAAAAGCAATTCAGCTGTTGACAGAACATAAAGGAGAAAAGTTAGAAATAGAGCAAGAAGTTGAAAATCCTAAAATCATGTCGAACTTTGACAGCAAAAAGGCTTCGGATATAATTCCAGTCTTCGACGGAAAGCCAAAACATGTTAATTTTTTCCTTTCAATGATAGAAATGGTTCATTCTAAACTAAATGAGCAAGGAAAAAATAACCTATTAAAATATTTATTGGCGATAAAATTAATAGACAGAGTCAGGGATATTTTGATTATAGAAAACACACCTGAAACTTTCGAAGAACTTAAAACAATTCTAACAAAACATTTCAAATCCACAAGAACGGCAAGCAGCATACATTTTGATTTATAGAATACCAAGTAAAAAGGAAATGTACTTAATTACAAAGAACGAATTAACACTTTAATAGCGGACTTGACATTGGTACAAATTTCAGAACTAGAGGACAGTTCAAATCAAGTAGCTCGCTCTACGATTAAGACTATGAACGAAAAACTGGCTCCAGAAATTTTTCAACAAGGTTTATATAAAGACATAAGAACCGCTGTAATAGCTGCACAACACAAGTCTTTGGCACAAGCCTATGACATTGCAAGTACACAGGAAAGATCATTACAACAATAATAAACGAAATTATTACAATAACACAAATAGAATTAATTCAGGAATTAGAAATAACAGAAACAGAAATCATCTCAATCCACAGACAGATAGACATTTTAACAGAAATAATAACAATAACAGACACTATAACAACTACAACAATAATTACAATGGCTATAACAACAATACATCCAACAGAGGTAATAGATACAATAATAACACAAGAGGAAGAAGCTACTCCAATGTTCATGCAGTACAACAACAGGGAAACGTACAAACCCTGGAGACTCATTACGAATCTCCGAACAGGCAAAATTAAGGGTTTGTACACTGCATATTGGGACATCGAATTTTCTTTTCTTAAGGGTAAAAAATATTAATTATAAATTAAAATTTTTAATAGACACAGGTTAAGAGATATCACTCTGTAAGGAAAATGTAATATACAACTATTACAAAAATACTGACAATATTTGCCGATTGAGTGGCATTACAAATGAATGCAAAGAAACAGTAGGTTCTGCTGATTTGAAGATAATATTAGAAGAACTAACACTAACACACAGATTTCAATTAGTGGACAAAGCATTTCCAATCATTACTGATGGAATTTTGGGAACTGATTTTTTCCGTAAATACTACTGTCAGATTGACTATGAAACACTGACTTTAAAAACTTGTATAGAGGGAGAGAAAATAACAATCCCATTAGAGATTAACACAAAAAGAGTACATAATATAACTTTACCTCCAAGAACAGAGGAGATAGTACCTATAAACATTGACATAAAAGAAGATAGTGTCACATGTAGTAAGGAAATAATGAATGGAGTATTTTTAGCAAACACTATAATACCCAAAGATAGCCAACGCTATGTTAAAATTTTGAACACTTTAGAGGAACCAGTGCGCCTTGAGAAATTGGGAATCACAACAATACCATTAAAAAATTATACAATTTGTAAAACTAACATGCGCAATAACAATAAACATTCAGAGCAAAGATTTAATAAATTACTAGAAAAACTAGATTTCAAGAACATTGAAGAAAAAAATAAAAGAGTCATATGTGATATTCTAAGACAATATCAAGAAGTATTTCATCTTGAAGATGAACCATTAACGGTAAACAATTTTTATAAACAAAGTATTGAATTAAATGATAACACGCCCACTTACATTAAAAACTATAGACTGCCACAAACTCAACTAGACGATATAAGTAAACAAGTAAAAGAGTTATTAGAAAAAGACATAGTAGAACCATCTATTAGTCCATATAATTCTCCATTATTATTAGTACCAAGAAAAGGACAGAACGACACGGAAAAATGGCGTTTAGTTGTAGATTTCAGACGTTTAAATGACAAGATAGTAAACGACAAATTCCCTTTAACCAGACTTGAAGTTGTATTGGACAGATTAGGTAGAGCTAAATATTTTTCCACTTTAGACATGACAAGCTCATTTCACCAAATAGAACTCGAACCACAATCACGACCGCTAACAGCATTTTCTACACCAAACGGTCACTTTCAATATACAAGACTACCATTCGGTTTAAAAATATCATCTAACAGTTTCCAAAGAATGTTGACCAAAGCATTATCTGGGTTAGAATCAGAAGCATTTTTGTATGTTGACGACGTCATTATTTTCGGATGCAGTTTGAAGCACCACAATGAGAACCTCATAAGAGTCTTAGAAAGACTAAAACAATACAATTTGAAGCTGAATCCATCAAAATGTTGTTTCTTAAAACCAGAAGTTTTGTATTTATGACATTTGATTACAAAAAATGGTATACAATATTCTGTTCCAAAAAACCCAGACGACGTTAGACGGTTTATAGCCTTCTGCAATTATTACAGAAGATTCATTCCCAACTTCGCCAAAACGGAAACTTGTCTTAATAATTTATTAAAAAAAAGGAATTTTCAATTGGACAGAAGATTGCCAAATAGCATTTGAGACACTAAGAGACAAATTAAAAAACCCGCCCATATTACGATATCCCAACTTTGACGAACCATTCATTTTAACGACAGACGCTTCAAATGTAGCTTTGGGAGCAGTTCTTTTACAGGGTGCAATCGGAAACGATTTACCCATATCATATGCAAGTATAACATTGAATAAACATGAGAAAAATAAATCAGTAATTGAAAATGAATTATTAGGTATTCATTGGGGAATACAATTGTTTAGACCATATCTATATGGTAGAAAATTTACCGTAGTCACAGACTATAGACCTCTTATTGCTTTGCTTACACATAAAAGCCCGTCTTCTAAATTAACCAGAATTAGACTTGAATTATCGGATTATGACTTTGATATAAAATATAAAAAGGGAGCGAATAATACGAACGCAGACGCTCTATCGCGTGTAGAAATAAACTCACAAATATTAAGAGACATGATTCCAATCTGTATTGATGAAAAAGAAAAGAAAACCTTGGCAATAACAAGAAATATGTTTAACAACGAAATGAAAAATAAATATGAAGAAGATGAAAATAAAAAGAACGATTGCATATCTCGAAAGGAGACTGATCACCTCCATATGTGGGAATGCACGTCAATAAATAACATTAAGGGGACCCTAAAGATTGAATTTATATATGATAATAAGCTGCAGCAACAATTAAAGAATAAACTAAAGGAAAATAATGATAAAATAACGCGCATAATATGCAATAAAAGCGAAAATCCTATGTTTTCAGGAACATTAATGGAGAAACTTTTATTAAGATTGAAGAAATTTAAATTTAAAAAGTACGTACTATATGATAATGATGAAATATTTAAATATATAACGGCCGAAGAATTGAAGGAAAAGTATAACAATATAAAGAAAAATGATATTGAAATAATTATATACAGAATGCCAAGAGAAATAAAAGATAATATAACACAATACAGATTAATAGAAGAGTTTCATGAATCACAACATGGAGGACATTTTGGAATTAGGAAAACACTTTTCAAATTAAAACAAAGATATATATGGAAGAATATGAACAAAATGGTAAAAAAATACATAACAACATGTGATTCATGCCAAAAACATAAACAGATAAAAAATACAAAAGAACCCTTTACTATAACAGATACACCATCACACGGTTTTGATACTGTTGTAATGGACACAGTTGGACCATTAAGACCATCCGAACAATTTAGATACATACTTACAATGCAGTGCGAACTGACAAAATATATTGTTGCTTGTCCGATCGAAACCAAAGATGCCAAAACAGTCGCGAAGGCTTTAATAGAACATATTGTATTAAAATACGGTCTATTTAACATTCTCAAAACAGATAGAGGAACTGAATTTACCAATGAATTAATGAGAGAGATTTGTGTATTATTAAAAATAAAACAAAATTTCTCAACGCCTTACCATCATGAAACTTTAGGTACAATAGAACGAAATCATCGCGTTTTAAATAAATATTTTCTAAATTTTGTAGATGACAATAATTGGCATGAGTGGATACCATATTATACTTTTGCTTTTAATACGACACCAATAGTCGATACAGACTATTCACCATTTGAACTAATTTTTGGTAGACTTCCTAGACTGCCAAACGACACTTTAAGTGATACTAGAGAGATTTATAATATTGACAACTATTTAAATGAACTAAAGATTAGACTTCATAACTCATTACAAAGAGCAAGAGAAATAAACCTCGAAGTAAAACGAAAAAGGAAATTAGAATCTAAAAAGAAACAAAATAGAATAGATCTTACAATAGGAGATGAAGTTTTGGTTAAAGTTTTGAATAGAAAAAAGTATGAACCTCCATACAAAGGCCCATACAAAGTATTAGACTTAGATGATTTAAATGTACTCATAGAAATTGATAAAACAAAAACAAAACTAGTACACAAGAATTTTCTAAAAAAAAATTATTTAAATTAACGTAAGCAAATAAGAAATATAAATAATATAAGAACATAAAATCTATATGTAATAATATGAATAAGAAATATACAGAGTAAATACTTAAAATTCACTTTATAAATATTAATACACAATCATACTTATATATGTGCATATGTTTAATTTTTAATATTTAAGAAATTTACTATTCGACATATTGTCATAATTATGCTTTAATTTGAAATTTATTTGCTGGTGGTTCAGCTTAGTCTATATACGTATTTCATTGTTGCTGTAACAAATCATTGAATGTACAACGAGAACTGTATAACGAGAACTGAACACTAAAATTAAAAAAATATAAATTACAGTTTTGACAACTTGCTATATCTTGGAAACCTTATAATTTAAACTCTTGAAATTTTCAAAAACGGCAAAACTAAAAAATCCGAAAATAATAAAATCGCCAAATATTAAAAAAAACGGCAAAACGCAAAAAATCAGCAATATTAAAAAACGCGAAAAATTGACAACAAAAAAACCCCAAATTAAAAAAAAATTGTCAAAATCAATAAAAAAACGCCAAAAACCGAAATAAATCGTCTAAACGACAAAAAGGTGTATAAACTAAAAAAATGCCACAATGAAAAAACGCCAAGAACAAAAAAAAATCGCCAAAATGAGAAAAAAAATCGCCAAAATCAAAAAAACGGCATAACGAAAAAAATCGCCAAAACTAAAAAATACTGCAAGTCGACAACAAAAAAAAAGTCGCCAAGAATAATAAAATCGCCTTATCAAAAAAAAATCGTCAAAATTAAAAAAAAACCCAAAAACCGAACAAAAATCGCCAAAACGAGAAAGTATCTAAACCAAAAAAATTGCCACAATGAAAAAAAAACGTTAAAAACCGAAAAAATCGCCAAAACCAAAATAAATTTGCCTATATGAAAAAAATAGCGTAAATGAAAAAAATCACCAAAATCAAAAAAATATCCAAAACGAAAAAAATCGCCAAATATTAAAAAACAACGCCAAAAACCGAACAAAGTCGCCAAAACGAGAAAAAAGTGTCAAAACTAAAAAAATTGCTACAATGAAATAAAAACGCCAAAAACCGAAAAATTCGCCAAAACCAAAATAAAAAATTTCCTATATGAAAAAAATCTCCAAAATTAAAAATAGCAATAAATTAAAAAAATCGCCAAAATTAAAAAACCGCCAAGTTTAAACTAATGCCAAACATTATAAAAAATCGCTTAAACTACAAAAAAGCCCCAAAACTAAAAAAGCACCAAATTAAAAATAATGCCAAAGACCTAAAAACAAGAAAAAAGCACCAAATCTAAAAAATCACCAAATTAAAAAAAGCCAAAACCCGAAAAGTAGAGTGGTAATGGGGACCTGAGTCCTGTTTTGGGAATTAAAAACCGGGAAACCAGGACTCAGACCCCCATTAATACAAAAGTGATGGCAGCCCTGTTCCGAATGTGGGGGATTTTGGGGATTTTCATGCAGAGATTTTATGTCTGTGTGTGGTTGTGTGTGTGTGTGTACACTTGTTTGTACAGCTTATGTTATTATTGTAAAGAAACGTTGTGCTTACAGTTCATGGATGTATGTATATATGTGTGTGTGTGTGTGTGTTTATGTATTTAATTGTGTGTTTGCCGGTGTCGGGTACTTTTGTTGTAGTGGTAGACAAATATTACACCCCTGTAGGAAATATCGATTTTGAAAAATGTATTGACTCGCTTTCGACTTGTCACCAGTACTACTCTAGAATTATCACCCATACAATACTTTGTGGTATAGACATCTAGCATGTGTCATTGAAACCCTACAAATAACCCTGAAACATTTAAGTAGGTATTGACTACGAAGTTCTTATGAGACATGGAGACATACCAACCAAACAGTTAGTTCCAGTAATTTGTGTACATACAAATGCATATGTGTATATAGACAAGTTGTTGACAATTCCACCACAAATATACCATATTTGTTTTCTATATTTCTTTTATAATGAGGGATAGAACAAACTTATTATATCAAAATTGTCTCTAGAATTTTAGTGTTGCAACAAAGACACTTCGTCCCACTCTGACTGCAAGGTAGTGACAAGGAATCGGTGTATTTGTAGGTATGTAGTAATTGTTATTTGATAGGTTTTGCTTAGCTGTTTTGAGTTATCGTTGGTATACTTATGTAGGGTTATTGTATATATGCATTTATATTAATGATCTCTGGGGAAATAATCTAATAGCTGCAGGTAGGGGTAACCCTGACAGCTGTTTGGAATGGAGGTGGATAGGGAATCTATTTGATAATGTATGTAAATATATGCTATTGGCGTAATGTATTTGATCGTTTCTATTTTTGCTTTAAAGAATATAATTGCTTGTATGAATTACATCAATACTTTTTCGTATATATGTATGTTTTCTAGACTATTTGCGTTGCTATTAGAAAATATTGTGTTGGCATAAGTTTTATATGTATATACAGGTGAATTTCAGATGTTAAATGTTTTGAATCCTATCAGGTTGATAGGAAGAGCTTTTGAATAGGGATAGTGATATTTTTATTTCAGTATATTTTCACTTTAATGAAACAATTATAGGAAATAGCTTTTGGAGAAATACAGCAAAAAATTATAGAAGCACCTACTTTCACATCTCCCGATTTTTCTCGTACGTGTGTATTACAAACTGTGTATATGAATTTCATCATATATCGTAATACCAACAGTGAATTCTGGAAATGTGTATGTGTGTGTGAGAACGTACATGTGTGTGTGTGTGTGTGTATGAATTTCATCATATACCGTAATAAATTAGATTTGATGACTACTACGCGATTCGAATATAAAGTATATAAGTAGAAGAAATAATGTAGATTGTTATCAGTCTGCTCTGAAATCTCAACAAGTGACAACCTATTTTCCCAACAAAAATTTCTAAAGTGTTTAAAATCCAAAAACTATAAAAGTGCTAGAACTAACTACTGTTTGATAAACAAGCTTTATATAACTAAATAAATTGTTTATAGCTGAAATAAATTGTTTATAAATAAAATAATAAAATAAAATAATTAAATTAACTAACAAAACAAATAAATAATTAAATAAAATGAATACTACAAGTTGTGCCATCTGCAATAAAGTCTTTATGACTCAAACAAAACTAAATCAGCATATGGAAACGCACTCGTATGCTAACCAATCAAAGGCTGCCCTTGGAATTAGTAAGCTAAATCTTCAAAATAAATATTGTGAGGATTGTGATGAAATGATCCCATCAAATGGTTATATGGCTCATGTCAGAACCACAAAACATAAAAACAGTTGTCACCAAGAACGGATTGGTGATTTTCTCACTAAAAGAGTAAGCAACTTCAATGGAAGGATCGAGACATATATCCTCCTCAACAAAAATGTGGCTATCTTGTTTCCAGAGGAGTTTCTGAAATCTGCCAAGAGCTCCATAGTACAACAACTCAATGAATGTAGTAGGATACATACTACATTTAAATTTAATATGGAGCTCACATGTGATTATATGAAGATGGTGAATGATGAGATGAATGTTTCCCAACTTGTACATATTTCGAAAATGATGTTGGTGACTTTGTCTGATGACATAGAAGTCATGTACAAGAAACAGACGGAGGAGCTTAGAGCCAAAATGGAAGAATTTCAAGAGAGGGATAGCGGGTGGACTTTGACTTCAATAAATTTCCTTGAAGTTAATATAAACAAGGCGTCCATAATAAGAGGATCGAGCTTTATCCCCCTCCCAAAAAATATTGCAGCAAAACATGCATGCATAAATGTTGAGAATAATGACATTTACTGCTTTAAATGGTCTCTCATTGCGGCTTTGAATGTAAATAGTGGTCTGAGTCCTAAACAACGGAAAAACTGTAGAAATTACAATATTTCTGACATTTCTGATGAGAATATAAATATAGGAGCAATTGCATTAAATTTTGAAGGCCTAGAGTTTCCACTCCCATTGAAGCAGATAAAACAATTCGAGAATCAAAATGATATGAGCATAAATGTATTTGGTCACAATGGAATATCGCTTATAGGACCATACTACATAACAAAAGGAGAAAAACACATTCATATTAATCTCTTATTGCTCCAGTCCAATGAGAACTTCCACTATGTGCTAATCAAAGATATATCAAAGTAAGTTTCATTAGTGCATTTATGCAAAATGTGTTCCCTATTTAAAAAGCTACTTCTTATTGTTATATTAATTTACATATTATTTTATTTTCCTCTTTTCCTTAGACTCCTTCGTTCCAACATAACCTCACACAGATGTAAGATTTATATCTGTAACATCTGCCTTTATCATACACATGATGCTTATATGTACAGTCAACATAAACATTTTTGTGGTAAAAAAGTCATCAGGATGCCCGAAGATGGATGTATTATTAAGTACAAAAACTACTACAAGCAGCTAGATGTACCATTTGTCATCTACGCAGACTTCGAGTCTATTTTAAAAAACTCCACGATCCAGTTGGTAAAAGCACAGACACACCATGCGTGTGCATTCGGCTATTTTATTACTTGTAGTTTTAAGAAGGAAAATAACTTATATAGACATTATTTTGGTGAAGATTCGGCAAATGCATTTATCAAAGAAATAGTTGAAGATAGTACAGACATCTATTTAAATTATTTACTAAAAGTTAAGAAAATGTTCATGACCCCCAATAGAAATAGCTCAATATAATAATGCAAAAAATTGTCATATATGTAAGAAAATATTAAATAACGATAAAGTTAGAGATCATTGTCATCTTACGGGCAATTATCGTGGGGCGGCGCATAGCGAATGTAATTTAAATTATAAAACACCTCAGTTTATTCCGGTTATTTTCCATAATCTTTCTGCATATGATATGCACCTATTTTTCAAAGAACTTTCTACTATAAAAAATGCCACAATAAAAGTGATTCCCCAGAACACAGAACGTTATATTTATCTTTCAATTTTTATCAGATTATGTGAAAAACATGGATTCGAAATAAGATTTATAGACTCATTTAGATTTATGGCTTCGAGTTTAGATACGTTAGCAAAAAATCTTGATAGCAATGATTTTAATACTATTCGATCATGTTTCGTTGATGAAGCTCATTTCAACCTGATTAGAAAAAAGGGTGTATTTCCGTACTTTTACATGGATTCCATGACTAAGTTTAAGGAAATTAAACTCCCTAGTAGAGAAGAGTTCTTCAATATTCTAACGAATGAAGAATGTGATGTTGTCGAGTATGAACATGCTCAAAAAATATGGAAAGCGTTTAACTGTAAAACCCTCCTTGACTATACTGAACTCTACTTGAAAATTTTAGGAAAATTTGTAGAGGTATATACGATTTGGACCCCTGTCATTATTATACAGCACCAGGCTTATCCTGGGATGCAATGTTTCACTGGAACAGTTCACTGATTCCGAAATGTATATGTTTATACAAAACGGAATTAGAGGTGGACTAGTTCAATGCTCACAAAGATATTCGAAAGCGAATAACAAATATTTGGAAGATTTTGATGTAGCAAAACCATCAGAATTTCTTGTCTATTTAGACGCAAATAACCTTTACGGTTGGGCGATGTCGGAATATCTTCCTTACGGTGAATTTGAGTGGGTATGTGATACTAATTTTGATGTTATGAAAATTTCTAATAATGCGGAGTATGGGTACATTTTGGAAGTGGATATAGATTATCCCGATTCAGTGCATGATCTACATAATGATTTACCATTTTGCCTCCAAAACAAGCCAGGGGGGGGATCCAAAATCAAAAAATTAGTTGCAGACTTACACGCAAAAACAAATTACACCATGCACTATAGAGTTTTAAAACAAGCCATTTCAAATGGCCTCATCTTAAAACAAATCCGTATAATACTCAGATTTAAGCAATCCCCTTGGCTTAAAAAATATATTGACTTAAACACATTACATAGGACAAATGCTAAAAATAATTTTGAAAAAGATTTCTTCAAACTTTTGAACAACGCTGTTTATGGGAAGACAATGGAAAACATTGAAAAACGTAGGGGCATTAGAATTGCTTCATCTTGGGAAACAACAAACAGGAATCATTTAGGTCTCAGAGCATTAATTTCGAAACCAAATTTTATGCAGTTGACAAAATTTTCTGATGATATGTATGCGGTAGAGTTAGAAATAATGGATATATATGATAAACCCATATATGTTGGCTTTACAGTACTGGAGTTATCCAAGTGGAGAATGTATGACTTCCATTATGGCTTCATGAAGCCTAAAATTGGAGAAAACATTTCTCTCAACTATATGGATACTGACTCGTTTATTTATTCAATTAAAACTGATGATTTTTACGATGACATCCGTAATGATATTATTTTGAATTTTGATACGTCAGAATATCCTATAGATAATCAATTTCGTTTGCCGCTACTCAATAAGGTTTTAGGTATGATGAAAGATGAAAACAGTGGGGATAAATGACAGAGTTTGTTGGTTTAAGAGCAAAAATGTATTTTCTGTAGACTCTTCGCTCGGAAGCTGTTAAAAAATCTAAAGGGGTCAAAAAGTCTGTAATTAAAAAGTTGTCCATTAATGATTACAAAAGTTGCTTATTTGAATCCAAAATTATCTCAGATGAAATGTTTTTGTTGAGGTCTAAAACACATCAACTATATACTCAAAAACTAAATAAAATAGCTCTTAGCTTTTCTGATGATAAAAGAAATATAATGAAAGATAAAATAAAAACGCGTGCATGGGGGCATTACATAGACCGAAATAATGAAACAATGGATGTAGAATAGAATGCTTCCTACTAAATTGCATGTAAGATGACAACAAGAATTTAATTTTGTACCAATTATACTTATTTAATTATTTATTAATTTATTTATTATTTACTTATTTGTATATTAATTTATTTATGTATTTATTTATGTATTTATTTCTGTATTAATTAATTTATTGGTTATATATATATATCTTTGTTTATGAATGTATCTATTAATTTTAGTATTTTATTCACACAAAAGCATGTTAAAATTTAATGGTCTAAAACTTTTATCTTTTTTGTCTGTACCTAAATTATTTGTAAATAAGAATCAAATATTAGATTAATGATCTTTTTTTTTCTCTCTTTCTTTTTATATCATATATTTTTATATATACATAGAGTTAAATTTGTATTAGTTCTAAGATTTTTAATAAAAAATTAGAACTAAAATATTGAAAAAAGAATTAAATATCTGAATGGTTTGCATTTCTTTATTGGCTTTACTTCGTTGGATCAAAAAATTTTTGCTTTTTCCTTATATGCAAATTTCTGTTTTTATATTGCTTAAACATGCACAGTCTTGTTTTCAGGTTACTTAAAACATGCGCAATCATGTTTACTTTGAGAGGTTCTATACAAGAGGAATTGAATTCCACAATATTATGAAATTCCATTAAATTTCATCAGATATTTTCTTATCGACACTAACTGCTTTAACACCATATCATTATTCTTTGCTAACAGAAAAAAGCAGAACAGGTATCAGCTATCAGATCAGCTTTTTCAGCTATCAGATCAGCTTTTCAGGACCTGATCTGGTTTTCAGATCAGCTTTTCAGGACCTGGTCTGGTTTTCAGATCAGCTTTTCAGGCCCTGGTCTGGTTTTCAGATCAGCTTTTTAGGACCTGGTCTGGTTTCAGATCAGCTTTTCAGGACCTGGTCTGGTTTTCAGATCAGCTTTTCAGGACCTGGTCTGGTTTTCAGATTAGTTTTTCAGGCCATACAAAAGCTTACTGCAATTTACCTACAGTGTGTGTTATCTGCGGTGAATTTGCACGGTACTGCAAGTTGTACCAAACCAAAAGATCAAGCGGGGAAAAAATGCAGTAATTGTGGAGGCAATCACACCGCTAACTACAGAGGATGTCCTGTGTACTCTTTCGTCAAGCAGGCTATGGTGCAAAAACTTAAATTAGCTCCAGCTCAACCATTAAACGCGTACTCCGCCACTTTTGCTCAAGTGAGCCAACCAGTTAATTCACGTGTATCGTATGCCTATGCTGCTAAGGCTAGTTCTATTCCCACACCAAATGTTTCACCGCCAAATAATTCAACGAATGCAAATTCAAGCTTTAACTTTAGTCGCCTTGAAGCTACTATTGAGAATCTGGTGCTAACTATAAACAACTTTACAACAAATATGACTACCATGATGCAAGAAATGCTGAGAATGCAGAATACTCTGCTTCAAGCATTAATTAACAAGCCATGAACACGTTAAAAATATGTTTCTGGAACGCAAACGGCATTTGCCAACATAAAAATGAACTTGAACACTTCCTTACGGAAAAAAATATTGATATAAAGTTGGTCTCTGAGACTCATTTGACTTCTAGAAGCCTCTTTAAAATTAATGGCTACACTTTATATGACACAAAGGACCCTAGAGGGAGAGCATGCGGTGGATCAGCAATTCTAATAAAGTCAAGACTCAAGCACTATATTCTTGACAACATTTGTGAAGAACATCTACAAGCAACAAATATCTGCATTGAAAATTTTTGTACAAATTTCGTGATATCTTCAATTTACTCCCCTCCCAGATTTTCAATCACTGAGGACCAATACGAGAAGTTCTACAAATCTCTTGGACCTTGTTTCGTTGCAGCTGGCGACTACAATGCTAAGCATACGTTCTGGGGTTCGCGTCTTATTACGCCTAGAGGTAGGGCGTTGTTCAACACAATTTCAGAAATGGGTTTGGATGTTATTTCAAGTGGGGAGCCTACTAACTGGCCTACTGACGTACGAAAAATTCCGGATGTTATAGATTTCGGCGTCATAAAAAGTATTTCTAGGGAATTAATTCACGTTGAAGCTTCCCTAGATCTGTCGTCTGATCACTCTCCCACGATTGTTACAATCTGTAGTCCATTGCACGGAAAATATTACGTTAAGAACACCCAATGATATTGAATCCGAATATTTCTAATTATACTCAAATTATCTATATCAAGTCTAATATAAATATCCGAAGAAGTTAATTTAATTTTTAAAAGAATAAGATATTATAATAAAGCTTAAAGCATTTTAATTATGATATTTGCTGATGTTGCATCTGAAAAGCAGAATAATATACATACATATATGTACGTGTATATTTTTGTATGGGGCACAAGTAGAATGAGTCATCATTGTACTTGTAGCATTATTCCTAATACATACATGCATACATATGTACATACATACAGTCAAAGTTAAATATACAAATAAACATGAAGCAAAATTATACCAAGGTCAACTCAAAATTATTTTAAATATAGGTTTAAAAGATGTTTTTTAAGCTAAATTTCTATTATGAATACAATTTTAGTGAAATTTGCTTAAACAATATTCGAAATGCTGTTTAATATTTTTATGAATATGGTTGTTAGCATTTAATAAGAGACAATGCAAATGTAATTATAATGTTTATGCAAGATGAGGAAAAAATTAAGCACGTTTATAGGCATCATGTTGTATGCAATATGGATTTTTAAAAGATTTAAGAAGTTTGTAGAGAGTGTTGGAAGGAAAAATAATATAATATTTTCTTAAGGTTCTTCAGGTTTTATATGTTTTCATAAAAAAATTACTGCTCATAAAAGATTCACTTTAGTTGATTCATCTGACCTGAAACTTCATTCATATAAATGTTATAAATGGCTAGCTACTTGTAAACTGATAATTCAATCTGAATCAGATAGCCTGATCTGAAAACCAGACCAGCTACCTGATAAGCTGATTTGATATCTGATAAGCTGATTTGATATCTGATAAGCTGATCTGAAAACCAGACCAGCTCCTGAAAAACTAATCTGAAAACCAGACCTGGTCCTGAAAAGCTGATCTGAAAACCAGACCAGGTCCTGAAAAGCTGATCTGAAACCAGACCAGGTCCTAAAAAGCTGATCTGAAAACCAGACCAGGGCCTGAAAAGCTGATCTGAAAACCAGACCAGGTCCTGAAAAGCTGATCTGAAAACCAGATCAGGTCCTGAAAAGCTGATCTGATAGCTGAAAAAGCTGATCTGATAGCTGATACCTGTTCTGCTATTTTCTGTTAGCAAAGAATAATGATATGCTGTTAAAGCAGTTAGTGTCGATAAGAAAATATCTGATGAAATTTAATGGAATTTCATAATATTGTGGAATTCAATTCCTCTTGTATAGAACCTCTCAAAGTAAACATGATTGCGCATGGTTTAAGTAACCTGAAAACAAGACTGTGCATGTTTAAGCAATATAAAAACAGAAATTTACATATAAGGAAAAAGCAAAAATTTTTTGATCCAACGAAGTAAAGCCAATAAAGAAATGAAAACCATTCACATATTTAATTCTTTTTTCAATATTTTATTTATAATTTTTTATTAAAAATCTCTATGTATATATAAAAATATATGATATAAAAAGAAAGAGAAAAAAAAAGATCATTAATCTAATATTTGATTCTTATTTACAAATAATTTAGGTACAGACAAAAAAGATAAAAGTTTTAGACCATTAAATTTTAACATGCTTTTGTGTGAATAAAATACTAAAATTAATAGATACATTCATAAACAAAGATATATATATATAACCAATAAATAAATTAATACAGAAATAAATACAGAAATAAATACATAAATAAATACATAAATAAATTAATATACAAATAAGTAAATAATAAATAAATTAATAAATAATTAAATAAGTATAAGTAGCACAAAATTAAATTCTTGTTGTCATCTTACATGCAATTTAGTAGGAAGCATTCTATTCTACATCCATTGTTTCATTATTTCGGTCTATGTAATGCCCCCATGCACGCATTTTTATTTTATCTTTCATTATATTTCTTTTATCATCAGAAAAGCTAAGAGCTATTTAATTTTAATTTATTTACTTTTTATTTACAGACTTTTTGACCCCTTTAGATTTTTAACAGCTTCCGAGCGAAGAGTCGACAGAGAATACATTTTTGCTCTTAAACCAACAAACTCTGTCATTATATCCCCACTGTTTTCATCTTTCCTCATACCTAAAACCTTCTTATTGAGTAGCGGCAAACGAAATTGATTATCTATAGGATATTCTGACGTATCAAAATTCAAAATAATATCATTACGGATGTCATCGTAAAAATCATCAGTTTTAATTGAATAAATAAACGAATCAGTATCCATATAGTTGAGAGAAATGTTCTCTCCAAATTTAGGCTTCATGAAGCCATAATGGAAGTCATACATTCTCCACTTGGATAACTGCAGTACTGTAAAGCCAACATATATGGGTTTATCATATAGTGGTTCCATTATTTCTAACTCTACCGCATACATATCATCAGAAAATTTTGTCAACTGCATAAAATTTGGTTTCGAAATTAATGCTCTGAGACCTAAATGATTCCTGTTTGTTGTTTCCCAAGATGAAGCAATTCTAATGTCCCTACGTTTTTCAATGTTTTCCATTGTCTTCCCATAAACAGCGTTGTTTAAAAGTTTGAAGAAATCTTTTTCAAAATTATTTTTAGCATTTGTCCTATGTAATGTGTTTAAGTCAATATATTTTTTAAGCCAAGGGGATTGCTTAAATCTGAGTATTCTATGGATTTGTTTTAAGATGAGGCCATTTGAAATGGCTTGTTTTAAAACTCTATAGTGCATGGTGTAATTTGTTTTTGCGTGTAAGTCTGCAAATAATTTTTTGATCTTGGATCCCCCCACTGGCTTGTTTTGGGGGCAAAATGGTAAATCATTATGTAGATCATGCACTGAATCGGGATAATCTATATCCACTTCCAAAATGTACCCATACTCCGCATTATCAGAAATTTTCATAACATCAAAATTAGTATCACATACCCACTCAAATTCACCGTAAGGAAGATATTCCGACATCGCCCAACCGTAAAGGTTATTTGCGTCTAAATAGACAAGAAATTCTGATGGTTTTGCTGCATCAAAATCTTCCAAATATTTGTTATTCGCTTTCGAATATCTTTGTGAGCATTGAACTAGTCCACCTCTAATTCCGTTTTGTATAAACATATACATTTCGGAATCAGTGAACTGTTCCAGTGAAACTTCTGTGGTTTTTAACATTGCATCCCAGGATAAGCTTGGTGCTGTATAATAATGACAGGGGTCCAAATCGTATATACCTCTACAAATTTTCCTAAAATTTTCAAACACGTCAGTTAGAAGAAGAACATCTGTCTTTAAGTAGAGTTCAGTATAGTTAAGGAGGGTTTTACAGTTAAACTCTCTCCATATTTTTTGAGCATGTTCATACTCGACAACATCACATTCTTCATTCGTTAGAATATTGAAGAACTCTTCTCTACTAGGGAGTTTAATTTCCTTAAACTTAGTCATGGAATCCATGTAAAAGTACGGAAATACACCCTTTTTTCTAATCAGGTTGAAATGAGCTTCATCAACGAAACATGATCGAATAGTATTAAAATCATTGCTATCAAGATTTTTTGCTAACGTATCTAAACTCGAAGCCATAAATCTAAATGAGTCTATAAATCTTATTTCGAATCCATGTTTTTCATATAATCTGATAAAAATTTAAAGAGAAATATAACGTTCTGTGTTCTGGGGAATCACTTTTATTGTGGCATTTTTTATAGTAGAAAGTTCTTTGAAAAATAGGTGCATATCATATGCAGAAAGATTATGGAAAATAACCGGAATAAACTGAAGTGTTTTATAATTTAAATTACATTCGCTATGAGCCGCCCCACGATAATTGCCCGTAAGATGACAATGATCTCTAACTTTATCGTTATTTAATATTTTCTTACATATATGACAATTTTTTGCATTATTATATTGAGCTATTTCTATTGGGGTCATGAACATTTTCTTAACTTTTAGTAAATAATTTAGATAGATATCTGTACAATCTTCAACTATTTTTTTGATAAACACATTTGCCGAATCTTCACCAAAATAATGTCTATATAAGTTATTTTCCTTCTTAAAACTACAAGTAATAAAATAGCCGAATGCACACGCATGGTGTTTCTGTACATTTGTAGTGCTTTTACTTACAGGATCGTGGAGTTTTTCTAAAATAGACTCGAAGTCTGCGTAGATGACAAATGGTACATCTAGCTGTTTGTAATAGTTTTTGTACTTAATAATACATCCATCTTCAGGCATCCTGATGACTTTTCTACCACAAAAATTTTTATGTTGACTGTACACATAAGCATCATGTGTATGATAAAGGCAGGTGTTACAGATATTAATCTTACATCTGTGTGACGTCATGTTGGAACGAAGGAGTCTAAGGAAAAGAGGAAAATAAAATAATATGTAAATTAATATAACAATAAGAAGTAGCTTTTTAAATAGGGAACACATTTTGCATAAATGCACTAATGAAACTTACTTTGATATATCTTTGATTAGCACATAGTGGAAGTTTTCATTGAACTGGAGCAATAAGAGATTAATATGAATGTGTTTTTCTCCTTTTGTTATGTAGTATGGTCCTATTAGCGATGTTCCATTGTGACCAAATACATTTATGCTCATATCGTTTTGATTCTCGAATTGTTTTATCTGCTTCAATGGGAGTGGAAACTCTAGGCCTTCAAAATTTAATGCAATTGCTCCTATATTTATATTCTCATCAGAAATGTCAGCAATATTGTAATTTCTACAGTTTTTCCGTTGTTTAGGTCTCAAGCCACTATTTACATTCAAAGCCGCAATGAGAGACCATTTAAAGCAATAAATGTCATTATTCTCAACATTTATGCATGCATGTTTTGCTGCAATATTTTTTGGGAGGGGGATAAAGCTCGATCCTCTTATTATGGACGCCTTGTTTATATTAACTTCAAGGAAATTTATTGAAGTCAAAGTCCACCCGCTATCCCTCTCTTGAAATTCTTCCATTTTGGCTCTAAGCTCCTCCGTCTGTTTCTTGTACATGACTTCTATGTCATCAGACAAAGTCACCAACATCATTTTCGAAATATGTACAAGTTGGGAAACATTCATCCCATCATTCACCATCTTCATATAATCACATGTGAGCTCCATATTAAATTTAAATATAGTATGTATCCTACTACATTCATTGAGTTGTTGTACTATGGAGCTCTTGGCAGATTTCAGAAACTCCTCTGGAAACAAGATAGCCACATTTTTGTTGAGGAGGATATATGTCTCGATCCTTCTATTGAAGGTGCTTACTCTTTTAGTGAGAAAATCACCAATCCGTTCTTGGTGACAACTGTTTTTATGTTTTGTGGTTCTGACATGAGCCATATAACCATTTGATGGGATCATTTCATCACAATCCTCACAATATTTGTTTTGAAGATTTAGCTTACTAATTCCAAGGGCAGCCTTTGATTGGTTAGCATACCAGTGCGTTTCCATATGCTGATTTAGTTTTGTTTGAGTCATAAAGACTTTATTGCAGATGGCACAACTTGTAGTATTCATTTTATTTAATTATTTATTTGTTTTGTTAGTTAATTTAATTATTTTATTTAATTATTTTATTTATAAACAATTTATTTCAGCTATAAACAATTTATTTAGTTATTTTTTAAACACTATAAGCTTGTTTATCAAACAGTAGTTAGTTCTAGCACTTTTATAGTTTTTGGATTTTAAACACTTTAGAAATTTTTGTTGGGAAAATAGGTTGTCACTTGTTGAGATTTCAGAGCAGACTGATAACAATCTACATTATTTCTTCTACTTATATACTTTATATTCGAATCGCGTAGTAGTCATCAAATCTAATTTATTACGGTATATGATGAAATTCATACACACACACACACACACATGTACATTCTCACACACACATACACATTTCCAGAATTCACTGTTGGTATTACGATATATGATGAAATTCATATACACAGTTTGTAATACACACGTACGAGAAAAATCGGGAGATGTGAAAGTAGGTGCTTCTATAATTTTTTGCTGTATTTCTCCAAAAGCTATTTCCTATAATTGTTTCATTAAAGTGAAAATATACTGAAATAAAAATATCACTATCCCTATTCAAAAGCTCTTCCTATCAACCTGATAGGATTCAAAACATTTAACATCTGAAATTCACCTGTATATACATATAAAACTTATGCCAACACAATATTTTCTAATAGCAACGCAAATAGTCTAGAAAACATACATACATATATACGAAAAAGTATTGATGTAATTCATCAAATACATTACGCCAATAGCATATACTTACATACATTATCAAATAGATTCCCTATCCACCTCCATTCCAAACAGCTGTCAGGGTTACTCCTACCTGCAGCTATTAGATTATTTCCCCAGAGATCATTAATATAAATGCATATATACAATAACCCTACATAAGTATACCAACGATTACTCAAAACAGCTAAGCAAAACCTATCAAATAACGATTACTACATACCTACAAATACACCGATTCCTTGTCACTACCTTGCAGTCAGAGTGGGACGAAGTGTCTTTGTTGCAACACTAAAATTCTAGAGACAATTTTGATATAATAAGTTTGTTCTATCCCTCATTATAAAAGAAATATAGAAAACAAATATGGTATATTTGTGGTGGAATTGTCAACAACTTGTCTATATACACATATGCATTTGTATGTACACAAATTACTGGAACTAACTGTTTGGTTGGTATGTCTCCATGTCTCATAAGAACTTCGTAGTCAATACCTACTTAAATGTTTCAGGGTTATTTGTAGGGTTTCAATGACACATGCTAGATGTCTATACCACAAAGTATTGTATGGGTGATAATTCTAGAGTAGTACTGGTGACAAGTCGAAAGCGAGTCAATACATTTTTCAAAATCGATATTTCCTACAGGGGTGTAATATTTGTCTACCACTACAACAAAAGTACCCGACACCGGCAGATACACAATTAAATACATAAACACACACACACATATATACATACATCCATGAACTGTAAGCACAACGTTTCTTTACAATAATAACATAAGCTGTACAAACAAGTGTACACACACACACACACAACCATACACACACAACCACACACACCCAGCCACACACACAACCACACACAGACATAAAATCTCTGCATGAAAATCCCCAAAATCCCCCACATTCGGAACAGGGTTGCCATCACTTTTGTATTAATGGGGGTCTGAGTCCTGGTTTCCCGGTTTTAATTCCCAAAACAGGACTCAGGTCCCCATTACCACTCTACTCCGAAAAAATCACAAACCTAAAAAAACCCTATTAAAAACGCTTAAAACCGAAACATCCCCAAAAACGAAAAAAATGCTAAAATTATATTTTGAGTTCTCGTTGTACCTTCATAGTGAATAGTCGATTAGCGGAATTTTTCTTACATTCTTACTAAACAAACAAAAAATTATACAAAAAAAATATTCGTAGTGCATATTATTCGTAATAGGTACATACTGACTTTAATAAATTAGCTTTATGTGCTTTCCTAATATTTTTACATAGTTGAAATAACAAAAACAAAAAAAAACCGGAAGCAAAAAAACACAAAAAGTGCCCTTGAGGAATACTCTATATGAGTACCTCAAATACAAAAAGTTATGAAGTGAGTTCTAACGGCAGAAATGCCTATTTTACTGTGAGTTCTGAAGCTCTCAATGAAAATAATACAAATAATAAATCTAATGAAAGTATTTTTTTAACGACAAATCCAATTTTTCGTCAGCGATCAACTTCGCTTTGTCCAATGCCAAATAGTGATTCATTAACATTACAGTTGCCTAGTACTTCTTCATATAAGTCAGTAATATCATCTCCTTTAGGCTTGTGTTCATCACTTAACAAAGTTATCACTACAGATAAAAGTAGCTCAAAACCCAAGGTACAAGTCGGAATGGACAGATACATAACAGTGGTAAAGCGTGGGCGAAGCCCGAATTCTTCAAAAATTTCATCTGCTCCAAAGATGTCTAGGGATAATAGCGCATCATCTACCAATCGTCAAAATGGTTTTTCGTTATTGCAAGTCACCGACGACAAGCCCGCTGCATCATCGCAAAAGTCTTTTAAGCCACCACCTATATATTTGAGAGAGAAAACTTCTAACGCCCTAATTAAAAAATTAGTCTCGGCCATTGGTGAAAACGCATTTCATGTTATTCCAATAAAGCGTGGTAATATTGACGAAACTAAAATTCAAATATACGAATTTATATACAATATAATATGACTGAATTTGAAAAAAATAAAACAAGTCTTTATACGTACCAGCTTAAGAGTGCCAAAGGTATGCAGATTGTATTGAAGGGTATTGACTCTTATGTTAATCCCGAAGAAATAAAAGATGCACTCATGATACAAGGACTTAAGGTAAAAAATGTAACCAAGATAATCAATAGGGAGAAGATCCCCCGGCCTCTATTTTGTGTTGAATTGGAGCCGAATGATATACAGCTGAAAAAAAACGAGACACACCCAATTTATAGCCTAAAATACCTCTTATACCGAAAAATCACAGTTGAAGAGCCACATAAGCGATCAGGTCCCGTACAGTGCCATAATTGCCAGGAATATGGCCACACAAAAACATACTGTAAATTACCCACTGCTTGTGTTGTGTGCAGCGAATTACACGGCACTGCTAGTTGCAATAAGCCAAAAGATCAAAGTGATAAAAAAATGCAGTAATTGTGGAGGTAATCACACCGCTAACTACAGAGGTTGTCCTGTGTACTCTTTTGTCAAACAGACTATGGTGCAAAAACCCAAATTAGCTCCATCTCAATCAGCAAACGCTTACTCCACCACTTTTGTGCAAATGAGCCAACCAGTTACTTCCCGTGTATCGTATGCCGATGCTGCTAAGGCTAGTTCTAGTCCCTCACAAAATGTTTCACCGCAAAATAATTCAGCGAATGCAAACTCAGGCTTTAACTTTAGTCGCCTTGAAGCTACTATTGAGAATCTGGTGCTAACTGTAAACAACTTTACAACAAATATGACTAGCATGATGCAAGAAATGCTGCGAATGCAGAATACACTGCTTCAAGCATTAGTTAACAAACCATGAACATGTTAAAAATATGTTTCTGGAACGCAAACGGCATTCGCCAGCATAAAAATGAACTTGAGCACTTTCTCATGGAAAAAAAATATTGATATAATGTTGGTCTCTGAGACTCATTTGACTTCAAGGAGCTTATTTAAAATAAATGGTTACACTCAAAGGACCCGAAGGGGAGAGCATGCTGTGGGTCAGCAATCCTAAATAAGTCAAGACTCAAACACTATGTCTTAGATATCATTTGTGAAGAACATCTACAAGCAACAAATATTTGTGTCGAAAATTTTGTTACAAATTTCGTGATATCATCAATTTACTCCCCTTCCAGATTCGCAATTACTGAGGATCAATTCGAGGAATTCTACAAATCTCTTGGCCCTTGTTTTGTAGCAGCTGGGGACTACAATGCAAAACATACGTTCTGGGGTTCGCGTCTTATTACACCTAGAGGTCGGGCATTGTTCAACACAATTTCAAAAATGGGCTTGGACGACATTTCAAGTGGGGAGCAAACTTACTGGCCTACGGACATACAAAAAATTCCGGATGTTATAGATTTTGGAGTCATGAAAAATATCACTAGGGAATTAATTCATGTTGAAGCTTCTGTAGATCTCTCCTCCGATCACTCTCCCATGATTGTTACAATTTGTAGCCCACTAAGAAGTGACTTCCCTGTCCCATATGTAAAGATGATCAACCAAGTTAATTGGCTGGGGTTCAAAAAATACCTCAGTAGCCATTGTACGGAAAATATTAACCTAAGAACACCAGGTGATATTGAATCTAACATTGAAAATCTTAACGAAAATATTAAACAGGCTGCTGAACATGCCACTACTTCCCATCCGCAGACTGGGTTTAATAGAATTTATTCTACAGACATTGAACGTCTTTTACGTGAAAAAAGGACAGCTAGAAGGGAATGGCAACAGCACAGATTACCCCAAAATAAAATTAGATTTAAAGAGTGCACTAGACGACTCCAAGAGCTGCTGGCATATGAAAAAACTGTATGTCTTAAAAATTATCTGGAAAGTCTTGATGCCACACCTGCATCTAATTAATCCTTGTGGCGAGCTGCTTGAAAGCTTAAAACACCCGTTGAATATAGACCACCTCTGCGCACTTCAACCGGAGGTTGGGCCAGAAGCGATACTGAAAAAGGTAACATATTTGTTGAGCATTTAAGATCCGTATTTACCCCAAACACATGTACTGGTGTTGTTGATATACCGAGTGTAGTTGTGCTACTTCCTCGACCCATAAAATTTAAGACGCGTGATGTTCAGAAACTAATTGCTGAACTCAACCCGAAGAAAGCTCCAGGTATTGATGAAATAAGTAACAATATGCTGATAATCTTGCCCCATATTGCAATAAGAATCCTGTTATCTATTTTTAACGCCATTTTACGACTGGAGTATTATCCACAAAGCTGGAAGCTTGCGAAGGTCAAAATGATTCCAAAGCCGGGCAAAGACCTTACCAAGGCTGAGTCATACAGGCCAATAAGTCTGCTATCAACGATGTCAAAACTCTTCGAAAGGCTGCTCATGACAAAATTGCCCCCAATTTTAACTGTTAGTGGGTGCATCCCAGACCATCAATTTGGTTTTAGAAGTCAGCATTGCACCATTGAACAAACTCATAGATTGGTGCAATTTATAAGAAAAACTTTTGAAGAAAAAATGTATTGTTCTGCCCTGTGTATTGAGGTTTCTCAGGCCTTTGATAGAATGTTGCATGAAGACCTTATTTTAAAATTAAAATCATATTTACCAATAAATTTTCTGAATTTATTAGAAAGCTACATAACTACCCGAAAGTTTACGATTGTGGAAGGAGAATTCATGAGTCTGCCCCAATCTATATCATCCGGTGTGCCACAGGGGAGCATACTGGGGCCAGTTTTGTATTTGATTTATACTTGTGATATGCCTTTGAGCAGCAATATCCATACATCTACGTTTGCCGATGATACAGCCTGCCTGAGTATGCATGAAAACCCTCACGAGGCTTCCTCATATCTACAAGAACATATTACACAATTGGAAATGTGGTTGAACTTATGGAGAATTAAGGTAAATGAACAAAAGTGTGTCCATATAACATTTACCCTAAGAAGAGATACTTGTTCCCTAATTCGAATCAATAATCAAAATATTCCTCAACATTCCCAAGTGAAATACCTTGGTATACACCTTGATCGAAGGCTTACATGGAAACATCATATTGACTTTAAGCTAACTCAGATGAAACTTGAGTTATCTCAAATACACCCCAGTGAAAAAAATGGAAGTCATGCTAGCGTAAGTACATTTTCATTGCTTCCAAAAACTCGATATTTTTTATTTGCCGAGAGTGAGCGAAAAAATGTAGAAGCTTATTTTAGTCACACAAAACCTTTTAACTCCTCCATAGTGTTGGAAAATACTCACCATAATTTAAAAAAAATTTATTTTTTTTAAAGAAAATTATGAATTATTTTTAGTCTAAAATTTAAAAGTTATTTGCTTAAATTAACATGAAAACACTGTTTCGGGCTTAAATTCGTATAAAAAGAAACGAATTGTTAAAAAAGACAAATATTTACCTTTTTCCCTAGATGCAAATATTATCATAGAACACAAAAAAGGGAATTTTTCTTAATATCGCTTCCATTTCAGTGACCAGGCATCGAAAAAGAAAACTTCTTGCAATGACAACCCTATGTAAAAATCATTAGATCGGATCGAAATTTGCACTACTTCCGCATCGTAAACTCTACATTTTCATGACTTTTTTGGAGTCTCTTTTTTTACTGGGACTGGTTGATTGGCAGAAATTCAACACTTAGCCTGGACTGTAAACTTTTAATATACAAGTCGCTTTTGAAGCCAATATGGTGTTACGGTATCCAGTTATGGGGCACTGCTTCAGCTTCCAATGTAGAGAGAATCCAACGAAGGCAAAACAAAATTTTACGGTTAATAACATCGGCTCCATGGTACATCAAAAATTCCAATATCCATCGTGATTTAAATATGCCACTAGTGATTGAAGAAATAGCAAAATACGCAGGCAAATATTTAACAAAACGCGAGTCACATCCTAATCCGCTTGCTCGTAATATTTTGAACTTTACTAAATACATCCGCTTAAAAAATAGGGACACAAGGGCTCTATTACTCAACACTCCAGATGGGATTTCTTGAAAATACTTTTTTTATACTTTTTATACATTTTTTTCTTTTTTGGATTATCACTACTTATGTATATATAACTATTAACAAGTTTATGTCCGACAGTGGTCGGTCCTAATAATTATATTTTTGATTTAAGATTTGAATACTTATTGTTAGTTCATATTTGAAGATACAATAAATAAATACATGTATTAAAAAAAATTATATTTTATATAGGTTAAAGTTCGTATAGTATTACTACGGATCCATTTGTGCGCACGTCAGAGTCGCACATTACTGAATTTATTTTTAGTAAATGGAGATGGAAATAAAATTTATCGCTAAAGTACACTCCTAACTATAAAATTAATTAAAAAGCATGTTTCGTTTCATTTCCCTGAAACCGTTCCTTTTTGGTAAGCAAATTGTAAAAAATTATGTAGGAATCTAGGCGCACGGTAGTGCGCCAGCTCAAGTTCCGGCCCCTCATAACTTTGTTCCCCGCAATCGTAAAATTATAAATTTTAAACCATAATTAGCATAAATTCATTTAACCTTATATGCGAAGTTTGAAAGTTTTACAATTAAAGTTTCGGGAGATATGGATGTGCAAAAAGTGCATGTTTTAAGACCTTTACTCACTGACCACTGACACACTCATCAAAGTAATGAAGCACTTACGCTATACCTAGAAAGCTGAAATTTGTTACACGAGTAGATCTACATAGGTGAGAAACGAACTAGAAAAGTCTGAAAACCTTAAAATTTTAACGAGGGGGCGGGGTTACGCCCATAAAAATTAAAATTTGCGCTAGTGAGCTGCAATTTGGTACACAAGTAGAACTAAGTGAGTACTCACCAAAAAAATCTGAAAACCCGAAAATTTTAACCAAGGGTGTGGGGCTACGCCCATAAAGCGTTTAACTCAAGCGATTTTATTAAAATTTGGCACACATGTTGCAATAATACAAGGCTCAAAATTTTTTTGGAAAAAAGTGGGCGTTAACACGCCCATACAATTTAAACCTCCTATTTCATGTGTTTCGGGTCGGCACATTTAAATATACTATTTATGTATTTACTATTATCCGTTTTCAACGAAACTAAACAGGAGAGATAACTGTTATCCAAAATAAAAATTTGGGGTTAAAAAAGGAGGCGGGAACACGCCCATAAGATTAAAAATTCAAATTTGCGCTAGTGAGCTGAAATTTGATAAACGTGTAGTTAGCAAATTACTAGAAAAATCTAAAAACCCAAAAATTTTACATAGGAGGGCGGGGCTGCGCCCATAAGGCTCAGAATTTAAAAAACAAACCTAAGGCGTTAAAGTTAAGTGATTTTATTTAAATTTGGCATACTTGTTGCAATAGTACAAGGCTATAAATTTTCGTTGAAAAAGTGGGCGTCAACACACCCATATATATATAATTTAAGCCTCCTATTTCATATACTTCGGGTCAGCATATTTGAATATACTACATATTTATATATTTATTAGTATCCGTTCTCAACGAAACTCGACAGGAAAAATAACTAATGGCCACAGTAGGTATTGGGATTGATAAAGTGGGCGTTATCACGCCCATAAGAACAGAAGAAATAAAATATACGCTAGTTAGCTGAAATTTAATAGATAAGTAGGTCTATATTAGCAAAAAAATCTGAAAACCCGAAGGTTTTAACCAGGGTGGCGGAGCTATTCCAATAAAGCACATAATTAAAAGAGCAAATTTCAAATGTTTATCTCAAGCGATTTTATTGAAATTTGGCACAAATGTTGGAATAATGCAAAGTTATAAAATTTCGTTGAAAAAAGTGGCATTTAACACGCTCATACAATTTAAACCTCATATTTCATGTACTTCGGATCAGCAGATTTAAATATACTATTTATTTAAATATTAATATCCATTTCCAATGAAACTTGACACGTATGATTGGCACTGGCAAAAAATTTATTAATAAAAGTGGGCGGGAGTACGCCAATAAGAAATAAATAATTGAATTTTTGCTAGAGAGCTGAAGTTTGATACGAAAGTAGGTCAAGATGAGAAACCAAATAGAAAAATCTTAAAACCCACATATTTTAACCAGGAGTGGCAGAGGCCACGATAATTTTGTACTGAAGCTTTTAACTGAAGCTTTAACTAAAAGCTATCATCTTAGCGAGGATACGATGATAATTGAGTGCTACTCATAACAAAATCTTGAGTTTAAAAAAGTGACGGAGACTGGGGGTAGCGGCCATAACATTTCAAGCTAGAATTTGCACTAGAGTGCTTAAATTCAATACACAAATAAATTTAAATAAGAGATGACCAAGAAAAATTTGAAATCCTGGAAGTTTCAATTGGGGGCATGTACACGCACTTTAAACTCAAAATTAAGAATTTAAGTTAAAGGATTTACGAAAAGGAAAAATCTGAAAGCACCGATTGTTAATAAGGGAAGTAGGTCCACGTTTATCATATTTGCATTGATTGCGGAGGAGAACTAAAATTTTGCAAAAAAAATATGTTTATGTAGGTTACCAACTAGATAAATTTAAAACACAAGCTACTGTATTGAAACCTTGCATGCACATTTCACTCATGCTAGCATTTAATTTTGCGTTTTCTAAAGGACTTCGTCTGAGCAGACTTTACTACACTAAAATTTGCACTATATTTTACATATTTCTACTCAGATGCACATATCACCCTATAACCCAATATTTTATGAACTGGCGCAGACATTATGAATAGAACTATAACAGACTAGAAGTTTAAAGTTAAAAAAGCTTTATTAAGAAAACAAAAACATAAATGTGAAAAAAAGCCAAGTTCCTTTCCAAAATTTCGACCATCAAAAGTAGTGAGATACAAATTTATCTAGAAATTATATAAAACCCTTACGATGACAAATTTATATAATTGCAGTGATAGGTATTGTACCAAACACGAACTTGGTAAAAATTTGTATCTCAATATTTTTTATGGCCAATTACACGCTCAGCAGGGTGGTTTACTACTGTTAAGTTTATTGCAAATTGATAATTTTTTTGGAAATTTTAATTTTCGCACCAACAGAAAGATGGACTTTGAATGAAGTCATAATTTACTCAAATAATATCGAAAACAATTTTCTCTGTTACAAGGTCAACGATTTTGAGGTTAGCTTTTTTGAAAAAAACACTTATAGAGAAACAAATTTTGCTGGTCCCTTGGACTATTTAAAGTGTCTTGGATCAAAAAAAGATCGTCATTTCGGTTAATTTTCAAAGCAACATCGCCACAGAAAAATTTATTTTTCTATATTGCTGGATTTATTGTATCAAAAAAATATAGTTTGAAGCGGCATATGTTGCTAACGTGCACTTAAACCAATGCTCAAAGTAAATTTTGTCCAGAAAAATATTGAACTCAGTGAGACCGCGCAACTCATCATCTAAATTAAAAAAGAAACTTGAAAACTTTAATTTTATTTTCGATGCTTGTAAAATACATTTAATGTACCAGTCAGCTTAAGTTGGTTTCGAAATGCAAAAATTTTGAGGCTGTAAATACCGCGAGACATAAATCTAGCACGGTGCAATGCTCCTGGAAGGCGAACTTTGATTGGTTTATTTTTGAAAGTTGTTTCTCCTAAAAATATAAGACTCACCTCCAAAAGCTCTGTATAATATTTCCTTGGTGACTTTTGAATACAAAGTTGGTTTTTTATCATACTTTTGAGCTGTTCTTGACTTTTTTTTCTCGATTCGATAGGCTTTTCTGGAATTACTGATGCCAGGCGCAATTTTTGAAAGGTCTAGTGGGTTCCATTGCGATTTAAATTTCATGAAAAGACTTATGTCTGGTGACGAGCTTTTTTCTTTCATTGCCAAGCAATATACGCCTGACAACAATATTTCTAGAACGTGATATCTGCACGAAAGGGTCAGTATTTTCCCCCGAATACATCACGGAATTTTTTGCACGTTCCTGACTTTTTGCTTGTATTAACACTTCTTGTATCAAAGCATATTCCTTTAATAAAAGGTTCAATTTCCCAATCATCAATGGTTTTTTTAATTGCCTGAAATTGTTCTTCTGCAGTGCCCTTTTTAATTTCAGCAACGCCCAAAATTTTTGAATTTGATCCATTTGTAAGAACCATTGCAAGCTTATCAATTTTACCGTCGACGCCATGCCATTTTGGTAGAATTTTCGCATCCCAATGCAAAACAAAGAAGGCATCGGCCAAATTTGCGCAAAATGTCTTTTTCACATTATCCCGGATATGACCTCGCATCGATCTAAGTCATCTATGTATTATTGCTCGTGAAATCGCAACATCTTTGGGATCTTTATCTAAATAGTGAGCAGTTGACAAAATTACATTTGCCGCATTGGAGCTGCTCAACCCTGCATGATTTACGCTTGCAATAAGTTGTGGTGTTATTTTGTGTTTCGACTTTTGCTGAGGCCTTGGAGGTGTATAATCGAAATCTTCTCGGCTGAATGAATCGCCAGACAATAAATCATCATCAACAGGTATAGGCTGCTTTTTAGCTTCTGGTAACACATTTTTGGTCTTACATACGAGAAAATTAGAATCTAACCGCTTTATAAAAACCAGTTTACGTTTTGACTGCTTATCATTTTTCCGATTTATGTTGGCTTTGACTTTTGTGTAAGCTGTATGCAATCTTTTTAGCTCTCTTCAAACATAATTTTTATTATGCAAATTTGAATCTTTTTGAATACTTCGCCATATGTCAAGAACTCCACCCGCAACAGTGAGAGACGCATCGCTCTTAAATTTCTTGTCTTTTGCTATTAAATATAGCAGTCTACCAAGCGCATCCCTTTCTGTGGGAATTTTGCGTCTTGACAAATTACTATTTGGAACTAAAAGAAAATTTTCCGAGAATAAAATAACTTATTACATTAAATTGAAAATACAAACCCACTATCCCAGGCTGAAATTTATGGTCTTTAATTGCAGACATCCCTTAAATCAAAATGCAATTTATAATAAACGTTTTAAAAGAAACAGCTGAAAGCTTTATGATAATTCGCAAATACTTATCTGTGCAGGAAATTTAGCTGCGAACAATTTTGTTTCTTAGGCTAGTTTGACATATTTTTATTTTGACTACTACATATTGCACAATCTTATTCTGATGAAGAGCAGATATATTTAACAAGTAAAATAAACCGCAAAAAATTTTTTTCATCATTTCGCCTAAACCTGCAGTTTTTCCTAACAAAATGGTACTGTTACTTACACCAAAATCTTACCCCCTTATGCAAAAACAATTGGTAAACTTAAAGTTGGTTTAATAAACGAATTTTGTATGGCAAAACCGGTTTTAATGCATGCTTTAACTTTAACAATCGTTTTTGCATAAGAGCATTAATCTTTAAATTTCCTACCATACTGCATTTACGGAATATAAAAATTTTGCCTCGTTCAATTTTTATATAGGAAAAGGAAAGCCAAAATTAAAAAAAAAAATTATAAAGTGGACATTTGAAAGTCTGAATTTGTAATGTTGTGAAGAAAAAATCATCGACAAAATGGCAATGTTGTTTTAATGAGCATTTAATAAGCTTTGTAATGCATGTTATAAAGTTGACATCCGTTAAGAGCTGTTTGAGTTACAGGCGAATTACTAAAGCAAGATTTTTTTTTGAAAAAAGCATTTTTCCCCAAAAAAAAAAAGCGATTTGATAGATCACTTCCGTTTCATCAATATTTAAGTGTTATACACCAAAATTCTTGGTTTCTATAATAGATTAAGAAAATCGATGTTCACCAAGGAATTTCGAAAAAAGTATAAAAAGTGAGACGGTCTAATATACATACATATATACCCTTGGTTATGAAAGGGGTCTAAGTCGTGAATTTCTTTTTTCCAGATATGTATTTCGTAGATTACATTTTAGCATATCAAAAAACATTTTTATATTATGCATCAATACACCAGCCACAGATTTATGAACTTCATGAAAGAACTAGGGATAAAACAACAACTAACATCCCCATAGACTCCCCAGAAAAATCCTACGGAGCGTGCCAACCGAACAATCAAAACAATGACTTCACAACTGGGGGAGGAACATAAACGCTGAGATTTCGTTAGGCTGTGTGTGTGCTAGTCTGATTCTTGGGTTATGTGTCTGTATGTACATATGTATATGTAGGTGTTTGTATGTGTGTATGGGAGTGTGTGTGCGTTTTTGTGAAACGCACCCAGTGAAACCTCGATATAATTCCAAGGGCATCCGAAAATACTTTATTATAGCCATTGATTCGCTATAAATATAATCAGCAAAGCCTTGATACAACGAAATTTTACCAAAATACGAAAAAAATTGTTATAACTATAGTTTTTTTATTAAAATTATTTTGAACATCAGAATGCTAATAAAAGCTTATATGTTATTTCTTACATTTCGTTGTATAGAGGCTTTTGTACGAGTACTTTGTTGTATAGAGGCTTTACAAATGCGCTTGTAAATACGAGTACATTTCGACTTCGCTGTTTATTTAACGGGATTTTATCTTTAGGATTTATTCTGATTTCATTATATTAATGCATTTGAAGGAATATTTTGCTATATAGAGGCTTTTTTCAGAATTCTTTCGTTATAGCTATAGTGTATTTTTGTATGAAAAACTTTGCAATAAAGAGGTTTTCGCAAGGGACTCATACGTTATATTAAGTTTTTCGTTATAACGAATAATTGTAGAATAGTATTGGTGACAAAGTCAAAGGCTACTCAGTACATTTTCACCATCGACATTTCCTTCAGGGATGGTGTCCGATACTTTTGTTGTAGTGACAGACAATCATTATAACCAGTAGGAAATATCGATGGTGAAAATGTTCTGAGTCGCTTTTGACTTGTCGCTTGTGCGACGTACATACAAATGTGTGTATATTGACAATTTATTGACAATTCCACCTCTCTTCTTTTATACTGACGGATAGAAGAAAACTTATTATACAAAAGTTGTAACTAGAATTTTAGTGTTGACACAAAGACACTTGCTCACACTCTGACTGGTAGTGACAAGGGATATGTGTATTTGTATGTATGTAGTGATTATTTTTTGATAAAATTTGGTGTGCTGTCTTGAGTTATCGTTGCTATGCTTATGTAATATGCTTATTATTGTATGTATGCATTTATGTTTACGATGTCTGGTGGTAACCCTGTTGTGAATGGAAGTGGATAAGAAATGTATTTGGTAATGTATGCATATGTTGTTCTATTAATGCATGTAATGGTATCTATTTTTGCTTTGAAGAATATCATTACTTGTGTGAATTACATCAATACTTTTTTGTATATATTTACAAATGAATGTATAAATGCTTTCAAGGCTATTGACGTTGCTATTCTTATGTAGATATAAAATTATGTGTTGGCATTGGTTTTATATGTACAAGTGCATTTCAGATGTTAAATGTATTGAATCCAATCAGGTTGATAGGTAGAGTTTTTGAATAGAGGTAATGATATTTTTATTTCACTATATTACTTTAATGTAACAATGATAGCAAATATCTTTTGGCGATATACAGCAAAAACTTAAAGAAGCACATACTTTCACGTACCGTTGTCTTACAAACTGATGCTAGCGATTTTGGTCTGGTTATTGCTAGACTGTAGGAATTTCAAATATCGTAATACCAACAGAGAATTGTGGAAATGTGTGTGAGTATGTATATATGTTTATGTGTGTCGTAATAAATTAGATTTGATGACTACTACGCGATTCTGATATAAAGTATATAACTAGAAGAAATAATGTAGATTGTCATCACTCTGCTCTGATATCTCAACAAGTGACAACCTATTTTCCCAACCAAAATTTCTAAAGTGTTTAAAATCCAAAAACTATAAAAGTGCTAGCACTAACTACTGTTTGTAAAACAAGTTTTTACTGTATAAAAAATAATTAAATAAATTTTTTATAACTGAAATAAATTGTTTATAAATATAATAACTAAAGAAGTTGTTTATAAATACCATAAATAAATTTATTAATAAATAAATAAATAATTAAATAAAAAGAATACTACAAGTTGTACCATATGCAATAAAGTTTTAATGACTCAAACAAAACTAAATGAGCATATGGAAACGCACTCATATCATATCAAACCAATCAAAGGCTGTCCTTGGTACTAGTAAGCTAAATCTTAAAAAAAATATTGTGATGATTGTGATGAGATGAACCCATCAGAACCAGAAGGCTGTCCTTGGAACTAGTAAGCTAAATCTTAAAAACAAATATTGTGATGATTGTGATGAGATGATCCCATCAGAACCACAAAACACAAAAACAGTTGTCACCAAGAACGGATTGGAGATTATCTCACTAAGAGAGCAAGAAAATTCAATGGAAGGATAGAGACATATAGCCTTCTCAACTAAAATGTGGGTATCTTGTTTCCGGAGGAGTTTCTAAAATCTGCCAACAACTCAATGAACGTAGTAGGATACATACTGCATTTAAATTTAAAAATGGTGAATGATAAGATGAATGTTTCCCAACTTGTACATATCTCGAAAATGATGTTGTTGACTTTGTTTGATGACATAGATAATATGTACAAGAAACAAGCCGAGGAAGAATTTCAAGAGAGGGATAGCGGATGGACCTTGATTTCAATAAATACCCTTGAAGTTAATGCATGCATAAATGTCGAAAATAATGATATTTATTGCTTTAAATGGTATCTCACTGCGGCTTTAAATGTAAATAGTGGTCTCAATCCTAAAGAATGGAAAAACTATACGAAAATTATAATATTGCTGACATTTCTGATGAGAATATTAGGAGTAATTGCATTAAATGTTGAAGATCTAGAGTTTCCACTCCCATTAATGCAGATAAAAAATTTGAGAATCAAAATTATGTGAGCATAAATGTATTTGGTCACAATGGAACATCACTTATAGGACAGTATACTATGTAACGAAAGGAGAGAAAAACGTTCATCTTATCCTGTTATCACTCCACTGAAATTAAAACTCCCACTATGTGCTCATCAAATATATATCAAAGTAAATTTCATTTGTGCATTTATGCAAAATTGTTCCCTATTTAAAAAGTTACTTGTTATTCTTATATTAATTTACATATTATTTTATTTGTCTCTCTTCTTTAGACTTCTTCGTTCCAGCATTACAATGCATGATCGCAAGATTAATATTTGCAATACCTGTCTATATCATACACATGACGATTATGTGTATAATCAACATAAACATTTTTGTGGTAAAAAAGTCATCACAATGCCCAAAGATGAATCTATTATCAAATTTAAGAACTACTACAAATAGTTAGATGTACCATTTGTAGTCTACGCGGACTTTGACTCTATTTTGGGAAATGTTGATGATGCTGTAAGTAAGAGTACCACAAATGTAGAGAAACTTCATTCTTGTGCATTTGGTTATTTTATCAATTGATTGTTTACAAGTGAAAAAAAAATTACGTCATTTTTTTATTGTATTAATATTTAATTTCTATATATAATTTATATATTACATTTCGTAATTCTCTCTAAGTGTATTTTTATTGTTATTTTCTAAAATACAATTGTTTTTATTATATAAAATTTATAACTTTATATGATCCCTTATATAAAGCATCTAATTTATGACCTATTTGGTCCACAAAAACTTGTTTTCCTATTCGTATTCCTGAACTGTGTTTGGTCTTGTCATAATGTTCTTTTCTTTTTATTTTAGCAATACTAATCAAAATTAGGAAATGAAAATTGTTAGGAGTCTTACCGAAAATAAGCTCATATGAACAATAATCGTGAGCCATTGATGGTGTTGTGTTGTAATTGTATGTGAAATATTTAATCCATTCGTCCCAGTCAGTTTTGTCTACCGAAACATAAGAATGAATTTATTCATTTAATGTTCTATGACTTCTTTCCACAGCTCCCAATGTTTGATGATAGTATGCTGTAGAAGTAGCATTTTGAATTCCCAAAAATTTACAAATGTCTGTGAAAACTACATTTTTATATTCCGTGCCCATATCGGTGACGATTCCTTTATAGTACCATATATTAATATTTAATTATCAAAAATTGCCTTAGCTATACTTTTAGCGCTTTTATCAGCCACCGGAATGGCTACTAAATACTTTGTCAGTTCAAACTGCGTATACGTTGCCATTTGCAGTTCTTGGCAGTGGTCCGATAGTGTCTATCTGTACCACTTCAAATGCATTAAATGGTGTTGGAGTTATGACCATTTCCTCTTTTGTCTTTTTGTAATTTTTATTTACTTGACACTTTTTGCAAGTTTTGACGTGTCTGGTGACGTCTTTAGTCATGTTTTTCCATGAGAATTTTTTTCGTATCTTTTTCAAAGTACGAGTGATCCCCAGGTGTCCACCAAAAATAGGATCATCGTTGTATTTTTGTAACATCAACTTTTTTGTTATATCATCAGTTATTTTTGTTATGGTTGGCGTAAGTTCTATAGTAAGGCACTCGAGTAATTTATTACACCTTTATCTTTATATTCTTGTATACTTATTTTTTTAAATAATGTTTCATTCATGATCATGTTACTGATAGCTTATTTCTCAAGCCGTAAGAAGAATTGATGTAAATCACTTTTCCCATTATCAATAATATTTTTTATATTTTGAGTGATCACTTCATTATACTTTCTATTGTTAATGTCGATATTTCTTCTAGTAATATATATATATATACTCATCGTCAACCATTAGTTTGGCGAATTGTTTGTATCTGTTTATACTTAACACATCATATATTTTTAAATTGTTTGATAATTCAACAATATTAAGGATTGGTATTGTTTTTAGTACATCCCTTTTTTTGTTGTCTAGTATGTTAACACCCAGAAAGGGTTAATTATTAAGCTATTTTAAAATTTTTCTTTAGTTATTAACTTGCAAAAACAAAAGTTTTAATAGGTCATTTAAGCATGCATTTAATTATTCATTTAACGAAATATGTAAAGGTAACTAGAACTCTGACCATTAAATTGCAAATATTACAGTTTTAATATTAATTATGTTTTGTTCTTTCTTTGCTTTGTTAACTTTCAAAACCCTTGCAATTAATTATTATTTAACTAAATACAAATCGGTAATTGGGACATTAAATTGCAACTATTACTATTATTTACTCAGCTATTTTTGACATACTTAAGAGGTAACTGTTACAGTATTGTGTTAATTGCTTACGCATGTATTTAGTGTATTACTTATGAATAATTGATTATTATTATTAAATTTAATTTAGTATATAAGATGTGAATAAAACCAAATTATTAGCTCAGTAGTAAATCATATTTCTTGTATTTTTATTGAACTTAGCGTTCTTCTGGTTAAAGTGCTTGAAGAACAGTGGCAAAGAAAAATAGTATCAATCCAGATTTATGTGTTTGGGTTGAATTCTACTATAGCCAGTTAGGAATTAACATTTTTGGTGACCCCTAAATCTTGAAAATACGCAACAGCCTTGAATAATATCATCAAAGTCATCTTGGTAATCATAAAAGACATTTCCTAATCATCGAGGAAATTTTACTAAAAATCGAGGACATCTTGCTTATCATCAAGGCAATACAGTGTGCTTCAGTTTCTTCAAGTCAAAGCAGTGACCCATAAAGACAGTTTGCTTATCATACATCATCAACAAATTTGGCGATAAATTTTCTTCAACTTTGCTCAGCGTAAGAAAATTCAACATGTCAAGCTTGGAGAGTCTAATGTCTCAACAGGAGGTGAGAGCAGTTGAGATGGAAAGGATAGTCTCGAATATCAAAAAGGCTCCTCAAGATCGAAGAACCCTCGAGTTTTACGAAACTAAATACGAGGAATTAAGAGAATTGTGGAAAGTCTTTGAGAAAACCGAAAACACTATAAGAAGAGATCCAACATTTGCAGATAATGATACATATATGATCAAAAATCTGCACAAAACAGTTGGACTCACATACAGCACAACAATTGAACTAATTGAGACACAAATATCTAAGTTGTGTATACAATTGATTTACCTTTGGTAAACACATTTATAAGTATCACTATTAATTTTCTGTTTTTTCCAATTTTTCATTTTTCTATTTAGGTTAGCACGAAATTATATTACTCTACCTAAGTATGTTTAACTATTCTTGCTTATCTTTTTACGATCATCACATTAATTATTTTTACTTATCCGATGTACCATCGGTACATGCATATAAGTATTTTTGTAGTGGTCTATGTTACTTGTTGTTGCATTCTACAGTTTTATTTTGATTATTCCAGCGTTCTGAAACTGTGATAACCAAGTGAACAGTGATTGCCAAGTGAACATATTTTTGTCACGTGCCCATGATGTATTAAATGAGTTCAGTTCTCGTTGTACCTTCATAGTGAACTAACGTCATAGCGGAATTTTTTTTTTACATACATACTTAACAAAAAAAAAATCATATAAAAGAGAATATTCGTAATACATATTATTAACTTTGATAAATAAGCTTTAATTGCTTTGTTAATATTTTTTTGCATAGTCATAAATAACAAAAACAAAAAATAAAAAAAAACAAACAAACAAACAAAAGTGCCCTTGAGGAATACTCTATATGAGTTCCTCAAAAACAAATAAATGTGAAGTGAGTTATAACGGCAGAAATGCCTATTTTACTGTGAGTTCTGATGCTCATAACGATAACAATAAAAATAAAAAACCTGATGACAGACTTACTGTGAGTTCGGAAGCTCTTAATAAAAATAAAAAATCTGATAATACACTTTTTCTAACAACAAATCCACTTTTTCGACAGCGATCAACTTCGCTTTGTCTAATGCCTACTAGTGATTCTTTAACATTAAAGTTGCCTAGTACTTCGTCAGTTAAGCCATTGAAATCATTCGCTTCGGGCTGTTCATCACCTAACCAAGTTATCACTACAGATAACAGTAGCTCAAAACCAAAGGTACAAGTCGGAATGGATAGATATATAACCGTGGTAAAGCGTGGGCGAAGCCCGAATTCTTCTAAAATTTCATCTGTTCCAAAGATGTCTAGGGATAACAGCGCATCATCCATGAATCGCCAAAATCGTTTTTCATTATTGCAAGACGATAACGAGAAGACCGCTTCATCATCTCAGAAGTCTTTTAAGCCACCACCAATATATGTGAGGGAAAAAAATTCTAACGCGCTTCTAAAAAAACTACTGTCGACCATTGGTGAAAATACTTTTCACGTAATTCCAATTAAAAGAGGTAATATTGATGAAACTAAAATCCAAATATAAGATGAAAACAATTTTCGAAAAATTGTAAATGATTTTGAAAAAAAATAAAACAAACTTTTGCACATACCAACTTAAGAGTGCTAAAGGCCTACAGATAGTACTAAAGGGCATAGATTCATACGTTGAGCCCGAAGAAGTAAAATGTGCACTTCTAGACCAAGGATTTAAGGTAAAAAACGTTACTAATATAATTAACAGAGAGAAGGTCGCCCAACCCCTATTTCGCATTGAACTGGAGCCGAATGACATACAATTGAAAAAAAATGAAAACCATCCAATTTATAGCGTAAAGTTTCTGTTACACCGAAAAATCACAGTTGAAGAGCCACGTAAGCGTTCAGGTCCTGTACAGTGCCATAATTGCCAAGAATATGGCCATACAAAAACTTACTGCAATTTACCTACAGTTTGTGTTATCTGCGGTTAATTGCATGGTACTGCTAGCTGCACTAAGCCAAAAGAACAAGCAGAAAAAAAATTTAGTAATTGTGGAGGTAGTCACACCGCTAACTATAGAGGATGCCCTGTATATTCTTTTGTTAAACAGACTATGAGTCAAAAACCTAAGTTAGCCCCAGCCCAACCATTAAACGCGTACTCCGCCTCTTTTGCTCAAGTAAGTCAACCAGTTACTTCACGTGTATCGTATGCCGATGCTGCTAAGGCTAGTTCTAGTCCCTCACAAAATGTTTCACCGCAAAACAATTCAGCGAATGCAAGCTCAGGCGTTAACTTTAGTCGCCTTGAAGCTACTATTGAGAATCTGGTGCTAACTATAAACAACTTCACAACAAATATGACGAGCATGATGCAAGAAATGCTGCGAATGCAGAATACACTGCTTCAAGAATTAGTAAACAAACCATGAACATGTTAAAAATATGTTTCTGGAACGCAAACGGCATTCGCCAGCATAAAAATGAACTTGAGCACTTACTCATGGAGAAAAATATTGATATAATGTTGGTCTCTGAGACTCATTTGACTTCAAGGAGCTTATTTAAAATAAATGGTTACACTCTATATGATTCAAAGGACCCGAGGGGGAGAGCATGCGGTGGGTCAGCAATTCTAATTAAGTCAAGACTCAAACACTATGTCCTTGATAACATTTGTGAAGAACATCTACAAGCAACTAATATTTGTGTCGAAAATTTTGTTACAAATTTCGTGATATCATCAATTTACTCCCCTCCCAGATTCGCAATTACTGAGGATCAATTCGAGGAATTCTACAAATCTCTTGGCCCTTGTTTTGTAGCAGCTGGGGACTACAATGCAAAACATACGTTCTGGGGTTCGCGTCTTATTACACCTAGAGGTCGGGCATTGTTCAACATAATTTCAATAATGGGCTTGGACGTCATTTCAAGTGGGGAGCCCACTTACTGGCCTACGGACATACAAAAAATTCCGGATGTTATAGATTTTGGAGTAATGAAAAATATCGGTAGGGAATTAATTCATGTTGAAGCTTCTGTAGATCTCTCCTCCGATCACTCTCCCACGATTGTTACAATTTGTAGCCCACTAAGAAGTGACTTCCCTGTCCCATACGTAAAGATGATCAACCGTGTTAATTGGCTGGGGTTCAAAAAATACCTCAGTAGCCATTGTACGGAAAATATTAACCTAAGAACACCAGGTGATATTGAATCTAACATTGAAAATCTTAACGAAAATATTAAACAGGCTGCTGAACATGCTACTACTTCCCATCCGCAGACTGGGTTTAATAGAATTTATTCTACAGACATTGAACGTCTTTTACGTGAAAAAAGGACAGCTAGAAGGGAATGGCAACAGCACAGATCACCCCAAAATAAAATTAGATTTAAAGAGTGCACTAGACGACTCCAAGAGCTGCTGGCATATGAAAAAACTGTATGTCTTAAAAATTATCTGGAAAATCTTGAGGCCACACCTGCATCTAATTACTCCTTGTGTCGAGCTGCTAGAAAGCTTAAAACACCCGTTGAATATAGACCACCTCTGCGCACTTCTACCGGAGGTTGGGCCAGAAGCGATACTGAAAAAGGTAACATATTTGTTGAGCATTTAAAATCCGTATTTACCCCAAATACATGTACTGGTGTTGTTGATTTACCGAGTGTGGTTGCGCTACCCCCTCGACCCATAAGATTTAAGACGCGTGATGTCCAGAAACTAATTGCTGAACTCAACCCGAAGAAAGCTCCAGGTATTGATGGAATAAGTAACAATATGCTGAAAAACTTGCCCGATATTGCAATTAGAATCCTGTTATTTATTTTTAACGCCATTTTACGACTGGAGTATTATCCACAAAGCTGGAAGCTTGCGAAGGTCAAAATGATTCCAAAGCCGGGCAAAGACCTTACCAAGGCTGAGTCATACAGGCCAATAAGTCTGCTATCAACGATGTCAAAACTCTTCGAAAGGCTGCTCATGACAAAATTGCCCCCAATTTTAACTGTTAGTGGGTGCATCCCAGACCATCAATTTGGTTTTAGAAGTCAGCATAGCACCATTGAACAAACTCATAGATTGGTGCAATTTATAAGAAGAACTTTTGAAGAAAAAATGTATTGTTCTGCCCTGTTTATTGACGTTTCTCAGGCCTTTGATAAAGTGTGGCATGAAGGCCTTATTTCAAAATTAAAATCATATTTACCAATAAATTTTCTGAATTTATTAGAAAGCTACATAACTACCCAAAAGTTTACGATTGTGGAAGGAGAATTCATGAGTCTGCCCCAATCTATATCATCCGGTGTGCCACAGGGGAGCATACTGGGGCCAGTTTTGTATTTGATTTATACTTGTGATATGCCTGTGAGCAGCAATATCCATACATCTACGTTTGCCGATGATACAGCCTGCCTTAGTATGCACAAAAACCCGCACGAGGCGTCCCGATATCTTCAAGAACATATTACACAGTTAGAAATATGGTTGAACTTATGGAGAATTAAAGTCAATGAACAAAAGTGTGTCCATACAACGTTTACCCTAAGAAGAGATACTTGTTCCCTCATTCGAATCAACAATCAAAATATTCCTCAGCATTCCCAAGCGAAATACCTTGGTATACACCTTGATCGAAGACTTACATGTAAACATCATATTGACTTTAAGCTAACTCAGATGAAACTTAAGTTATCTCAAATTCATTGGTTGATTGGCAGAAATTCAACACTTAGTCTGGACTGCAAACTTTTAATATACAAGTCGCTTTTGAAGCCAATATGGTGTTACGGTATCCAGTTATGGGGCACTGCTTCAGCTTCCAATGTAGAGAGAATTCAACGAAGACAAAACAAAATTTTAAGGTTAATAACATCTGCTCCATGGTATATTAAGAATTCAAATTTGCATCGTGATTTAAAAATGCCACTAGTGACTGAAGAAATTGCAAGATACGCAGGCAAATACTTAACAAAACTCGAGTCACATCCTAATCCGCTTGCTCGTAATATTTTGAATTTTAATGGTCACATCCGCCTAAAAGAGAGGGACACAAGGGCTCTTATACTCAACACTCTAGATGGGAATGCTTGAAAATACATTTAATTTTCCTTTTTGATTATCACTACTTTGTATTATTTAAATTATCACTAAGTTTTGGCCGACACTGGTCGGGCTAAATAATTATATTTTAGCTTTAAGATTTGATCACTTATTGTTAGTTCATTTTTGAAGATACAATAAATAAATATATGTATTAAAAAAAAAAAATATCTAAGCCACACCAGATAACAGACAACACGAAGCCTGTGCCTACAACAAGAGAAAAGCAAATAGAGCCTGGTACAAGTGATCAATATGTGTTAAATTACAACATGGGGTTGGTGAGGAAGCTAAAGGCCCGAATGTCGGCTTTGACAAGCTTGATTAATGGATTATTATCAGTAAAGAATGACCAACCATCACAATTTTATCAAATACTTGGTATCAAGTACAAAAATTATCTGACCAAATATGGCAGAAGGTAGAGGATAACTCAACATTGGCATTTGATCAGGATGAATACTACATTTAGGAAGACCTAACCCAACAATCGTTAGTGAAATTGGCCGTAATAGGAAATCAAGCCCAGTAGCTTGAGAAAGAAGCACCACAGTTACCAAGCAATTCAGCAGAATATGGCTTGCTGCCTCTTCCGAAAGTGACAATTCCGCAGTTCAATGGAGATTATTTAAAATGGTGTTAATTCTATGAACTGTTTACCGAAATGGTTGAAAAACTACCACTACCTCAGTTGCAAAAATGTGGTACCTTAAATCAAACGTGTCGGGAGAAGCAGCTAGACTCATAACCCATTTATCACTAACCGAAGAAAATTACAAAACGGCCTGGACACTGCTACAAGAGAGATTCAACAACAAAAGAGTCATATTGGCAAATTTGGTAGACAAGATTCTGAACCAACCAACAGGAACGTTGTCTAGTGCATCAATAAAGGCTCGTCATGACACCACTAAAGAATGTCTGTTGGCGCTAAACAACCTACACGTCAACACGTTATCCTGGGATGCTATGCTGATCCAGCTATTGACTAAAAAATTGGATCGATCTCTCCACATCCGATTCATACAGTCACCAGCTAAACCAAGAGATATACCATCAATGGACGACCTCTTCTCTTTCCTTGAAATTCAATTTCAGTCAATGGATTCTATTGGTTATAAAGAGAAATCAACTACTCATCAAAATACAAAAACCGTCTCATCAGTAACATCGATGGTCACTTACGAAAACTGTAAGCTCTGTAATAATGGAAACCATCATATTTATCGGTGCAAGCAGTTCTTAAACATGAAAGAATCGGACAGGTTGAAGTGTGTACAGAAACAAAAACTCTGCGTTGATTGCCTGAAGACTGATCATGTATCAAAATAACTTGTACTTCCAGTGGTTGTAGAAGTTACAATAAAAAACATAACACTTTATTGCATTTGCAACAAAATCTACCACATAAGCAGAACATATCAAAGGTGCCTCAACAAGATTCAGATGCAAAGGGGAACAACACAACACAAATATGTCATATTAGCTACAGCGAAGGTGATTGTGAAGGCTCCAAATGGTATGTCCACTGAGTTTCGAGCAATTCTGGATTCAGGCTCACAACTAAACACTGTATGCGCTTTTTTTTATGCATGTTTTTTTATTTATTGTATCTTCATATATGAACTAACATTAAGTATTCAAATCTTAAATCTAACATATAATTAATAGGCCCGACCAATATGTTGTTGAATTTGTTTTTTTTTAATTTTATTTTTATACATACATTTTTATACAGTATTTCCTCGGAGCGTCAATCTAACGATGGGGAAGCTATATATATTTTACGAATACATGTATATGTATCTTACTGTATTAAACTATTACACTTGTTTATAAAATACCTTTATATATATTTTTTTTTCTTATGCATATTTTTTATTTATTGTATTTATTTTATTTTATTTTATTTACTTACTAAGTCTATGAATTTACAATTCTTACAGACTATTTATACATGTACGTATATAAAATTTTTCAAAAGTTATTAATTATTCAATGCGATTAGAATATTACTTTTGATTAGATGATCTTTCAAAGAGAAATCAACATAAAAATAAAGTTTATTAAAATCTCTACAACTTCTTATAAAGGGATCAGAATTAGAATAATTGGTTCTAAACGCTTTAATAGAAAGTGGTGAGTAATGTCGTGTAGGTCGCTACGGAACGCAGAAAGAAATGTTTTCAATTAAAAAATTGCAGCCAGTATTACCATTAATTACATTTAAAATACACATAACATTTAGCATAGTTCTTCGACTACTTAAGGATGGTAGTTTAATAAGCGCAAGCCTAGCTTGGTACGAAGGAAGATGTAGGGGATTCCATTGCAATCCGCGAAGGCAAAAAATTAAAAATTGTTTTTGTACCGATTCAATTGCATTAATATATATTTTATATGTTGGGTCCCAAATTATTGAGCCATATTCCAGGACAGGACGAACAAGAGATGTAAAGAGTTGCTTAGTAATAAAGGGGTCTTCAAATTCCTTAGCCCAACGTTTGATGAAGCCGAGTAGACATATTGCTTTATTTATAATTAATGTAATATGTTGAATAAAATTAAGTTTGGGATCCAGTAATATTCCAAGATCAGTAAAAGCACAAACAGTTGCCAGCTCATAGCTGCCTAAGAAGTATTTAACGGCCAAATGGTTCTTTCGGTAGAAACACATATGCTTACATTTTTTAAAATTTAATTGCATAAAGTTCATATCACATCACACCAGGAATGCAAGGAATTTAAATCTTCTTGTAGTAACAAATGATCTTTGTAGTCATTGTAGCTAAGGAATATTTTTACATCATCAGCGTACATTAATATGAACGAATTCTTGATTACACTAGGTAAATCATTGATAAATAAAGAAAACAGAAGTGGTCCAAGATGACTTCCTTGTGGAACACCAGATGTAACGGGAATAGATTTAGATGTAATATTTTTAAATATGACATTTTGTTTCCTGTTAGTTAAGTATGAACTGATCCAATTTAAGAAGTTTTTCGAAAAACCCATGGAGTGTAGCTTCTTCAAAAGAAGTTTATGGTTGACCTTATCAAATGCCTTACTGAAATCTGTATAAATAACATCAGTTTGTTGTTTATTGCAAAAACCACGATTGACCAAAGTTGTGAATTGTAAGAGATTAGTTACAGTTGAACAGCCTTTACGAAAACCATGTTGGTTAGGCGATAGTAAAGATGATACGTGATGACACAAATAATCAGTAATTAGTTTTTCAAAGAGTTTTGGTATGATACTCAATTTAGCGATTCCCCTGTAATTTTTGATGTCAGCTTTGATACCAGATTTAAACAACGGGATAATAAAGGAATCCTTCCATAGATCTGGAAATATACCAAACTTTAACGACAAATTGAATAATAAAGTAAGAGGGAGCACAAAAGCATCAGCACATTTAATAAGAAGACAACTAGGTACATTATCAGGTCCACTTTTATACGAAAACTTCAGCTTTTTTAAGCTTTCAAGAATTGAGCATCTATCAAATAATGGAAATATAATGGGCTGACTTCCATGGTCCAAGAATGATTGTACGACAGAATCATTTATTTGATCGTTGGCATAAGTAGATGAAAAGAAGTCTGCAAATAACTTACATATTTCAGCATCATTGTCAGTTTCATATTCATTTATTTTTATAGATGGTGGGAAGGAAGTTGTTTTTCTTTTTAGATTTACAAAGTTGTAGAAAGACCTTGGGTTCATCTTAAAGTTGTTTTTAACTTTGAGTAAATAGCAGTTATAACATTTTTGATTTAGTTTATTATATTCAGCACGAGCGGCACAGTATTTGGCAAATTCCACGGATAATCCAGACTTTTTATACATTTTGTAAAATTTATTTTTTTTATTTTTAATTTTAGACAATAGTTTAGAATTCCATGGGGGACCAGAGGAAACATAAGCAGTTTGGCTTGGAATACACTGGTTCATGATACAGTATACCCTGTCATAAAATTTTTTGATAATATTGTTAAAGGAAACAGCATTGTTGGTTAGGTTCGAAATGCATAGTAAACTATTCCAGTTGGTATTATAAAGCAATTCATTTATTCGGTGATAATTTGTTTTTTGGAAACGAAATTTTTTTAATTTCGAGGCTTTAGCAGCGAGCGATATATGATTAGACGAAAAATGTATATTTACTTCTATTGTAGGATGATGATGGTCCTCCGGTATGGTCATTGGATCAGTCCGAACGACAGAAGTATCAACACAATCATTTATAAAAACTAAGTCCAAAAGTTTATGGTTACCATTAAAGTTGCCATTTATCTGATAAAGATTTAAATCCAGTAAAGAATTTATAAATTCAGCGTATTTAAAGTTGCCACCAGAATTATATGGCACAAAGTAACCGTTGTCAATTGAAAAATTCCAAGAAATCATAGGCATATTAAAATCACCAACGGCAATGATAGTGTCATTTAAATGAGACATATGTACAACAGTAGAAATAGCATCGGAATGTTTCTGGTAAATTGTTTCAGGTGAGTTGGGAGGGATATAGGAACAGGTAACGAAAATTCTTTTGTGTTTAAGCTTTACTACCACACCAGTTAATTCAATATCCAATGTAGAAGATAATGATAATACTTCAGATACCAACAGATTAGATACAGCAATTAAAACACCACCTCCTCTCATATTATTGCCCCGAACCCGTCTGTAAATTATATAATTTGTACATAGTATTTATGTGTCCAATACATTATCAGTGAGCCAAAAAAGCTATAATTTGGAAGTTAAACGCATAACTCTGATTAAATAGTTCAGATAATTTCGTGTTAATGCCGCGAACATTTTGGTATAATAGAGTAAAATTTTCAACGCAGTCGCACAGGATTCCTCTGTCTTGCCTTAAATATAAATTCACGTACATATATTCCAGGGGGCCAAAATCCAGGAGCAATAATGATTTTAAAAATGTCATCAGAAACAGTTATTTTGAAAGATGACACAATTCTAGGCTCAGAATATGAAAATTTGTATACTGAAGTAAATACGCCGGTACCACACTTTGAATATAAGTAAGATTTTACATCCTCTACAGTAGTATCGGAGGCCAAGCGAGAAACGAAAATTGTTTTGTTCGGAGGTATAACTTTAAGCGGCTTATGAGTGTTAAGACAATTATTCACAGCAATATCAGTAGATGCTAAAGATTGAGCATAACTAGTTTGATCGTCTAACAAATTATTAGCGGCAGTATTTGGATTATGTATACGTTCATTGTCAACAGGTGGTAATATGTTATTAATATACGTTCCAATGCGACGGTCCACATGTTCTACCGTAGAAACAGTGTTTTCATCAACAGAGACTACTTCATCCGCTGAAAAATTATATTCTAGTTCAGAATTTATTAAATTAGATTTATTTGAACCAGAGGAAGACATTGGTAAAGAACACTGGGTGGCCACAGTTTCAACCTTTTTTTTATGCTTTGGTGACAAGTTTTGTAGTGAGTTAATAAATTTGTCCAAGTTGTTATACTTAGAAAAAAGCCCACCAAAAGCGGCGAGTTTCGCCTGCAACGACAGAAATTCTTGGTTAATTTTTTCAAATTCAGCCTTGGAATTTTTAAATAAACTATAGAACTCAATCCCGACGTCTCTACAGCTTACGCACGTCCAATTCAAAGACTTTTGTGAGTCAGCAAGAGCATCAACATCACGTGGCCTAAGATTACTACTACAGCATTTAAGGTGATAATATTTGAGGCATAACCAACACGATACCATGCGATCTGTTTCAGGATTAAGGCATTTTACGTTCGAACACTCCATATTTAATAATTAAAGATGCAAAAAAAATCAAAAATAATATGTATGTATTTGTAGTTATTTAATTGTAGATGAATTGTTTGTTGGGAAATTATGTATTTAATGAATAGCTATTTTCCAATAGATGGCGCCACTATTTCATTTATGTGTTGAAGTTTTCGTATCAACCAGCTTTGATATATATCAGCTATTTATTAAATAGCAATAAATAAAAATGAAAGCAACAACAACTCTATCACAGTCTTATGACCAAAAATTTTGCAAACCTTTTCTTGGTTTAAAAGATGACTCGTTACAACAAAACGCCAAACAGACTCACAACAATATCGGTGCATACGCTCAAAACAATACCAATATTAATTTAAGTCTTCCGATCAAGCAAAACCAGAAATTTCAGATACACTTCAAATTATGAAATATAATTTTTTTTTGTTTATTCAGAAATCATAATAATAATGTTAAATTGCAACTTGGGTTTGGTGAAAATACAAAGGGCCCGCATGACGGCCTTCACACGCTTGATTAACGGATTATCAACAGTAAAGAATGACCAACCATAACAATTTTATCAAATAAAAAGTGAAGGTATCAAAACTTGTGGTCTCAAATACAAAAATTATCTGACGAAATATGGCAGAAGGTAGAGGATCCCTCAACATTGGGATTTGATTAGGATGAATATTACATTTTGGAAGATTTAACCCAACAATCGTTAGTGGAATTGGCCGTAAAGGGAGATCAAACCAAGCAGTTTGAGAGGAAAGCACCACAGTTACAAAGCAATTCTGCAGTATGTAGATCGCTGCCTCTTTCGAAAGTGACAATTCCACAGTTTAATGGGGTTTATTTAAAATGGTGTCAATTTTATGAACTATTTACCGAAATGGTAGATAAACAACTGCTACCTCAGGTGCAAAAGATGTGGTACCTTAAATCAAACGTGTCGGGAGAAGCAAGACTCATAAGTCATTTATCACTAACCAAAGAAAATTATAAAACGGCCTGGAAACTGTTACAAGAGAGATTCAATAACACAAGAGACATAGTGGCAACTTTGGGTGATAAGATTCTAAACCAACCAACAGGGACGTTGTTTAGTGCATCAGAAAAGGCTCTTCATGACACCACTAAAGACAGTCTGTTGGCGCTAAACAATCTACACGTCAACACGATATCCTGGGATGCTATACTGATCCAGCTATTGACTAAACAATTGAATCGATCTCTCTATACTCGATTCGTATAGTCACTAGCTAAACCAAAAGATATACCATCAATGGACGATCTCTTCTCTTTTCTTGAAATTCAATTTCAGTCAATGGATTCCATTGGTTATAAAGAGAAATCATCTAGTCATCAAAATACAAAAACCGTCTCAACAGTAACATCGATGGTCAGTTACGAAAACTGTAAGCTCTGCAATAGATTCAGATGCAAAGGGCAACACTGCAGCAGCTTCATCATCATCTGCAACTGCAGCAATAACACAACACAAATATGTCATGATAGCTACAGCGAAGGCAATTTTGAATGCTCCAAATGGTATGTCCACTGAGTTTCGAGCTATTCTGGATTCAAGCTCACAATTAAACATTGTATCTGCACGTCTCGTCAGAAAGTTATCATTGGCTCCAACTGAGACTTCTCTGTGCATCGATGGAGTTGGAAGGACTCAGAAAGAAGCATCTCATCGCGTGAATGTCGAATTCTCATCAATGACAAATTTGGAAGCTATCGTTCTTCCAACCATCATTTCACCACAACCACATCATAACATTGATGTTTCAACCTGCAACATTCCAGACAATATCCACCTAGCAGATTCTAGATTTTTCAAACAAGAAAAAATAGATATTCCTCTCGGAGCAGAATTTTACTTCAAGCTTATGCCCCCGGGTATAATAAAATTAGCTGATGGCATTCCTACTCTGCAAAACACATTACTCGGCTGGCTCATAGGTGGCTCAATTCACCAAACCATTAACTCAAATTTAGCATCGCCACCCACATGTGCCATATTTGGCAATGAGTCAACACTAGAACAACACATTGAACAACTATGGATATTGGACGAAATAGAATCCCTTGAGAAAATTCTGTCTCCATCAGAAGAACAATGCGAAGCTAATTTTGGTCACAATACAAAAACTAATAAATATAATCGTTTTATTGTTAGTCTTCCATTTCGCGAGAATACGTCGGTATTGGGTGGTTTGCATGCCATGGCTTACAACAGATTCGTTAGCTTAGAAAAACGATTACAAAGGAATCAGAGCATTAATGATCAATACATACAATTCATGAAAGAATATGAAGAGATGAGACATATTCAAAAGATAAATATTGACGAGGTACCACATCCTAGGTATTTCATTCCTCATCACTGCTTATTGAAACCTGAAAGCACCACAACAAAAGTTCGAGTAGTTTTTGACGCATCAGCAAAAACATAAACTGGATATTCTTTGAATGATTTAATGTTTAGTGGACCAGTTGTCCAAAGCGAATTGTTTTCGATCCTCATTCGTTTTCGATTGCCGAAATTCGTCCTTACAACAGACGTAGAGAAAATGTATAGACAGCTATTAATCAGCCCAACGGACCATCAGTATCAAATCATTATCTGGCGAGAAAATCCGTCATTACCAATTAACTATTAACGATTTAACACGATTACATATGGAACAGATGCAGCACCTTATCTTGCCACCAGATGCTTAAAAGAAATAGCTGAAGAAAATATACATAGCTTTCTGTATGGATCCCAGATGTTGAAAGATAATTTTTATGTGGATGACGGACTTGGAGGTTCAGATAGCCTTAGCACACCAATTGCAATGCAAAGGAACTCATTACAATATTGAAGAAACACGGTTTTAACTTGAAAAAATGATGCGCAAACCATGCACAGTTATTAAAAATTATTGCAGCAGATGATCAAGAAGTAAATTTACACTTCGACAATAATGACAATAGTACGATAAAAACATTAGGGTTGTATTGGTTACATAAGAACGACAATTTTTGCGTCAAGGTAAACTTCAGTCATCATCAGAAAATGACGAAACGTACAGCAACTTCTGATCTTGCAAAGCTGTTTGACACCCTTGGCCTCCTAGGTCCCGTAGTTGTAAGGGCAAAAATATTTAACAACTATGGCATCACGCATTAGAGTGGGATGATCCGTTACCTGATAATCTTTGTTCATCCTGGAATAAATTCAGAGCTGACCTTAAAGGCCTTGACAACTTTAAGATACCGTGACACATATTCCAAGGTGAAGCACCGGTAAAAGCACAACTCCACTTGTTTTCAGATGTATCCGAGAAGGCATTTGGTGCAGCTGCTTATATTCGCGCAACTCTTACAAATGGACAAATCATCGTGAGGTTGTTGTTTGCCAAATCACGAGTACCCCACTAAAGCAACAAACATTACCACGATTGGAGCTATGTGCCGCAGTTTTAGCGCCTCAACTTGCAGATAGACTCAAACATGAAATGAAAATAGAAAATCAAACGACGTTTTTATGAACAGACTCTGAGATTGTCATCGTCTTACAAAACTTTTGTAGCCAACAGAGAATCAACAATTCAATCATTAACCCTACCGCAACAATGGCAGCATGTAGGATCAAAAGGCAATCCAGCTGATATATTATCTAGAGGTATTAAAGCAGCTGAACTGCCAAGGTGCAATCTGTGGCTATATGGACCACTGTTTCTTCATGGCAACAAAACGTTTACCATTATTTAAATCAACAAGTGATATTGAAAGGAAAAAGGTAGTTGTAACAGTAGTCTGTCCAAACTATGTCAACATCGCATATGACATTCACCACAGGAATTCCTTCAAAACTCTACAGAGAGTATTGGGTTACGTTCTTCGATTCATCAACAATTTAAAAATGCAAAACAAAATTCGACCAACACACATGTCATTGAGCCCGAGAGAGTTGAATGATGCTCTATTCCTGATAGTTCTAACAATTCAAGGAACTAAATTTAAGGAGGACATATCTAGGTTACGAGCAAACAAAGAGCTCCCAGTATCCAGTGCAATCAGCAGCCTATCTCCATTTCTCGATTACAGATCTGTTCTACGGGTCGGAGGAAGATTGGAAGCACCAGAATAGTCGTTTGACGCAAAACATCCCATACTGCTACCATATAATGATTCAATATCAAAACTTATACTTACAATGCTCCATGAAGAAAATTATCATTGTGAAGACATAAATACTGGATTATCAAGGGCAAATCCATGACCAGAAATATAATTCAAAATTGTGTTCGATTTACTAAAGCAAAACCAAGACTCCTGAACCAAATAATGGGAGCCCTACCAGCAAGCAGAGTAACACCAGCAAGACCATTCATTAAAACAGGAGTTGATTATTGCGGTCCTTTATGGGTTCATTACAAAATAAGAGGTAAAAAACCTCATAAAGTTTATATAGCTGTATTTGCCTGTTTTTCAACAATCGCAGTACAACTGAATTAACAAGAGATGCCTTTAGTGGAGCCCTTAAAAGATCACGTAGAGGGCGCTGCCAAACCATATATTCGGACAACGCTATAAATTTCATAGGTGCTCGAAATCAGTTGGAGGATCTGAATGATGCAATCTTTTCTAAAATATCACAGAAAAGGATCATACAATCATGTAATAAGGATGGTATTGAGTTCAAATTTATACCACCTAGAGCCCCTCACTTTGGAGGATTGTGGTAGGCAGCTGTTAAATCGGCTAAACAATTATTGCTTCGAACTGCTTCAACGGCTTCCTTAACTCACGAAGAGTTGGAAACGGTAATTATCGAAATAGAAGCCAACCTAAATTCTCGACCACTAACTCCAATGTCATCCAATGACTTAACTGCACTGACTCCAGGTCACTTCCTAATTGGAGAACCACTCATAGCACAAGTGGACAGCAGAGCAGAACACGTAAACACGTCCCTCGCCACACGATGGAAGTTAGTGTCTCATCTTAAACATGAATTCTGGAGAATTTGGTCATCGGAATACTTACAACAGTTGCAAGAAAAATATAAATGGAAATCATCTTATCAAAACGTAAACGACGGATAAATGGTTATCATAAAAGAAGATAACATACGTTATGCGTTGGCCATTCGGAAAAATTCTGGATGGAAGGGTGCGATTAGCAGATATCAAAACAGTATCCGGAGTGATAAAACACGAAGACGAAAACTCAGTAAAAGAAAGTAATAAGTTTCGAAGGCAAGAGAATGATGAAGAGTTCACCTTTCCATTCCATCGAGAAACTCTGTACAGAACAGCAACAGGCGCACATATGCAACAGTTTTGTTAAACACTTTCAACAAATAAGAGATGAGCTATGCGAAGAAAGGGAAATATTTTCATGAAACAGGTTCAAACGAGCGGCACTCAACATTGTTGGTAACGTCGCCAGATCGCTGTTTGCTGTCTTGGATTCAGAATATGCTGAGGAAATGACAAACACCATAAATAAGGCTAGAGCTGAAAAGGATCGCATTCAGCAGTAATACTGAAAAATCAAACCTCAATCATAGACTCAACCATAAATATCATAAAACAAGATGAAATCAGAACTCAAAAACGAATAACTGATCTTGAGAATCAGCTCAAATCCATTAACAAAGAATCCCAGCAAACCAGTAAAACTCAAGTAATGGAATTTGTATTAATTCAATTGACACTAATGGCAACAAATCTCCAGCGAATAGAATCTGATATAATCAATGTACTCACGGACGCCCATAATGCACGAATAAGTCCATTGCTATTGTCACCGCATCAACTTAAAGACAAACTTACTACTATTAGGGCTCATCTTCCAGCCTATCATGCACTTCCAATGGAAGATGACAACCTGATTAAGCTCTACAAATTAATGACTGTTAAAGGTGCCGTAAATAAAACAGAAGTTGTATTTGAGGTTAAATTGCCATTGGTAGATCAACAGATATTGGAATTGTTCAAAATAATACCAGTTCCAATAATTAAAAACGACAAACTTATTGCAATTACATTGGATAGTTCTTATTTAGCAGCAAATTCACACAGAGACCAATTCATTACATTAACAACGGAAGATGTTCACACCTGCATGAAAACCAAGCCTGATGTGCATATATGCAAAAAAAACAAACGAAACTTGTAAAGAACTCAGATATGACATCATGCGAAATCTTTATGTTCAATAACAAAAATACAACTGACTGCAAATTACAACAACTGCAAAGAAATTCAGCATGGACTCCTTTAGTAGACCAGAATAAATGGATATATTCTACCATTAAAGAAATTGAGATGTCAGCAGTTTGCAACACAGAACACACAACTTGTTACACTAATGAAATCTGGAATAATGCAAATTGAACCAGATTGTGTAGTAAAAAATGACGCCATTATTATACGAGGTCATTTTGAAATAATTACAAATGCACATACCTCGTATTCAAGATTTAAACCAATAGAGCTTGGCAGTAGTTCTCAAGAATTGCATAGAATTCTAAATACTACAACTCAGGAATTTAACACACAAATAAATCAACTTGACAACCTCCAAAACCAATTAAAAGAATCAACCTCAATTCAGATTCCACAAATAATAAAATTAAATAGTATACATCATCATGCAGTAAGCTACATTGCATTAGTTTTGGTCATAATTTTGGTGCTTGCTCTTTCCATAGTTAGACTACATACAAGATTTCAGAAAAGCGTTACTAAGGAAGAAACTCAATCTCCACCTACTCCTTCAAAAAGAAGCGCACTAGTTCAATCAACATAACACATTCACTCTTGTTCAGACCACAAGCCAAATCCATCAACATTAGACTTTCCGAGTTTTTCAGACCACAATCCACCACTACCTAGGCGAAATATGTTGAACGCTGTTCAACGTCGGGGAGAATGTTAACACCCAGAAAGGGTTAATTATTAAGCTATTTTAATATTTTTCTTTAGTTATTAACTTGCAAAAACAAAAGTTTTAATAGGTCATTTAAGCATGCATTTAATTATTCATTTAACGAAATATGTAAACGTAACTAGAACTCTGACCATTAAATTGCAAATATTACAGTTTTAAAATTAATTATTTTTGTTATATCTTTGCTTTGTTAACTTTCAAAACACCTGTAATTAATTATTATTTAACTAAATACAAATCGGTAATTGGGACATTAAATTGCAACTGTTACTATTCTTTGCTCAGGTATTTGTTGACATACTTAAGAGGTAACTGTTACAGTATTACAGTAGTAAATCATATTTCTTATGTTTTTATTGAACTTAGCGTTCTTCTGGTTAAAGTGCTTGAAGAACGGTGGCAAAGAAAAATAGTATCAATCCATATTTATGTGTAGGGGTTGAATTCTACTATAGCCAGTTAGGAATGAACATAGTAAAAACTCGAAAATTTTTTTCTGAATTTACTTTATATTTCTAACCTCTGAAAAATCCAGACAAGGCGTCTAGAAAAGGCGTCTGCGAGATTATTATCTTTTCCCCTCAGGTACTCAACGGTACAATCATACTCCTCCAAGCGCAAGCGCATGCTCGTCAACTTGGATGAAGGGTTTTTCATTGCAAGCAAATACGTTAAAGGGCGATGATCACTTCTGACTAAAAATTTAGATCCATAGATATATGGCCTGAAAAACTTAAAAGCCCAGTGAATTGCTATTAATTCCTGCTCAATAGTTGATTTGTTCAATTCACCTTTTGTAAAGGAGCGTGATGCATAAGCAACTGGAAGTTGCATTCCATCATAGTCTCAGCTTAGCACCGCACCGCATGCATGTTTGCTTGCGTCAGTGGTTATACAGAACTGTTTTTTGAAGTTTGGATACTGTAGTATACCTGGATTCATTAATGATTCCTTTAGATTGTTAAAAACTCTTTCGCATTCTGAAGTTCATTCAAAATTAGAATTCTTTTTACAAAGTCTTGTTAAGAGTCGAGAGTGTTCAGCGAAGTTTGGAACAAATCTTCTGTAATAATTACAGAATGCAACGAATCTCTTGGTCTCGTTAGAATTTTTGCGTCCTTGCGAATTATTTTGAATTCCTTTCTCTGTGCATTTGTTTGTCAAATAGGTGATTTCTTGAACAAAGAATGAACATTTTTCAGGATAAAGCTAGAGATATTATTTTCAGTGGTTAGGTCTAGATAAGAGAAATATTTTGCCTTTCCTAAATTATCAAGAATATCATCTATACTTGGCAGGGGAAATTTATCCGCGACTATATTTTTATTTATACAAGGCAAAATGAAAAATAAAATCCAAATTTTTTTTATTTTTTTTTTTTTTTATTTTTCATTTTGCTTTGTAATTACATTTATTGTTATCCAATGGATTTCTAATTGTATAAAGGTGTAGAAAAATAAATTAGATTCATATCGAATATAAATTATTTGCTGGGTTTTGTATGAGTTACAAAGCCTACAAGCTTATTTTGTCTTTGTGATTTTCAAAAATATTATTATTAATCAGAAATAATTCATAGTTAGGCTCAAGTTCAGTAATTTCAATTCTTATTGAATGAAATATTTTTATTAATTAATGTGAGTTTCTAAAGAAGAGAAGAAAAATTAAACTTAGACTTTAAGCTGGGGGAAATACCGATACTTTTCTGTGCAGCCACGCACTTCATCAGCACCCTAGTCTATCTACTTGGGTAGAGATTCTTATTAACATCAGCTATTTAACTTAAATGTACAATGAAACGGAATATGAGAAACGATTGTTGTGTATACAATTGATTTACCTTTGGTAAACACATTTATAAGTATCACTATTAATTTTCTGTTTTTTCCAATTTTTCATTTTTTATTTAGGTTAGCACGAAATTATTTTACTCTACCTCAGTATGTTTAACTATTCTTACTTATCTTTTTACGATCATCACATTAATTATTTTTACTTATTCGATGTACCATCGGTACATGCATGTAAGTATTTTTGAATTGGTCTATGTTACTTGTTGTTGCATTCTACAGTTTTATTTTAGTCATTCCAGCCGTATGAAACTGTGATAACCAAGTGAACAGTGATTGCCAAGTGAACATATTTTTGTCACGTGCCCATGATGTATTAAGTGAGAAATTTTTTTGGATATTTTCATTGAACTGTAGTGAATTTTAATCAGAAATAATTCATAGTTAGGCTCAAGTTCAGTAATTTCAATTCTTATTGAATGAAATATTTTTATTAATTAATGTGAGTTTCTAAAGAAGAGAAGAAAAATTAAACTTAGACTTTATGCTGGGGGAAATACCGATACTTTTCTGTGCAGCCACGCACTTCATCAGCACCCTAGTCTATCTACTTGGGTAGAGATTCTTATAAACATCAGCTATTTAACTTAAATGTACAATGAACGGAATATGAGAAACGATTGTTGTGTATACAATTGATTTACCTATGGTAAACACATTTATAAGTATCACTATCACAGTTCAATTAAAATATCCAAAAAAATTTCTCACCAAATATTATTATTTTATGAATTCTCATATAGTTTTTGAAAGTCTGTGCATAAAGTAAGAGGTTTGTGACTGTTCAAAATGTGTGGTTGAAGTCTACTGATGATTTGTTACAGCAACAATGAAATACGTATATAGACTAAGCTGAACCACCAGCAAATAAATTTCAAATTAAAGCATAATTATGACAATATGTCGAATAGTAAATTTCTTAAATATTAAAAATTAAACATATGTACATATATAAGTATGATTGTGTATTAATATTTATAAAGTGAATTTTAAGTATTTACTCTGTATATTTCTTATTCATATTATTACATATAGATTTTATGTTCTTATATTATTTATATTTCTTATTTGCTTACGTTAATTTAAATAATTTTTTTTTAGCAAATTCTTATGTACTAGTTTTGTTTTTGTTTTATCAATTTCTATGAGTACATTTAAATCATCTAAGTCTAATACTTTGTATGGGCTTTTGTATGGAGGTTCATACTTTTTTCTATTCAAAACTTTAACCAAAACTTCATCTCCTATTGTAAGATCTATTCTATTTTGTTTCTTTTCAGATTCTAATTTCCTTTTTCGTTTTACTTCGAGGTTTATTTCTCTTGCTCTTTGTAATGAGTTATGAAGTCTAATCTTTAGTTCATTTAAATAGTTGTCAATATTATAAATCTTTCTAGTATCACTTAAAGTGTCATTTGGCAGTCTAGGAAGTCTACCAAAACATAGTTCAAATGGTGAATAGTCTGTATCGACTATTGGTGTCGTATTAAAAGCAAAAGTATAATATGGTATCCACTCATGCCAATTATTGTCATCTAGAAAATTTAGAAAATATTCATTTAAAACGCGATGATTTCGTTCAATTGTACCTAAAGTTTCATGATGGTAAGGCGTTGAGAAATTTTGTTTTATTTTTAATAATACACAAATCTCTCTCATTAATTCATTGGTAAATTCAGTTCCTCTATCTGTTTTGAGAATGTTAAATAGACCGTATTTTAATACAATATGTTCTATTAAAGCCTTCGCGACTGTTTTGGCATCTTTGGTTTCGATCGGACAAGCAACAATATATTTTGTCAGTTCGCACTGCATTGTAAGTATGTATCTAAATTGTTCGGATGGTCTTAATGGTCCAACTGTGTCCATTACAACAGTATCAAAACCGTGATGGTGTATCTGTTATAGTAAAGGGTTCTTTTGTATTTTTTATCTGTTTATGTTTTTGGCATGAATCACATGTTGTTATGTATTTTTTTTACCATTTTGTTCATATTTTTCCATATATATCTTTGTTTTAATTTGAAAAGTGTTTTCCTAATTCCAAAATGTCCTCCATGTTGTGATTCATGAAACTCTTCTATTAATCTGTATTGTGTTATATTATCTTTTATTTCTCTTGGCATTCTGTATATAATTATTTCTATATCATTTTTCTTTATATTGTTATACTTTTCCTTCAATTCTTCGGCCGTTATATATTTAAATATTTCATCATTATCATATAGTACGTACTTTTTAAATTTAAATTTCTTCAATCTTAATAAAAGTTTCTCCATTAATGTTCCTGAAAACATACGATTTTCGCTTTTATTGCATATTATGCGCGTTATTTTATCATTATTTTCCTTTAGTTTATTCTTTAATTGTTGCTGCAGCTTATTATCATATATAAATTCAATCTTTTGGGTTCCCTTAATGTTATTTATTGACGTGCATTCCCACATATGGAGGTGATCAGTCTCCTTTCGAGATATGCAATCGTTCTTTTTATTTTCATCTTCTTCATATTTATTTTTCATTTCGTTGTTAAACATATTTCTTGTTATTGACAAGATTTTCTTTTCTTTTTCATCAATACAGATTGGAATCATGTCTCTTAATATTTGTGAGTTTATTTCTACACGCGATAGAGCGTCTGCGTTCGTATTATTCGCTCCCTTTTTATATTTTATATCAAAGTCATAATCCGATAATTCAAGTCTAATTCTGGTTAATTTTGAAGACGGGCTTTTATGTGTAAGCAAAGCAATAAGAGGTCTATAGTCTGTGACTACGGTAAATTTTCTACCATATAGATATGGTCTAAACAATTGTATTCCCCAATGAATACCTAATAATTCTTTTTCAATTACTGATTTATTTTTCTCATGTTTATTCAATGTTATACTTGCATATGATATGGGTAAATCGTTTCCGATTGCACCCTGTAAAAGGACTGCTCCCAAAGCTACATTTGAAGCGTCTGTCGTTAAAATGAATGGTTCGTCAAAGTTGGGATATCGTAATATGGGCGGGTTTTTTAATTTGTCTCTTAGTGTCTCAAATGCTATTTGGCAATCTTCTGTCCAATTGAAAATTCCTTTTTTTTAATAAATTATTAAGACAAGTTTCCGTTTTGGCGAAGTTTGGAATGAATCTTCTGTAATAATTGCAGAAGGCTATAAACCGTCTAACGTCGTCTGGGTTTTTTGGAACAGGATATTGTTCAATTACTTTGTATTTCATCGGGTCAGTTTTTATACCATTTTTTGTAATCAAATGTCCTAAATACAAAACTTCTGGTTTTAAGAAACAACATTTTGATGGATTCACCTTCAAATTGTATTGTTTTAGTCTTTCTAAGACTCTTATGAGGTTCTCATTGTGGTGCTTCAAACTGCACCATGACGTTGTCAACATACAAAAATGCTTCTGATTCTAACCCAGATAATGCTTTGGTCAACATTCTTTGGAAACTGTTAGATGATATTTTTAAACCGAATGGTAGTCTTGTATATTGAAAGTGACCGTTTGGTGTAGAAAATGCTATTAGTGGTCGTGATTGTGGTTCGAGTTCTATTTGGTGAAATGAGCTTGTCATGTCTAAAGTGGAAAAATATTTAGCTCTACCTAATCTGTCCAATACATCTTCAAGTCTGGTTAAAGGGAATTTGTCGTTTACTATCTTGTCATTTAAACGTCTGAAATCTACAACTAAACGCCATTTTTCCGTGTCGTTCTGTCCTTTTTTTGGTACTTATAATAATGGAGAATTATATGGACTAATAGATGGTTCTACTATGTCTTTTTCTAATATCTCTTTTACTTGTTTACTTATATCGTCTAGTTGAGTTTGTGGCAGTCTATAGTTTTTAATGTAAGTGGGCGTGTTATCATTTAATTCAATACTTTGTTTATAAAAATTGTTTACCGTTAATGGTTCATCTTCAAGATGAAATACTTCTTGATATTGTCTTAGAATATCACATATGACTCTTTTATTTTTTTCTTCAATGTTCTTGAAATCTAGTTTTTCTAGTAATTTATTAAATCTTTGCTCTGAATGTTTATTGTTATTGCGCATGTTAGTTTTACAAATTGTATAATTTTTTAATGGTATTGTTGTGATTCCCAATTTCTCAAGGCGCACTGGTTCCTCTAAAGTGTTCAAAATTTTAACATAGCGTTGGCTATCTTTGGGTATTATAGTGTTTGCTAAAAATACTCCATTCATTATTTCCTTACTACATGTGACACTATCTTCTTTTATGTCAATGTTTATAGGTACTATCTCCTCTGTTCTTGGAGGTAAAGTTATATTATGTACTCTTTTTGTGTTAATCTCTAATGGGATTGTTATTTTCTCTCCCTCTATACAAGTTTTTAAAGTCAGTGTTTCATAGTCAATCTGACAGTAGTATTTACAGAAAAAATCAGTTCCCAAAATTCCATCAGTAATGATTGGAAATGCTTTGTCCACTAATTGAAATCTGTGTGTTAGTGTTAGTTCTTCTAATATTATCTTCAAATCAGCAGAACCTACTGTTTCTTTGCATTCATTTGTAATGCCACTCAATCGGCAAATATTGTCAGTATTTTTGTAATAGTTGTATATTACATTTTCCTTACAGAGTGATATCTCTTAACCTGTGTCTATTAAAAATTTTAATTTATAATTAATATTTTTTACCCTTAAGAAAAGAAAATTCGATGTCCCAATATGCAGTGTACAAACCCTTAATTTTACCTGTTCGGAGATTCGTAATGAGTCTCCAGGGTTTGTATGTTTCCCTGTTGTTGTACTGCATGAACATTGGAGTAGCTTCTTCCTCTTGTGTTATTATTGTATCTATTACCTCTGTTGGATGTATTGTTGTTATAGCCATTGTAATTATTGTTGTAGTTGTTATAGTGTCTGTTATTGTTATTATTTCTGTTAAAATGTCTATCTGTCTGTGGATTGAGATGATTTCTGTTTCTGTTATTTCTAATTCCTGAATTAATTCTATTTGTGTTATTGTAATAATTTCGTTTATTATTGTTTATTTGTAAAGTTGTAAATGTATCTGATAGTTGTAATGATCTTTCCTGTGTACTTGCAATGTCATAGGCTTGTGCCAAAGTCTTGTGTTGTGCAGCTATTACAGCGGTTCTTATGTCTTTATATAAACCTTGTTGAAAAATTTCTGGAGCCAGTTTTTCGTTCATAGTCTTAATCGTAGAGCGAGCTACTTGATTTGAACTGTCCTCTAGTTCTGAAATTTGTACCAATGTCAAGTCCGCTATTAAAGTGTTAATTCGTTCTTTGTAATTAAGTTCATTTCCTTTTTGCTTGGTATTCTATAAATCAAAATGTATGCTGCTTGCCGTTCTTGTGGATTTGAAATGTTTTGTTAGAATTGTTTTAAGTTCTTCGAAAGTTTCAGGTGTGTTTTCTATAATCAAAATATCCCTGACTCTGTCTATTAATTTTATCGCCAATACATATTTTAATAGGTTATTTTTTCCTTGCTCATTTAGTTTAGAATGAACCATTTCTATCATTGAAAGGAAAAAATTAACATGTTTTGGCTTTCCGTCGAAGACTGGAATTATATCCGAAGCCTTTTTGCTGTCAAAGTTCGACATGATTTTAGGATTTTCAACTTCTTGCTCTATTTCTAACTTTTCTCCTTTATGTTCTGTCAACAGCTGAATTGCTTTTTCTCTCAAATCTCTGAATTGAGTAATTTTCTCATTTCTCAAGGGATTTGCTAAATGACCTACAAGTTTTTCGAATTTTTCATTCAACTGTTGTATTGACTTTAATTTTTCCTGTATAGTTTCTTTTGTGTATTTCTTTGCTATCGATTTTCTAGCATTCGTAATTAACTTTTCTAATTCTTTAAAAATTTGTTCCAATAATTATATTTATTTCTACAGCTTTTGATAAAAAAAAATTTTATTTAGATTTTCTTTATTTAAATTTTGTTTTGTTATTTATACATTTTGTACAGAGTTTCTTATGACCTGTTTCTGTATATAATTCTGTAAGAATTTAAATATGACTACTATTATGAAAATTATCAACAAAATTATTATAATTTCTTGATCTATTGTTATTTTATTTGTGTTTATAGCATTGGCATTCGCATGGCCCTCTACTTTTGAATCTGCGATGTCCATTTTGAGTTGTTCTAATGTATATTCTATTATATCTTCCTCGGTTAACTGAAAAGTGTGTAGTCCTAGATTCATAACCTCTCTTAAAATCTAACATTGAAGTCAAATTTTCTTATTCTTATTTCCAAATCTTTAAAGTATAACTTAATGTTATATTTATTTATATTAATTTATTTAAAATTTGTAAAATCTTAGCATTATATAAAATTTAAGGAAAAATTTTGAATTAAACTGGATTAAGGAAAAAAAATATTTTTATTTATTGAGTATGTTGGTTGATGTTTAATTTCTCCAACCGGTTCTTCTGAGTTCTATCAGTTGCTGTATCAATGCTTGTTTTTGTTTTCCCTGACTAATGCCTATTATGCGCTGAAGGTCCTTGCAGGTGTTTTGAAGTTTTACCTTTTTACCTCCTTTCATCTTTTTTTTGATTTTTGATTGGTTCCTGAAGTTTTGTAATTCCTGTTGGTAATTTTTCTGTCTAGCCTGATACTGCTCTATTGTGATTGGTTTAGGGCCAGCAGACTTTGGAGTCGGTGTGTAGGTTGGAGGTTCTTCAATTGGTGTTCCTTATGGAACGTACTCCTGTTGTATAAATTTTGGCAGCGTTTGAAAATTTCGTTGACTACCTCTTGAGTCATTTGGAAAAATAAATTAAAATGTTAAATTTTGTAAAATTCTCCAGCAAGGGGGGAAAAAAATTTCAAAATCTCAAAAAGGTAAACATGCAGGATTTCAAAAATTTATCCTGTTTCTTTATATTCTCCAGAAATAGATTGGCAGGATCGCCATATGGTGTATTTAAATGGTTTATTGGAAATGGTGTGTTTAAATTGTTTATGAAATTTTCAGTATTACTGAGCTTTGCAGCCGCTTTTCTTCAGCACCAGAAGTGCCAATCTTGTTTGAGAAACGAAAGATCTTACTTGATTGCTTGATCAATTATTTCTAAATTTTAGTTACAAAATCACTAACTTATATACTAACTTACTCTAAGGGTCAGCATTAATGTGGCAATACAACAGACCAATGGTAGATTTACTGTTCCCACGGAACTTTGCAATCTTGACAAATTTTTGGTTATCAAACCCAGCAACAAATCAATACCAAAAATTTCAATTTAATTTCACATTATAAATTGTTTTATGCCAACAGTTTGCTTCGCACAGTATTCATGTTACAATTTCGCTTGATACAAATTATTTAATACAAACAAAAAAACGTAATATCCATTACTGCTGACCAACAAAAAAATATTTAGCGTAAATAAAAAATGAATTCAAGTTCAATGTCTTAGAGTAAATAACATTCTTACAGTGCTTATGTTAATTATAGACTCACTACAAGAATAATCAATGAAAACATAATAATCATTAAATTTTCTGCATAATCTCCTCAAAGGGTTAGCGTTCTCATACCTTGTCTGATGAAATTTGAGATACAGGGATGTAAAGTTCCTTGTTGTTCTAGCCGGAATATTAAAATTGATTTTAGTTAACAGAAATTCTGAACAGACAGATACATTTAAAAAATTTTGCTACGAATATCACATTAAGCATTAATCTTCTACTTTCCAGAGTCGGTAAGTTAATAGTAGAGATTTTTGCAGAACAAGGTAGAATATTGCAATTTGGGTTCCAAGTTGTGTTTCGCAGGCAAAATAATAGAAACTGTTTCTGAACTGATTCAATGTGATTCTTCTGATAATCATTGTAAGGGTCCCAGATAATGGATCCATGTATATATAATGATGATATAATGATGTGAATAATGGTTTAGTAATCATGCGATCAGTAAATTCTTTAGCCCAACGCTTAATATATGCTAGTACACCACGAGCTTTGTTAGTCGTCATGATGATATGATTATTGATATTTAATTTTGAATCAAGGAGAACACCAGCCAGCAGCCTTTTCTGAAACCATGTTGATGAGCAGATTAATACGATGATATTTGACGACTAATGTTGTCCGTAATACACTTTTCGAAAAGTTTAGGAACTGCACTAAGCTTAGCAATACCTCTGTAGTTTGCAATGTTTGATTTATTACCAGATTTAAAAAGCAAAATAATATACGAATCTTTCCAAGCTCTAGAAAAATAACCTTGTTCAATCGATAAATTAAATAATATTTCCAACGGAGTAGAAAGTGCGTTTGCACAATGCTTGAAAACACAGCTCGGTATACCATCAGCTCCACTGTAATATGACGATTTTATGTTTTTTATGGCAGATAAGATTTGTGATGTAGTTATTGATGAAATTTGTATTGGTTGACTTTCAACAAGTGGGTACGGATATGAGGTAAGTGTATACTCGGTGTCCGAATATGTACCTGAGAAAAAGCTTGCAAATAAGTTACTTATGTTTAAACCATCGCTGGATTCGCAATTTTGGTATTTTAATACATTGGGGTAACCAGAAGACTTACGTTTAGAATTTACGAATTTATAAAACGATTTTGGATCGCGTTTCAAATTGTATTTAATGTTGTTTATATAATTTTTATACAGAAGGGTATTCATTGAATTATACTTAGATCTTGAAACAGCATATTTAGCATAATCAGATAGGATACCAGATTTTTTATATCTTTTAAAACATTTACTTTTCTATTCTTTAAAATAGATAACTGCTTGGACCATGGTGGACCAGTTTTAACAAAAACTTATACTTTCGGCACACATTCATCAAAGTAACTGGAAATAGTGTTGTGGAATGCTTGTATCTTAGAGAGTTCCTCGAATTACATAACATATTTAACCAATTAGTATTTAATAATCTAAAGTTTAGCTCATCGCAGTTAGCTTTTTTAAAACAAAAAACTTTATCGTTTTGCATTACTTTCTTTGACTGAGAGCATGGAATGTTAATACTGATTTCCAGAGCGGGGTGATAGCGGTCTTCAGGTATGACAATTGGTACAGTGCGGGTTAAAGTACATTCTATCGGCTCATTTGTAAATACTAATTCAAGTAATTAACAAACGTATTAGCAACTCCATTGACTTGGAAGAGACATAAATCATGAATTTCGTTTAATACGCCATCCATCCACTCACTAGCATTAAACGGAGCACACAGAAAAGAGTCTGGTAATTATTTCCAAGAAACATCTGGCAGGTTAAAATAGCCAAAAACGAACATTAAGTCACCTGGCTGAGCCAACAATATAGTAGACTTGATTAATCTTACATGATCATTGTAAACTATTTCATTTTTACTTTGACTGGGTGGGATATAGGAGCAAGTAATAAAAATGATTTTATTTTCAAGTTTTATATGTGTACCGACAAATTCGACCCCATTGGGAACATCAAGGTTAATTGCAACAGACAAAAACGAATTATGAACTGCTGTTAAAACACCTCCCCCTCCCTCTAGTTCGTGTATTTCTATCTAGTGTATAAATATTATATTTATTGCATAAAATTTCAGTATTAAGTGTATTTTTATTTAGCCATGTTTCAGTGATGATCAAATTCAAAGCTATTAATGAAGAGTTTTGACAATTTTGTATTTAATCCAAAAACATTTTGGTATACTATATGCAATTGAGAATCAGTTTTAATATTTAGTTTTTTGTAATAGACGGTACAGTTATTGGAAGGCGTGCCAGATTATTAGATCGTTGGTTGGGTTTTTGTAAAAACTTTCTCACAAGTGTATGTTCAGGCCAAAAGTTTTCGTTTATAACTTTATTAAAAATTTCGGAGGACACCGTGATTTTGAACGATGAAATACTTCTGGGTTGGGCATATAAATATTTATATATTATGATGTTTTCATTTGTATTTATTTCACTATTAATATAATGATTTATGTCTTCAACAGTAGTTTTAGATGCAAAACGAGATACAAACAAATGTTTTTTTCGGAGGAATCACACGTAGTTCACGAGTTACAATTGTCTCTATATTTGTGTGAGACGAAGATTTCACGTTTAAAATATTAGATGATGAAGATGCTCCATTTGAATTTTCTATAATTACTTTTGATGTCGTAGGAGTAATTTATGAGTTAATTACTGCTGGTAGAGGTATGTTTTCAGAATCGGAATTCTTGTTGTTACGATGTGACTTACGACGGCACAATGGATCATTGTTATTGAGTGATGAAAAGTTATCAAACAGTTTTTCATATTCGGATAAACGATTTGATACGTTATGAAAATCATTTTGAATTTCAATGAATAACGCTTTTCTTGAGTTAAAGAATTTATAAAAATCTAAACCAGTTTGTTTACAATTTTGGCAGAACCAGTGCAAACCGACGAGTTTTTGAGTTGCTTCAGCGACCAAAACTGGTAATCCACTGCATTTAAAATGTGATAAGCCATGACATAACCAGCAAACGATCATTCTTTCATCAGGATTTTTCAAAGTACATGTTTTGTTTAAACAGTTCATATTTATTATTTAAATTTAATATAATTGATAAACGCGTGAATGGAGGTATTGAAAATTAAAAATTATTAGTTAAGTGGAATTAATTGCTCAAAATAAACTCGAAAATAAAAATAATATACCACATAATTTCTAATTTTTTCACTTTTTACTATGCAGCAACTATAAATTTGTGGTTGCCAATATGGCTACTGAAACTACCAGTTGTTAGTTGCCAGTTGCCATCCGTAATACAATTTCGGCAACTAGCACCGCAACTACAGTTCGGTTGCCATCCATGATCGAGCCATAAATTCATACCAAAAGAATCTGCAATTTACAGTTGAAGTTGAAGAAAACGATGAAATACCTTATTTAGACATGAAAATAATAAAACACAGCAATAAATTAATATCAAACTGGTATGCCAAGAAAACCTCATCTGGAAAATTAATTAATTACGACTCTACCCAGCCAATGAACACGAAAATAAACACGGCAATGAATCTCATACCAAAATTCTCAACATAAGTGACAAACAATTTAGAAATAGCCACATCAGCAAACTAAGAAATATAATGACGAAAAACAACTTCCCAATATACATCACGAACAACCTAATAAATAAATACTTAAGTAATAAAAAAAAAACTGGTAACACTCTTAATAAAGAAGTAGAAAAAGTTTTTTACAGTGTACCATATGTTTCTAAGTTGGCTGAAAACAAAATATTAAAAGATATGGTAAGTGATGCAAGAACAATAGTCATACACAGATCCAACAAACACTGAGGCATCTATTTACGCGGGAAAGAACAAAATTGGACAAACGAGAAACAGACAATGTTGTATATGAGATCACTTGTCAAGGAACTGAAGTGGAAAGGTGTAACAAAGTATATGTAGGAGCAACAAAACGAAAACTTGGGACTAGAATATAAGAACATGAAGCAGATATAAATAAAGGAAAGGAGACAACAGCTCTAGCCCAACACGCGAAAGAAACGAAACATAAAATAGATTTTAAAGGACTCAAAATAATAGAGACAAGAAAGCAAACAAAAGGTATACACTAAAAAGGCTACGGATACAACAACGCATTAAGAAATCTATAAACACCAAAGAATACAAAGACAATACTAAACTACAATATGCCATTGCAATAACCTGATAACTTAAGTTCTGTGATATTACTTTTTAAGTTCCCCTGTGATATTTTCTTTTACTTATTATTATTTAAATTACATACTTAATTGTTCGTGATGTCCAGTTTCATAATTTATTTAGTAATGTAACTGAAAATCGTGAGTACAGCATAAAAACTAATATAACATACATAAAACTATAAATAACCAACATTTTATAATTTGTTGATAGAAGTTAATAAAAAAATTCTCCTGAAGACCTCGGAAAGAGCTGACGGAACGTTTAGAAAAAAGATGAAATAGATTTGTTTTATTTGCATCTTAATAACTAAGAAAACTGACCAAAAATAGGAACAATGCATATAACCAAGGTTGGCAAACGGTATAGTAAAAATACCGATACCGAATCAAATACCGCTATAATTAGATACCGGTATCGATACCGATACCGAAATCTATTTCGGTTAGAAAATACCGGTATCAGGAATACCGGTTAGGTCTATACCTGTATGTACCGGTATACCGATTCCCACCAAAAATAAAATTTCAAAAATTTATTTCAATTAACTTTCTTTTATAAACTCGTTTTTGTTCTCCTTTACACATTCTTATTAAGCGTATCTCTAGACATATAAATGTTTTAAATTGGTGAAAAGAGCAAAGCCACTGTAAGCGAGAGTTATTGTATATGAAATCGCGAAAATCAGTATATTGGCTGTTATCGATACACAAGCTAATGCGAAGATTTAAAGTTTTGAAGAGTGCTTTTTTAATATATTGCACATTAAACTGGTCCCAAACATATTTTTCTTTAATTGATATACTACACATGTGCTCTGTATAAAATATGAGGTTTGCTGCCATAAATGCCTAGCGGGGCCTAAAGTACCCGATACACAGTGTGAATTTTGTAAAAATATTGGAAATAAATTTTCTAAATTAAATGTTCTATTGTTATGAATTCTACCACAGCATTGAGGATGGTGTCACAGAGCTTAAGGGGCTGTTTCTCTAAATGCGAACGATAAATTCGATCGAACATTTATATCAAAAACAAAAAAACTGAAATTTGTTTTTGCTTCCAATATTAATATTCGATCGAATATATCGTTGGCATTTAGAGAAACAGAGATAAGTCTGGAATTTAGACTATATATCTTTAAAGGGGGCGGAGCCACAAAGCACCAAAGTAGGCAATCTTGGGTTAGTGAAAAATTAAAATCCATGCCAAGCTCCTGTTTTTGATCAGATAAAAAGGATTTTTTGCAATTGTCTTTTTTTTTCTAAGAGCTAAAAAAAATCTACTACATTTACGGGTTTTCGCTTACAGTTTAGGAAATATTAGAGAAAAAATATTAAAATTTTGACTTTTTTACCAACCTTTATCAACTGTTCTGCTAATGGAGAAGTCACATGTTGTTAGATTAAAAAAATTAAAATCGTTATAAATAAGGGAGAAAATTTGCATTATTGGTATCAAAATCACAATTAAGTCAAAAGTTATACTCAATTTAAACTAAAATTTTGAACAAAAGTCGATTTTCGCCGTTTTTTAAGAAACAAGTGTGTTAATTATCTCGCTATTATAAAAGAATTTCGTCAATCAATATTTTCGTCTGAAAAGTCTCTCTTAGGTAGAAAATTATGCAATCAATATGCAGTTTGCCTTCGAGTTCCCGGCAATTTCCAAGAAAATTCAATTAAAAATGGGACTTTTCAGTATTTTTGCAGTAATCTTCTTATTTTTCGCTGGACGCTGATTAGATTTTTGGATATACATATTTAAAAACAAATCTTGTTTTAAAGTGGCCTAATACATTTTTTGTTTACAGCTTTGCATTTTGATATTTATAACAAAAAATAGGTCTACTTCAAATATAGGGTTAATGGGTTGATAGAGATAATGGAGAAAAATTTTTGAAACTTTTATATCTGAAGTTAAAGATTGTTACAATTTAAAATTAGTTAAATGTAGGATTTTATCGGACGTATAGAAAGTTGTCCATCAGTACAATTTTAACTTAACCTAAAGTGAGCGCTAAGTTAAAGGCAATGTATCCTTCCTGTTAAGTTAAATTAAATTTATAATAATGAATAGCCTAAAGTAGCGTTTTATACGTCCGACAAAATCCTACTTATAAATATATTTAAGTTGTAATAATGGCGCTAAATGTTAATTGTACGATAAATTTGTTTTGTTTGTTTTTAAGTTGGCTACAAGAATATTGTTTATTGCTTGATATCAAATATTCAAATATTCGTTTCGTCTGAATTTGCCGAGTACGAATACGAATATCGAAAAAAGACGAATATTCGGGAATTCGAATACGAATATTCGCACATCACTAAGTGCATAGAATTATATACATGTACTTCGTGTATAATGTAAATACACTGTATGTATTTATTTTGATTATTTTGTTTAATTAACCGGAATGTATACTTTATACATATATGCATGCAAAGTTTCAACTGCAGTTTCCTTATTTTACTCTTTTAATAAATTATTTTATAATAAACGTATATAGAAACATATAAGTTTAAATGTTTTTATATGTTAATGTAAAAATACTCCCTTTTCGACGTAATTTAATAAAAAAAAGAGATTTTTTGCTATATCCACTGTCTGAACTAATAATTTAGCAGTCATATCGGTATACCGGTATTATAAACTCAATAACGATATGTACCGATAATACCGATACCGAAATAAAAAAAACCGATACCGTTACCGATACCGAAATTTAAAAAATAGTTGTACCGGTATCAATACCGATACCGTTATTTGTTTCGGTTGCCAACCTTGCATATAACGCATAGAATAAACGCAATAAATATATTCACTAACGAAATTGGTCACAAAATATAAACAAAATAAAAATAATAATAATTAAAATATAAGAAAAAAATCTAAAAGTTTTTGAATTGGGTTGCAAAATTTCGCGAATTTGGTAAAGTTAGTGAGTTAACCAAACCTATACGGTGTAGTACTTTTGCCACTATACCAATGGGCACTAGTTTTGAATTAAAAGTACAAATTTTCGCAGTTTGTCTAAAATTGCGTCTTATAACTCTTTGTCCTATTGAAAATTCCTTTGCTCGTGAGCGTTAGTTGTATAAACGTGCGTTTCTGTCGGTAGCCTTTTTAATAAAATTCCGGATCTTATTTCGTAGTAGATCAAAATTATCCTGCAATTCAAGTATAGTATCACTGTCTGCAAAGTTATTTAAGCTTCTTAACACGTCATAGTTATTTCAATGAGTCACCATAGTCTGGTATGGGGTTCTTTCAATGGATTGGTGGATACTATTTCTTAATGTACAGTTAATGCTGTAGGTATACAAATCCTATTAACGTTGATCCTTTGTTATATCAGAACGTAAAGCCTCATTTATACAACGATTGACTCTTTCGTTTGCAGTTCCTTGTGGACTGTATACTTGCATTTAAAACGTGTTGCACACCGTGTTTTGTTAAAAAGTATTTAAAATCTGTTCTTTTAAACTGTGACCCATTATCTGAAACCAATGTTTCCCATAACAATAAAATATGTCTTTTCGTTAATAATTTATGATGTCTTTTGTCACGAATTTAGTGGTCGTAATATATTAGTCAGTGATTTTGAAGTTTTGCATAGATCGCAGTTTTGAATGTATTCCTTAACGTCCGTAACATGACATGGCCAATAAAAGTACCGTCGTACCCTTTCAATTCCACCATGCGCCGAAGTTGGCGTGACATGTGCCGTATATAAAACATCTCGTCTCAGTTCATTGGGTACATACTATTTCCACAAGCTCAATTCGTCGGTCCCGCCAGATGAAAATTCTGTCCTTTTATAAATATATCAATAAACTATTTAGGTGTCTGGTAAATTCGTATTTTGCACTTGATTTCGTAATTTTGAGTAGTCGTCACTGTCAAATGCGTCCGAATCTAAACAAATCATCGGCAATGTCTCCAACTCAACAGAACTCAAAAAGTTTTCGCCTTCGTGCGCCCGAGAGAGTACATCCGGAACAACCTTCTCTTTGCCGCTTCGGTGCTCAATTTTAAAAAGTGACCACCGAGCTAACCACGCGGAGACTCATAAGCCATTTCAAACTGGCGTGATCAGTAACGACTTTAAATTCCTGGCCTTCAATGTAAGACCTAAACTTTTTAATCGCCAGCTCTACAGCTAAACATTCCAGCTCTGTGATAATAAATGTCCTCTGAGCTTTGTTGAGCCTTTGTGTCTTTGTCTTTTTGCGCCAATACTGCACCTACACCATATGTACTATAATCGCACTGCAAAATAAAAGGTTCTGCATAATTTGGATGAATGAGTAACGGAGCAGTAGTAAGTGTTGTCTTCACTTCATCAAATGCTTTTTGAGCCGCTCCTGTCCACAATAAATCGCCTGCAACACCCATTCTTTCCTAAAAATCGCCTTAAATGTTTTATTGGTTTAGGGACAGGAAAATCTTGTATCGCATTAAGTTTGTGCTTGTCCACTTGCAACGTCCTGTTTCCTACAACATATCCTAAGTATTTCACTTGACTTAACCCAAAGCAACTTTTAATTACGTTAATTTTCAAACCTGCTTTCCGAAGATTAGTGGATGCTTCCATCAAATGTGCGTCAAAAGTCTGCGAAACAACAAGTTAGTCATCTAAATATACAAAAACGTGAGATTTTAAATTGTACGGAATAACCATATTCATTAGTCCGCACAACGATTGAGGTGCATTACAAAGTCTAAACGTCATTCTTGTAAACTAATATAATGGCCGATTAGGGACTGTAAAATGTGTCTTTGGTTTTGATCTTCCATCCAGTTTCATTTGCCAGAAAGCATCTTTCAAATCAATCTTTGAAATGCAGTGAACTGGAGGAAGTCTCGATAAAAGTGTATCAATGTTTGGTATCGGGTATGCGTCCTTTAAAGTCACGCGATTCAATTTACGGCTGTCTACACACATTTTTACTTTACCAGGCTTGACAATAACTACTGTCGGAGAAGACCAAGGTGAGTTTGGAGCCTCCTCCGAGTGGAATCATACGATATAACTCCCCACAAAGTTGCTTTTATACAGCTGGAAATATTGGATAGTAGCATTGTTTTATTGGCTATGCATTACCAGTATCAATACTGTGCTGTATTAGTGTAGTACAACCCAAACTTTCCACTTCAGAATTTGGGAACGTTGCAATAATTCTATCTAGTCGTTGTTTCTGTTCAAACGTTAGCTGCAATTTATTAGATTCGGATTTGCCACAGTCACAGTTGGATTTGAATCCAAAGTCTGTCCAAAAGTCAAACCCCAAAATAATGTCTTGTCTTATAGTAGGAACCACTAAAAATTCAAAAGATTTTGTCTTTCCTTGAAAAGTCAGATCCATTGTTGCTGTACCGTTTTCTCGTTGTCCGTCTGCTGTAGGTACATTTCCTAAAATTTTTTTAAAGTGTGGTTCTCCCTGAATTTCCAGAACCAAATTTCCACCAATTACGCTTTTGTTTGCGCAACTGTCCAATAATGCCATGTAAAATCTGTCGTCAACTTTAAGAATAATATATGGTCTGTTGTATAATTCTTGTGTTATAATTGGCGAAATTATCATTGATCTACATGATTTTTAATTGTATTTTTTTTGATGATCGACTTATTTTACATATTCCGAAAATTCTTTTCCTAGCTTTTTTGTATTCGGCTAAACGGATGTAATAGGGCCTCAACAATGGGTGTACGTATTTATTGTTAGTCTCGGTCCCTTTGTTCACACGTTATTCTGTCCGCAATTACTGGATGTCCTTATTGACTCCGTCGAACATCCTTCTGCCCGTTTTCCGAAATTTTATTAAAACATTTATTACAATTTGGCTTATATATATCTTTAGCACCATAACCGTACAAGAAATACGTCTAATTTCTAGACAGTCAAAATATGTATGACCGTCCTTGTCACAATTCCAGCATCTGCCTTCTGCTGTAGGCTAAAAATTTAGCCTTCTAGCTTGTTGGCTTCTTCGTCGTCAAAATCAATTTCAGCTAATCGTCCTCTAATTGCTTCAGAAGTCTCATATTTATAAGCTTCATTGACAAATTTTTCATGTTTCCTAACTTCTTTTTTAAGCTGGGAAACATTTGTTATTTCCAAATGAAGAAGTTCATAATGAACTTCCTTTTTTAAATTTCGTGAAATAGTTTAACACAAGTCTGAATCTGCCATATGTGTTTCCTTAGTTTATCCGATAAAGCCAAAATAGAATCGCAATATTCGTCAAAGTTTTCATTTTGTCTTTGTTTACGTCAACGAATATCATCAAGTATGTCACAGTCAGTATAGTCGTCCTTGTACTGATTTCGTAAAGCAACTCTTAATGAATGCCAATTCATATCGTTCGATTGTCTGTGGTAACGCCAATACCAATCAAGGGCTTTACCTTCGAAAACTCTATGAGCGTGTTTTCATAAAGTCTCGAAATCTCCTTGAAGATTGTCTGTAGTCAAAATATTCACGCGATATATGAATTCCTCTATTGTCATTTGATTGTCATGTCCAGTAAATTAGATCCGCCAGTTGCGAATTATGTTAATTACTTTTTCGGCTAAAAAAGGTTCTTGATCAGAATTATTATTAGGACTAGGTGAATTTTTTTTAATACATGTATTTATTTATTGTATCTTCAAATATGAATTAACAATAAGTATTCAAATCTTAAATCTAAAATATAATTATTAGGACCGACCACTGTCGGACATAAACTTAGTGATAGTTACAAATAATACATGAGTAGTGATAATGAAAAAAGGAAAAAAGAATATTTTCAAGAAATCCCATCTGGAGTGTTAAGCATTAGAGCCCTTGTGTCCCTTTTTTTAGGCGGATGTGTTCAGTAAAGTTCAAAATATTACGAGCAAGCGGATTGAGATATGACTCGACTTTTTTAAATATTTGCTTGCGTATTTTGCAATTTCTTCAATCACTAGTAACATATTTAAATCACGATGTGTATTTGAATTCTTAATGTACCATGGAGCAGATGTTATTAACCTTAAAATTTTAATTTGTCTTCGTAGAATTCTCTCTACATTGGAAGCTGAAGCAGTGCCCCAGAACTGGATACTGTACCGTGTGCTAACTATCACTACGACTAACATTGCGTAGTAAACATTTAAAGTAAACTTGACCGCAAGATACATAACATCCAATTGCATTGAAAGTATTTTGGACATTTGACACTCATGCATTCAAAGGCCGCAGCAGAATGCACTTGAATAAATCATATTTAATAACCAATAATGTGTTTATATATAAATATAAACAATACAGAATCTATGTTTTCCAAAATTCTTATGAGACACACGCCGCACGCCTACCGTGGGAAACTAAAAGGAACAATTTGCTTATTAAGCATATACCTTTTCTTTTCTCTCTTATGTTAAGATAGGTTAAGCATTATTCTTATAAGTAGTATATAAGTCAATATATATTTATATTATATTTTTTATACCCTTTACCAAAAAATGGTAAAAGGGTATATATAGGTTTGTCATTCCGTTTGTAATTTCTACAATATTAATGAGAGACACATAAAGTATATATATTCTGGATCCTTATGCATAGGGAAGACGAACAAGCGATGTCCGTCTGTCTGTACGGTTTCCCCAGCTCCCAGAACAGCTAGAGACTTCGTTTTTGGACTGGTGTGTCAGAAATTTTCCGAAAAATTTTGCTATTGAAAATCAGCAAAATCGAGCAGACGGTTTCAGAGCTGGAAACCTCACACTCAATATTCCCATAGAAAATAACTACCGAAAACAAGTTTTCATTACTATTATTATTATTATTAATTAATTATTATTATCATTATTTTCATGTTTTAGGAAGAAGTCTATTTTCTCAGGAACGGTAAAAGCTACGGGTCTGAAATTTGGACAGTGTATGTAGAACTTTGGTCGCTACAACAACAAATATATAAAAGCTAAAAATTAAAGGATGTTCCAAAATGAGTGACGAAAACTTTTAAAATCCCATGTAATATACATACAATTGTATTATGTATGTACATATGCATATTGACACTTGAAATTTGTAAAATTAATGTATTTTTATATATGCTACAACAATTAACACTAAAATTAAAAAAATTTAAATTAAAGGGTGGTTCATCAGTTAATGCAATTTTGACTATGTAATTTTAACAAATTGCTATATCTTGGAAACCGTAAGAGCTAAACTGTTGAAATTTTCAAAACCGGTAAATCTAAAAAATCCGAAAATTATAAAATCGCCAAAAATTTAAAAAAAATCACCAAAACGAAAAAAATCGCCAAAATAAAAAAAACGCTAAAATTAAAAAAAAACGTCAAAAACCGAAAAAATCGCCAAAACGAGAAAAACGTGTCAAAACTAAAAACAAATTTCCACAATAACAAAAAAACGCCAAAAACCGCTAAAATCGCCAAATCAAAAAAAAATTGCCAATATGAACAAAAATCGCCAAAGATTAATAAAAAATCGCCTAAATGAAAAAAATCGCCAAAATAAAAAAAAATCGCCAAAACGAAAATAAATCGCCAAAATTAAAAAAAACGCCAAACACTAAAAAATCGCCAAAACAAAAAAAATCGCCTAAATGAAAAAAATCGTCAAAATCAAAAAAATCGCCAAACCAAAAAAAAATCGCCAAACCAAAAAAAATCTCCAAAATTAAAACAACGCCAAAAACCGAAAAAAATCGCCAAAACAAAAAAAAAATGCTAATATATAAAATAAAATCGCCAAAAATGAAAAAAAATCGCCTAAATGAAAAAAAATCGCCAAAATCAAAACAAAACGCCAAAACGAAAATAAATCGCCAAAATTAAAAAAAACGTCGAAAACCGAAAAAAAATCACAAAAACAAAAAAAATGCCTATATGAAAAAAATCGCCAAAATTTAAAAAAATCGCCTAAATGGGAAAAAAATCGGCAAAAACAAAAAAATCGCCAAAACGAAAATAAATCGCCAAAATTAAAAAAAAACGTCAAAAACCGAAAAAATCGCCAAAACCAAAGTAATTGTCTATATGAAAAAAAATCGCAAAAAAGCACAAGCATCTCTATACTACATAAACGCACTTTGGTAAAGGGTATATAAGATTCGGCACAGCCGAATATAGCACTCTTACTTGTTTTATTTGTATTTAATTTTATATTTGTATTAAAAGTAATGAATAAACAACTTTCTTGTGAGCTCCTAGCTGAGCTGTAACCATCAAAAGAAATAGTTTACTTCATTTAAAATTAAAGCATTCATCTGCTTTAACAAAGGCATTCATCTGCCTTCAACCATTTAGAGCCAGTGGCGTTAATTAGCGCCGGCATCCACGGGCAGGTAGAACCTTAGGAAAATACATAATTATTACAATACCGTAACACCATATTGGCTTCAAAAGCGACTGGTATATTAAGAGTGTGCGGTCCAGACTAAGTGTTGAATTTCTCCCAATCAACCAGTGTATTTGAGATAACTTAAGTTTCATCTGAGTTAGCTTAAAGTCAATATGATGTTTCCGTTTAAGCTTTCGATCAAGGTGTATACCAAGTTAATTCACTTGGGAATGCTGAGGAATATTTTGATTGTTGATTCGGATTGGGGGACAAGTATCTCTTCTTAGGGTAAACGTTGCTGCTCAAAGGCATATCACAAGTATAGATCAAATACAAAACTGGCCTCAGTATGCTCCCCTGTGGCACACCGGATGATATAGATTCGGGCACACTCATGAATTGTCCTTCCACCCACGTGAACTTTCGGGTAGTAATGTAACTTTCTAAAAGATTTAGAAAATATTTTGGTAGATACGATTTCAATTTTAAAATAAGGCATTCATGCCACACTTTATCAAATGCCTGAGAAACGCCAATAAACAGGGCAGAACAATACTTCTTCTCTTCAAATGTTCTTCTTAGAAATTGAACCAATCTATGAGTTTTTTCAATGGTGCTATGCTGACTTCTAAAACCAAATTAATGGTCTGGGATGCACCCAGTTAAATTGGACCCAATTTTGTCATGAGCAGCTTTTCGAAGAATCTTTACATAGTTGACAGCAAACTTATTGGCCTATATGACTCAGCTTTAGTTAGATCTGTGCCCAACTGTGGAATCATTTTGACTTTTGCAAGCTTTCTTTGGATTGAGTTCAGCAAATACTTTATGTACATCACGCATCTTAAACTTTAAGGCTCGAGAGGGTAGAGCAACAACACTCCAGTACCTGTGTTTGGGGTAAATACGGATTTTAAATGCTCAGCAAATATTTTACATTTTTCCGTATCGCTTCTTGCCCAACCTCCTGTAGATGTGCGCAGAGGTGGCTTCAACTCAACGGGAGTTTTAAGCTTTCTAGAAGCCGGCCACAAATAGTAGTTAAATGTTAGTGTGACATCAATACCTTCCAAATAATTCTTACAAGATGCAGTTTTTTTAGATGCAACCAACTCTTTGAGCCGTTTAGTACATTCTTAAAGTCTGAGTTTGTGTTGGGTGATCTATGCTGTTGCCATTGCCTTCTAGTTCTTCTTTTTCACACACGAGATGTTCAATAACAATTGATCATCTTCATATATGGGTGAGGTAAGTCACTTCTTAGTGGGTTACAGATTGTAACGATAGTGGGGGAGTGATCGGACGCAGTGTTGCCAAAATGTTGTAGGCATTTCCCACCATATAGCCCCTGAAAACCCGCTAAAAACCGCTAGCTGAATAAAAATAAACGCTAATATAACCGCTGATTTTTTTATAACCAACATAATATGTCTTTTTTATGGTTTATTGATAAAAAAAAGAGAATAAGATAAATTTTATAAAATATATTCATAGATATACATACATATGTATGTATGTTGAAATCTCATATTTCCTCAATATTTGTAAGCAAAACTCAGCCTACTCTTTAAGTAGGTATTTTCCATACACGAACATCGAACCAGGAAAAAGTAGAATCCAAGGGACTTTTCCATCTTATAATATTAATGTTTAAGCTGATTCAATATCTTTTCAAAATTTTCTGAGATAGACCAAATTATTTTACACGTTATTAATTTTAAAAATTATTTTGCCGTTTTGCTTGAAGTATTTGTAAAATATTGTTAAAATTTCCTGACTTTCTGACTATCTGAAATTAAAAAATAGTGTTAATAAGATAAACTCTGTGGCTTAATTCGAATTGGCTTGAAGTTTAATTTCGAAGAAAATTTATTTAAAAAAGTCTAATCAAAAACAAATTATTCAGAAAAAGTTATTGTTTTGAGACATTTTGGTTGATATTATGTTTTCCTCATACTCACTGGTCCAATCACCCAGTTTTCGGTTTGCTTAAAGATTTGTTTACTATTATTTTTAATACGAAAAGAATGATTAAATTGGTTTGCAATATAATTTTAATCTCTAATTAAATTTTATTCACTAAAAATGAGATTTGTTCACTTTTATACTCGTATGTATATACATGTTTTTATTTTTAACATCTTAACGTTTCACATTATACTACTTGACCACATTATGTCAATTTTTTATTTGCAAAAAAGTGACGTTAGTTTCTTTTCTATGTGCGTGCTTATATCAAAAAAAAACTCTACATAAATACCAGGGTACTTTATTTTGATTCAATTCCTTACTTTATAAGTTTCAGAAAAACGCTGAAAATCCGTCAACTAAGAAATTCTTCCGCTAAAATTCCCGCTGGTGGTTTTTTAAATAGACTTGCCGCTAATGACAACAAAATACAGTCATATATAGCGGGAATCAGTTCTCGTGGTACCTTCATAGCGAACAGTCGATTAGCGGAATTTTTTCTTACATACCAAACAATTAAATAATTATACAAAAAAATATTCGTAGTACATATTATTCGTAATAGGCACATACTGACTTTAATAAATAAGCTTACTGCTTTGTTAATATTTTTTACATAGTGGAAATAACAAATACAAAAAAACAGAAACAAAAAAAACATAAACTGTGACATTGAGGAATACTCTATACGAGTAACTCAAAAACAAATAAACAATCAAAAATTACAAAAACAAAAAAAAAACCGTAAGCAAAAAAACACAAAAAGTGCCCTTGAGGAATACTCTATATGAGTACCCCAAATACAAAAAATTATGAAGTGAGTTCTAACGGCAGAAATGCCTATTTTACTGTGAGTTCTGAAGCTCTCAATGAAAATAATACAAATAATAAATCTAATGAGAATATTTTTTTAACGACAAATCCAATTTTTCGTCAGCGATCAACTTCGCTTTGTCCAATGCCAAATAGTGATTCATTAACATTACAGTTGCCTAGTACTTCGTCATATAAGTCAGTTATATCATCTCCTTCAGGCTCGTGTTCATCACTTAATAAAGTTATCACTACAGATAAAAGTAGCTCAAAATCCAAGGTACAAGTCGGAATGGACAGATACATAACAGTGGTAAAGCGTGGGCGAAGCCCGAATTCTTCAAAAATTTCATCTGCTCCAAAGATGTCTAGGGATAATAGCGCATCATCTACCAATCGTCAAAATCGTTTTTCATTATTGCAAGTCACCGACGACAAGCCCGCTGCATCATCGCAAAAGTCTTTTAAGCCACCACCTATATATTTGAGAGAGAAAAATTCTAACGCCCTAATTAAAAAATTAGTCTCGGCCATTGGTGAAAACGCATTTCATGTTATTCCAATAAAGCGTGGTAATATTGACGAAACTAAAATTCAAATATACGAAGAAAAAAATTTCCGTAAAATAGTGACTGAATTTGAAAAAAATAAAACAAGTTTTTATACGTACCAGCTTAAAAGTGCCAAAGGTATGCAGATCGTATTGAAGGGTATTGACTCTTATGTTAATCCTGAAGAAATAAAAGATGCACTCATGATACAAGGATTTAAGGTAAAAAATGTTACCAATATAATAAACAGGGAGAAGATCCCCCAGCCTCTATTTCGTGTTGAATTGGAGCCGAATGATATACAGCTGAAAAAAAACGAGACACACCCAATTTATAGCCTAAAATACCTCTTATACCGAAAAATCACAGTTGAAGAGCCACATAAGCGATCAGGTCCCGTACAGTGCCATAATTGCCAAGAATATGGCCACACAAAAACATACTGTAAATTACCCACTGTTTGTGTTGTGTGCGGCGAATTACACGGCACTGCTAGTTGCAATAAGCCAAAAGATCAAAGTGATAAAAAATGCAGTAATTGTGGAGGTAATCACACCGCTAACTACAGAGGTTGTCCTGTGTACTCTTTTGTCAAACAGACTATGGTGCAAAAACCCAAATTAGCTCCATCTCAATCAGCAAACGCTTACTCCGCCACTTTTGTGCAAAGGAGCCAACCAGTTACTTCCCGTGTATCGTATGCCGATGCTGCTAGAACAAATTCTATTCCCGCACAAAATGTTCCACCTCCAAATAATTCAACAAATGCAAACTCAAGCTTTAACTTTAGTCGCCTTGAAGCTACTATTGACAATTTGGTGCAAACTATAAACAACTTTACAACAAATATGACTAATATGATGCAAGAAATGCTGAGAATGCAGAATACTCTGCTTCAAGCATTAATTAACAAGCCATGAACACGTTAAAAATATGTTTCTGGAACGCAAACGGCATTCGCCAACATAAAAATGAACTTGAGCACTTCCTTACGGAAAAAAGTATTGATATAATGTTGGTCTCTGAGACACATTTGACTACGAGAAGCTTTTTCAAAATAAATGGCTACACTATGTATGATACAAAGGACCCTAGAGGGAGAGCATGCGGTGGATCGGCAAATCTAATTAAGTCAAGACTCAAGCACTATATCCTTGACAACGTTAGTGAAGAATATATGCAAGCTACGAATATTTTTGTAGAAAATTTTTGTTCTAATTTCGTAATATCATCAATTTACTCACCTCCCAGATTTTCAGTTACCGAAGATCAGTATGAGAAGTTCTACAAATCGCTTGGATCTTGTTTCGTGGCAGCTGGAGACTACAATGCAAAGCATACGTACTGGGGATCGCGCCTTTTAACACCTAGAGGTCGAGCTTTGTTTAATACAATTTCAAAAATGGGCTTAGATGTTATTTCGAGTGGGGAGCCCACTTATTGGCCTACTGACGTACGAAAAATTCCAGATGTTATTGATTTTGGCGTCATGAAAAATATTTCTAGGGATTTAATTAATGTTGAAACTTCTCTAGATCTCTCCTCCGATAACTCCCCCACTATCGTTACAATTTGTAACCCACTAAGAAGTGATTTACCTCACCCATATACGAAGATGACCAATCGTGTTAATTGGCTGTGATTCAAAAAATATCTTAGTAGTCATTGCACGGAAAATATTGCGTTAAGAACACCCAATGACATTGAAACTAACATTGCCAATCTTAACGAAATTATTAAACAGGCTGCTGAACATGCCACTACCTCCCATCCGCAGTCTGGGTTTAATAAAATTTATTCCAGGGATATTGAACATCTCGTATGTGAAAAAAGAAGAGCTAGAAGGGAATGGCAACAGCACAGATCACCCCAACATAAACTCAGACTTAAAGAATGTTCTAAACGACTTCAAGAGTTGCTTGCATCTGAAAAAACTGCATCTCTTAAAAATTATTTGGAAGGTCTTGATGTCACACCGACATCTAATTACTCCTTGTGGCGCGCTGCTAGAAAGCTTAAAACCCCCGTTGAGCCACCTATGCGCACATCTACCGGAGATTGGGCAAGAAGCGATACGGCAAAATGCAAAATATTTGCTGAGCATTTAAAATCCGTATTTACCTCAAATACATGTACTGGTGTTGCTGATTTGCCGAATGTAGTTACTCTACCCCCTCGAGCCTTAAAGTTTAATATGCGTGATGTACATAAAGTAATTGCTGAACTCAAGCCAAAGAAAGCTCCAGGTATTGATGGAATTAGTAAGAAGATGCTGATGAACTTGCCGCATATTGCAATAAGAATCTTGCTGTTTATTTCTAATGCCATATTACGACTGGAGTATTATCCACAAATCTGGAAGCTTGCAAAAATCAAAATGATTCCAAAGCCGGGAAAAGATCTTACTAAAGCTGAGTCATATAGGCCAATAAGTTTGCTGTCAACTATGTCAAAACTCTTCGAAAAGCTGCTCATGACAAAATTGTCCCCAACCTTAACAGATAGTGGGTGCATCCCAGACCATCAATTTGGTTTTAGAAGTCAGCATAGCACCATTGAACAAACTCATACATTGGTTCAATTTATAAGAAAAACTTTTGAGGAAAAGAAGTATTGTTCTGCCATGTTTATTGACGTTTCTCAGGCATTTGATAAAGTGTGGCATGAAGGTCTAATTCTAAAATTAAAATCATATCTACCAATAAATTTAGTGAATTTATTAGAAAGTTACATCACTACCCGGAAGTTCACGGTTGTGGAAGGAGAATTCATGAGTGTGCCCGAATCTATATCATCCGGTGTGCCACAGGGGAGCATACTGGGGCCAGTTTTGTATTTGATCTATACTTGTGATATGCCTTTGAGCAGCAATATCCATACATCTACGTTTGCCGATGATACAGCCTGCCTTAGTATGCATGAAAACCCTCACGAGGCTTCCCGATATTTACAAGAACATATTACACAATTGGAAATGTGGTTGAACTTATGGAGAATTAAGGTAAATGAACAAAAGTGTATCCATATAACGTTTACCCTAAGAAGAGATTCTTGTTCCACAATTCGAATCAATAATCAAAATATTCCTCAACACTCCCAAGTGAAATACCTTGGTATACACCTTGATCGAAGGCTTACATGGAAACATCATATTGACTTTAAGCTAACTCAGATAAAAATTAAGTTATCTCAAATACACTGGTTGATTGGCAGAAATTCAACACTTAGCCTGGAATGTAAACTTTTATTATACAAGTCGCTTTTAAAGCCAATATGGTGTTACGGTATCCAGTTATGGGGCACTGCTTCAGCTTCCAATGTAGAGAGAATCCAACGAAGGCAAAACAAAATTTTACGGTTAATAACATCGGCTCCATGGTACATCAAAAATTCTAATATACATCGTGATTTAAATATGCCACTAGTGACTGAAGAAATTGCAAAATACGCAGGCAAATATTTAACAAAACTCGAGTCACATCCTAATCCGCTTGCTCGTAATATTTTGAACTTTACTGGACACATCCGCTTAAAAAAGAGGGACACAAGGGCTCTATTACTCAACACGCCAAATGGGATTTCTTGAAAATACTTTTTTTATACTTTTTTATAATTTTTTTTTCTTTTTTTATTATCACTACTTATGTATTATTTATAACTATTAACAAGTTTATGTCCGACAGTGGTCGGTCCTAATAATTATATTTTAGATTTAAGATTTGAATACTTATTGTTAGTTCATATTTGAAGATACAATAAATAAATACATGTATTAAAAAAAAAAAAAAAAAAAAAAAAATATAGCGGGAAAACCCCTATTTTGGCAATACTGATCGGAGGAGAGATTTAGAGAAGTTTCAGCGTTAATTAAATCCCTAGAAATGTTTTTCATGACGCCAAAATCAATATCATCCGGAATTTTTCGGACGTCAGTAGGCCAGTTAGTGGGCTCCCCACTTGAAATAACATCTAAGCCCATTTTTGAAATTGTATTAAACAAAGCTCCACATCTAGGTGTTACAAGGCGCGAACCCTAGTACGTATGTTTTGCATTGTAGTCTCCAGCTGCCACGAAACAAGATCCGAGCAATTTGTAGGACTTCTCATACTGATCAAGCTCATTTTTATGTTGGCGAATGCCGTTTTGCGTTCCAGAAATATATTTTTAACGTGTTCATGGCTTGTTAATGAATTCTTGAAGCAGTGTATTCTACATTCGTAGCATTTTCTGCATCATTCTGGGCATATTTCTTGTAAAATTATTTATAGTTTGCTCTAAATTATCAATGCACTAAGGGTAAAACGTTGCAATTTTTGGCATAAATTAAATTTTTTTTTAAATTTAAAATCTGCTTTTGTTTTTATACCTTTTACCCAAAAATGGTAAATGGGTATATATAGGTTTGTCATTCCGTTTGTAATTTCTACAATATTAATAAGCCACACAGAAAGTATATATATTCTGGATCCTTATGCATAGGGAAGACGAACAAGCGATGTCCGTCTGTCCGTCTGTCTGTACGTGAAATCGGTTTTCCCAAGCTCCCAGAACAGCTAGAGAATTCGTTCTTGGACTGGTGCATCAGAAATTTTCCGAAAAATTTTGCTATTGCAAATCAGCAATATCAGGCAGATGGTTTCAGAGATGGAAAACTCAAACTCTATTTTCCCATAGAAAATAACTACCGAAAACAAGTTTTTATTACTTTTTCATTATATTAACTTATTTTATACTTCGGTATGAATAAAATTGGTATTTATAACTAAAAAAAAAATTTAAATTTAACAAAATAAAAAAAGTTTCCAGGGTTGGAAAACTTTAACTTTTTTCCTAATAATTAAACATATTTCATGTTTTTGGAAGAAGGCTATTTTCTCAGGAACGGTAAAAGCTACGAGTCTGAAATTTAGACAGTGTATGTAGAACCTTGGTCGCTACAACAGCAAATATATAAAGGGTAAGAATTAAAGGGTGTTCCAAAATGAGTGACGAAAACTTTTAAAATCTCATGTAATATACATACAATTGTATGTACATATCTATATTGACACTTGAAATTTGTAAAATTAACAAAATTAAAAACACTAACACTAAAATTAAAAAAATTTTAATTAAAGGGTGGTCCATCAGTTAATGAAATTTTGACTATGTAATTTTGACAAATTGCTATATCTTGGAAACTGTAAGAGTTAAACTCTGGAAATTTTCAAAAACGGTCAAACTAAAAAATCCGAAAATTATAAAATCGCCAAAAATTTAAAAAAATCGCCAAAACGAAAAAAATCGCCAAAATGAAAAAAACGCTAAAATTAAAAGCAAACGCCAAAAACCGAAAAAAAAATCGCAAAAACGAGAAAAACGTGTCAAAACTAAAATTAAATTTCCACAATGACAAAAACCGCAAAAATCGCCAAAACAAATAAAAATGCTTATATGAACAAAAATCGCCAAAAATTAAAAACAAAACCGCCTAAATGAAAAAAACGCCAAAACCCGAAGAAAATCGCCAAAACAAAAAAAATTGCCTATATGATAAAAAAATCGCCAAAAATTAAAAAAATCGCTTATATGAAAAAAAAAAATCGGCACAATCAAAAAAATCGCCAAAACGAAAAAAATCGCCAAAATTAAAAAAACGCCAAGAGCGAAAAAAAATCGCCAAAACGAGAAAAAAGTATCAAAACAAAAAAATCTCACAATGACAAAAATCCGCACAAATCGCCAAAACAAAAAAAATTCTTATATGAACAAATATCGCCAAAATTTAAAAAAATCGCCTAAATGAAAAAAAATCACCAAAATCACAAAAATCACCAAAACGAAAATAAATCGCCAAAATTAAAAAAAAACGCCATAAACCGAAAAAAATCGCCAAAACCAAAAAAAATTTCCTATATGAAAAAAAATCGCCTAAACTAAAAAAATCAGCAAAATAAATCGCCAAAATTTAAAAAGCACCAAATTAAACATAATGCCAAAAACCTAAAAATTGCACTAGAGAAAAAAGTATGAATTTTTTCACAAAATTAATATGTACCTACATATCTCTGTGCTTATGTATGTATCTCTATACTACATAAACGCACTTTGGTAAAGGGTATATAAGATTCGGCACAGCCGAATATAGCACTCTTACTTGTTTGAATTCGTATACTCTAACGGTTATATAACGTTTTTTTTATAATTTCTATGTTATGAAAGGAAAAAGTCAGCTTTTTCATGGTTACATTATGAAGAGAAAAAACGCTCGAAATTCTTACTAACTTTGATTGTGAGTAAAAAATTAATTTTAAACACTGCGAAAAAATTTAAATATGGAAGAAGTTAGACAAGGTATGTTAAACAATTTGTGATATAGTATAAAAAATAGTTATGTGTTATTGTCTAGTAATTCAGTGTGTTGTTGGTGTGTTATTATTGGTCAAAACTAACAAACATACGTGTGTTGCGTATAATATAACTTCTGTGTATAGAAAGGTATTTGCAATATTTTTGAAATAAGTTATTAATCAAACTGTATATAATCAAACATCATTAACACTTTTTGCTCCTTTTTGTTTCTTTTCGGAAAAAACTTACTTAAAACATACGAGTTTTGCCATTCAACACTGCTTGAAGTTTGGAGCAGCAAACATCGACAAGCAGATGGTGTAAAAGAATTTATTTTGGAAAATATTACACAACAAAACTTATCAGATGAGCAACATCAGTTAATTAAACAAAAAGTCAAGCAATTTATAGCTTTTAAAAATTTAAATTTGGCAAAATGCAATCAATACTTGAACGATAAAAAAAACATTCGCGTTGGCTTGCATCCAATATAATTATTGAAATAAGTGATTGCACTTTAATTAACATCAAAACATTAAATAAGCAGCACGGATGTGACGTTTATCCCCTTACTCCGATATTGTAAAATCAAAATTAAAATGCAGACCTAAGGAAATCAGCTATTGTGATACTAAAACAGAAGTAACAATGCAAAATTTGATTGCATACTTGAAATGCAAAAGGACGTCCTTGATGTTGCTGCACCAACACATTGCAAATTAGTTGTAAGTTATGGGTTCGATTGTTCGACTGGACAGAGTTCATATAAACAACGTTTTAAATTGGATGAACATATTGGACTAGACCATTCACTTTTTGTGACAACCATAGATCAATTGAAATTAATAGATAAGCTAAATAGATTTATTTGGCTAAATAACTCTCCACAGTCTGTCAGATTCTGCCGGCCTCTAAAAATAGAATTTATAAAAGAAACAACTGAACTTATTTTAAGTAAAAATGGTAAGTTAGATATTCAAATTAAAAACATCCAAGAACACATCTATGTACACAAGGGCAAAAACATTCTCATTAACTATGAAGCGCATATGACTTATATATGGTAAAGTTCTGAATATATTAACTGGTACCAACTCATGTCAATCCTGCCCACTATGTGGTGCTAAGCCAAATCAACTGCTAAAAACCCATGACTACAACTCAAAAATCTTTGGCGTTAAACCAAATAATCTTAAATATGGCTTAAGCCCTTTACATGCATGGATAAGATTTTTTGAATTTGTGTTAAAAATCTCGTATAGAATGGAGTTAGAGATATGGCGTGTTAAAAATGATGACAAAGTCAAAGTCGCTTTGCAAAAACAGTACCTTCAGGAAAGATTGTGGACGGAAATGGGTCTCAATGTAGACAAACCCAAACAAAATGGCAGTGGAAATACCAACGATGGAAATACTGCAAGAAGAGCATTTAGAAATTTTGAGCTCTTATCTTCCATTTTAAATTTCGATTTAAGTATTCTCAAACACTTTTACATTATATTGATTGCCATTTCTTGCGAATATAAGATTGATACAGAAAAATTCAAAAACTTTTGTGGCCAAACATTCAATATATATTTTGAAAGGTATTCTTGGTATCCAATGTCTCCAACTGTGCACAAGGTGTTGGCACATGGGCATCAAATAATGGATACTTGCATACTTCCTGTTGGAGTTCTAGGAGAAAATGCATCAGAAGCAGGAAACAAGTTGTATAAATGCGACAGGAGATCGCATGCAAGGAAATGTAGCACATTGGATAACACAACAGACGTTTTTAATAGAGCAATGGATTTTTCAGACCCACAAATGTGCACCATAAGTTTAAAAAAAAGAAAAAATATCAACAAAAAAAGAGCCTGCCGAGAGATTTCATTGCCATTTACAAAACAGCTGGTGTTGACTTTTCAGACACATTAGAAGGTGATAAAAATAAAAATGAAGCAGAAGACGATGAGGCCGACGAAACTGACAGTTTTGGACTGGAGAATATTGAGTTGGAAAAAGAAAATGAAGACGATTATGTTAGAAGTTTATATTCATAAATGGTTTGTAAAAATAGAAAGGCATGTGAGAATTTGTCTTCTTTTGATTGTTTTTTTCAGGGATCATGAGCCGTTTTATATCTTGACAAAAAGGTTGAATGAAGCCTTGTCTATCATCTGAGTCTAACTAAAAAATATAAACAAATTGAACTTAAGTGGTTGTATCCAAAAAGTGAGGTTAAGAAATTGTTTTTTTAGTACAGGTGCCTAATGGGTTAATAAAATAAAATATTTTTAGATGCAAACTTACAGATTCTTGAAAAAGCTTTCTAGTGACATATATTTCAAAGAACGAAAATAAAATAACGAATTTATGTCAAAACCTGAACTAATGTTTTAATTGGGAGGCGAAAGTGGTCGTGGTCCAAATAAAAAAAATAAATTTTATTTTGGTGTTAATTAAATTCGTGCAAAATTTAAAGTGTCTAGCTTTAAAACTACAATTAATGCCAAAAATATCGCTTTTTTGCCCACAGTGCAATGGTAGCTTCAAGGCGATTAAAAATAAAGTTTAAGTTTGTATTTGTTGAATTATTTGGCGGGGAAACATTTTGTGCGGGAATAGAATTTGTTTTAGCAGCATCGGCATACGATACACAGGAAGTAACTGGTTGGCTCATTTGAACAAAAGTGGTGGAGTAAGCGTTTACTGATCGAGATGGAACTAATTTAGGTTTTTACACCATAGTCTGTTTGACAAAAGAGTACACAGGACATCCTCTGTAGTTAGCGGTGTGATTACCTTCACAATTACTGCATTTTTTATCACTTCGATCTTTTGGTTTATTGCAACTAGCAGTGCCGCGTAATTCGACGCACCTAGCCTTAATATCATTATCTTGACAATTTCGGTTTTTCCAAGTTTTGAAATATAGAAGATAACTCCGTAGAAACTCACTTCGAAATGTCCCAAGTGAACCTCTCAAAATTTGTCGTATCCGGGTGTCATTACTATCTGGTGATTTAACTGAATTATTTCAATTTACATTTTGTGCTGTATGTCCAGTTTTCTTTTTATTTGTTTTAGCTTGAGATCATTGGTTAGTACTTGATCGATCCATATCCACCGTAAAGCTAACATTCGTCGGTTCGTCTGTAGGGAGTAAATTATCTCGATCGTAAGAGGCATTATTAAAATTCAAAAACTTTCAATAAATTAATGTATTCCACTACTCAGTTAAATTAATGTAAAAGTTACTTAGTTAAAAAAATATAAATGTATGTATGCATATATTTCAATATATATAAAATATCCTTCCTTCACTCAAAATTAAATAAATAATGGAATAATTTAATTGCAAAATTCTGAAAGAGTAACTTATTGACAAGATTTGCCAAGTTAGCAGATTATCTACAAATTATGTGACACTCTTAAGGTTACAAATAAATAGAATGCATAGCATATTTCAGTAATACGTATTGAGCCAAACAAGAACTTGGTTAACATTTTTATCTCACTACTTTTAATGACCGAAATTTTGGAAAGGAACTTGGCCTTTTTTCACATTTATGTTTTTGTGAGGATTTGACTACTTTTTGAAAGGTTTTCTTAATAAAGCTTATTAAACTTCAAATTTTAAGTCTGTTATAGTTCTATTCATAATGACTGCGACAGTTTAAAAGGGCAGACCTACATACAATAATGTTTTAGAGTGTGATATGTGCACCATTGTATCATTACAAGGACCGACTGATGTACTTAATTTTTTAAGAATCATCAGAGTAGAAATATGTAAAATAAATTTTGAATTTTTTTGGGAGTGACCACCTATTTTTGTAACGTCTGCTTAGACGAAGTACATTTGAAAATGCAAAATTAAAGGCTAGCGTAAGTGAAATGGGCATGTAAAGTTTCAATAGAGCAGCTTGTGTTTTAATTTTTCTAGTTGGTAACTTTCCTAAGTCAATTTTTTTTTCAAAATTTCAGTTTTCTGCCGTATAATATTGCGCTTAGTTTTTATAAACATTGCCCCAATTCCCTAATGTAACAACCAGTGCTTTCACCCCTTAACTTAAGGGTATCAAATTTAAACAATCTGGTTCAAATTCTAGCTTTATATATAATGGCTGTTACCCCCACTTTCTTAATCTAAAGATTTTGTTATGAGCAGCACTCAATTACGATCGTCCTCTTTTTAAGATGATAGTTTTAAGTTAAAGTTTGCCAATCCTGGTTTAAATATTTGGATTTTTAGATTTTTCTAGTTGGTTTTTCAAACTCAAGATTTGCTTTGGAAAGTGCTTATCTTTCCCGTCGAGTTTTGTTGGAAACGGATAATATGTAGTAGTTACATAAATAGTACATTTAAATGTGCTGACCGGAAGTACATGAAATACGAAGTTTAAATTTTATGGGCGTGTTAACACCCACTTTTTTAAAACACATTTATAGCCTTGTATTATTGTAATATGTGTGCCAAATTTCAATCAAATCGCTTGAGTTAAACGCCTTAGATATGTGTTTTTAATTCTGAGCTTTATGGGCGTAGCCCCATACCGTTGGTAAAAATTTTGTGCTTTTCAGATTTTTCTAGGTGAGTACTCACTTAGTTTTACTTGTGTACCAAATTTCAGCTCACTAGCACAAAGTTAAATTTTTATGGGCACTGCCGTGCGCCTAGATGACAGTATTAGATCACCAATATTTTTTCTTGTTGAAGATTACATCAGGCCTGATGTCTTTCTTATATTTTGATCGTCAATTTTAACCAAATCTCTTTTGCTTGTTCTTTACAAAATTATGTATTTAAAACATATAATGGTGTAGTATAGGTGTGTAAGAATTTGAGTGTATGTATGTTTATGTGTATATGATAGTTAAAATGTATGTAAGTATAAAATTTTAAGTATGTATGTAGGAAAAAGTTAATTAAGTTTCAGTTTAGTAGTAGTGAACTACCAATACTCCGTCACTTAAACTTGCAAAATTGTTGGCTGAAATTGTTAAATTGTGGCTGAAATTTTTAAATTTGTGAAATTTAATACCTGCGAGGGTGGTTCAATAAGTCCGTCCAAATTTGTGTTTACATAAGGAGTTTTTTGTTAACATTAACTTTGTGGGAACGGGTGATTTTTTTTGGGTAATATTAATTGTGATAACGAGTGATATTTTTTTTGTGGGTGTGGATTAAGGGATTTTATAAGATTAAGATTTCACAAGTGTATATGCCGACGGGAAAATCATGAAAATGGTTTTTCCTAATACCAATGGTGAAATAGTGATTATTAATTTTTCCTAATGCCTACGGCAATGCATGATAATTTTTCCTAATGCCGACGGCAATACATGATTATTATTTTTTTCAAATGCCGACGGCAAAACACATTTTTATTTTTTCCTAATGCCTACGGCAATGCATGATAATTTTTCCTAATGCCGACGGCAATACATGATTTTCATTTTTTTTAAATGCCGACGGCAAAACACATTTTTATTTTTTTCAAATGCCGACGGCAAAACATGATTATTATTTTCTAGTACCAAAGGGAAAATCATGGAAATGATTTGTCTTTATGCCGAGGGGAAAACATGATTACTATTTTCTAGTACCAAAGGGAAAATCATGGAAATGATTTGTCCTTATGCCGACGGGAAAACGTGAAAGTTATTTTTTCTAATGCTAATATTGGTGTTGGTAGATTGCGATTTGGGTGGATGGGTATTTGTAGGTGTTGTAATATGTAACCGTAGGAGTTTGTGGATCTGTCTGTCTGCAGGAATTTAATCGAGGCTGTGATAAGCTGGGGGCGGGGGTGTAGTTGTGGTAGATCGAATACATGTATGTATGTATACCTGTGAGAATTTAATGCTGATCGTGATTTGAGGTGGGTGGGGAGTGTTTTGGAGGTAGATGGATCGTCCGTATGTGTATGTGTGTGTGTGTGTGTGTGTATGTGTGTATTTCTTTAGGAGCTTAAGGCTGATCGCGATTTATGAGAGGTGAGGTATTCTAGTAATATGTAACCGGAGGAATCTGTATGTTTGTCTGTCTGTAGGAGTTTAAGGTGACTATGATTTGGATGGGTAGGATTGTCGACGTAATATGTAGCCATATGGATTTGTGGGTGTGTCTGTCTGTAGGAGTTCAAGGTGACTATGATTTGGTTGGGTAGGATTGTCGACGTAATATGTAGCCATATGGATTTGTGGGTGTGTCTGTCTGTAGGAGTTTAAGGCTCATCGTGATTTGTGAGGAGTGAGGATGTTGTTGGGGTAGATGGATTGTTTGTATGCATATATGTCTGTGAGAACTTAAGATAATTGTGATTTATTAGGGGCGAGGTGTTCTTTTAATATGTAGCCGTGGGAATCTATGTGTATATGTGTCGTTGGGGGGTTTAAGACTGGGGGAGAATTTAAAGCTGGTCGTGATTTGATATGGGTGGGGTGTTGTTAAAATTTTCTTGGGTTTTTTTAGGTGAATTCTGTTATTCTGTTTCTGTGTCTGTCTGTAATTTCCTCACGCTAATAAATTAATAATCATTTTATTTATGTATAAAATGTTCTCATATATGTGAACTCCCCTAGTACTTGGGTATGGGTGGTCGAGTTTGTCTCTCCTTGATAAGTTTATATTTTGTTTATTTGTTTAAGAAATATATATTTGTTTATATTTATGTATATATGTACGTTTATATGTATGTATGTACGATCGTAGGAATTTGTACATGGAATATTTTGTGACTGTAGAGTCCAAACGTTATGTATGTATATATGTATAAGTTCATATTTTGCAACATTATCATTTCTTAAGCTACGACTATTTTAAAGAAACAGAATTTCAACCAAGTACAATCATCAGCAGAGAAACAAAAAAGTAAAAATTTTGCAAGTAAGCAATAAAGTTAACTCTCCTCCTCCCCACTTCCTTCTCTATCATTTATGTAGTTTGTATTTCAAATAAGAAAACACTTGTACATTATTTTATTTGATATACATTTATTGTTTAAATTTTTTTTAAATTTTATAATAATATACATATTTTAAAAAGTAAAAAAAGTTCATTTAAACAAGATATTTCCTTTGATAGTAAAATACCATTTTTAATGTGCAAACACCAAAATTATGATAGTTACAATAAAAATATACTTGATTTTCCATTTGTTTAATATTGATTCAGTCTATATCTTCAACTTTAGAAAGATTTTGGTATAAAATTCTTTATTTTTTATTTTTATTTCAACCAGCGCCTTTCTTCTTCACCTTTTACATATACATATTTTAAATCACCTTGCATAGACTTTTAAAAATTTGGTAAAGCAGCGATGAAATATATAGATAATGCTTAAACAGAAACAAATAAATTTCAATTAAATAAAATAAATACTATCCATAAAAAATAATTTAGAAAAATGATTACTACAAGTTGTACCATATGCAATAAAGTCTTTATGACTTAAATAAAACTTAATGAGCATATGGAAATGTACTCCTATGCTAACCAATTGAATTTTATGTCAGGAATTAATAAACTATATCTTAGAAGAAGCATTATAAGGATTGTGATGAGATAATCTCATCAAATGGTTATATGTCTCATTTCAGAACCAATAAAATATAAAAATAATTGGCAAAAAGAACAACTCATCGATTTTCGTACTAGAAGAATAATTGACTTCAACGGAAGGATCGAGACATACATCCTACTCCACAAAAATGTGATTACAGGAAGATGGTAAATGATAAGATTAATGTTTCCTAACTTGTACACATTTTACAAATGACATTGATTATTTTTTCTAATGACATATACCAGATACTCATGAGAAAGACCGACGAACTAATTTGAAGAGAAGGATAGCGAGGAACATAATAAGAGGTTCAAGCTTTATCCCTCCCACAAAAAAAATAGAAGGAAAACATCAATGCATAAATAAAAAGAACCCTATTGTTCATTGCGGTTCGAATGTAAATAGCATTCTGAATCCTAAACAATGACAAAACTATAGAAATTACAATATTCCATTAATTTCTTGTGAGAATATTAATATAGGAGCAATTGTATTAAATTTTGAAGGCCTAGAGTTTCCACTCCTATTGAAGCAGATAAAAAATTTTGAAAGTAAAAATGATGTGAGCATAAATATATTTGCTCATAAATGAACAACACTAATAGGACCATACTATATAACGAATGGAGAGAAAGACATTCATCTTAATCTGCTCCAGAAAAATTAAAGATATATCAAAGTAAGTTTCATGTATAGAAAATGTATTCTCATCTCTATTTACAAAGTTACTTGTTATTGTTATATTTATTTACATATTATAATATTTTTTAATAAATTTATCCTAATAAATAATTAAAGATTGTACAGGTATTTATCTTAATTATTTACTTAAAGTTAAGAAAATGTTCATGACTCCAATAGAAATATCTCAATATAATAATACAAAATATTATCATACATGTATGTATGTAAGAAAATATTAAATAACGATAAAGTTAGAGATCACTGTCATCTTACGGGCAATTATCGTGGGGCAGCTCATAGCGAATGTAATTTAAATTATAAAACACCTCAGTTTATTCCGGTTATTTTCCATAATCTTTCTGCATATGATATGCACCTATTTTTCAAAGAACTTTCTACTATAAAAAATGCCACAATAAAAGTGATTCCCCAGAACACAGAACGATATATTTCTCTTTCAATTTTTATCAGATTATATGAAAAACATGGATTCGAAATAAGATTTATAGACTCGTTTAGATTTATGGCTTCGAGTTTAGATACGTTAGCAAAAAATCTTGATAGCAATGATTTTAATACTATTCGATCATGTTTCGTTGATGAAGCTCATTTCAACCTGATTAGAAGAAAGGGTGTATTTCCGTACTCTTATATGGATTCCTTGACTAAATTTAAGGAAATTAAACTCCCTAGTAAAAAAGAGTTCTTCAATATTCTAACGAATGAAGAATGTGATGTTGTCGAGTATGAACATGCTCAAAAAATATGGAGAGAGTTTAACTGTAAAACCCTAATTGACTATACTGAACTCTACTTAAAGACAGATGTTCTTCTTCTAACTGACGTGTTTGAAAATTTTAGGAAAATTTGTAGAGGTATATACAATTTGGACCCCTGTCATTATTATACAGCACAAGGCTTAACCTGGGATGCAATGTTAAAAACCACAGAAGTTTCACTGGAGCAGTTCAATGATTCCGAAATGTATATGTTTATGCAAAACGGAATTAGAGGTGGACTAGTTTAATGCTCACAAAGATATTCGAAAGCGAATAAAAAATATTTGGAAGATTTAGATGCATCAAAACCATCAGAATTTCTTGTATATTTAGACGCTAATAACACTGTACAACAAAATAACATTTTTTGGCTGTCCTTTAGATAAAATTACGCGGACTATATGGATTTCGATGCGTTAAATTCAAATCTGCTTTCAGTTTTTCTCTATCACGTAGAGATTTTTTTTTATGGGCGTGGCCAATTTTGCCCCCTAAATTAGTCGGCCATACTAATATATTTTACTATAACTCGAAACCTGCTATTTTGATTTTAATAAATAATAAACTAAAAGACGCGTCACAAAATTTTGTTAAAAAAAATTAATAATCATTTTTTACCTATCTTCTATGGTTTCGGAGTTATTCAGAATTTAAAAAAGAAAAAAAATTTTTTTATGCAAAAATCGCGTAATTTTTTTACATGAAAATTGCAATAAAAAAATCAGAAACTCAATAGTTTTATATTTTTACATTTTTCTTAAAACCACATATCCTAGGAATAAAACAAGCTATAAAACGTGAAAATCCAGCAATAAATCTTGATTTTATTCGCAATTTAAAGCAGGTACCTAAAAATGGAAAAATGTGTGTAATGCATTAAATGCAGTCACATTTACATCTGGTAATGCTACTGAAAGGGCATTGCGGGCAGGTAACAGAACTAAAAGAAAATATAAAATAAAGAATTTTGGGTATACATAAGTATGTTCACTCATCAGTTGCCATACAATAACTGTTTGTGAAACCGAAAAGTAAATTTTCAACCGCAACAAAATTAAAAAAAAAATAGCTAAAAATTTTAGCATAAGCTGAATTTAAAAAGTGATAATTTCTTCATCTATTTTTTGGTAAGTATTATTATTACTAATTCAAAATGTTGTATTTATGATGCGAAGTAATAGTTTTTTATCAAATTGTTGCAGGTTTCAAAATGCCAAGGCTTTGTAAACATTCTGCTGATTCATTCTGTTATGTATGTGGTGATTTAACTTTAAAATCGCAACGCCAGACAATAACTTCCCAGGTTAAGAACGCCTATAAGCTATGCTTTGGGTTTCCTATCGATGAAAGAGATAAATATTGGCTACCAAAAATATGTTGTAATAGCTGTTCAAGGGCTTTAATTGGTTTGCTCAAAGGAAATCGCAAGTCTATGCCATTTTCGACACCAATGATTTGGAACGAACCAAAAAACCATACAAATGATTGCTACTTTTGTATGACTACAACACGTGGGTTTTCCAGAAAGAACAAAAATAAAGTCATATATCCCAATATTTCATCCGCCAAACGACCAGTTCCTCTAAGAAGTAATGATTTACTTCCAATGTCCCCTACATACGAGGAAGAAGATGTTAAGTCTGCAAGTACTGAATCCAGTTACGCCATGATGGCTGCTTCTGCAAGTTCAACATTTACAAGTCCAACGAGCAAACGTTATTTTCCGAAGCAGTGCGACCTGAATGACTTAGTTCGTGATTTAGGACTTTCAAAAACAAAGGCAGAACTTCTTGCATCCAGATTGAAGCAATGGAATCTGGTAGATAAAGACGTGAAAGTCACATACTTTCGAAACAGAGAAGAAGAATATTTGAAATACTTCAGCAAAGACAGGGATTTAATATTTTGTAATAATGCTGATGGTCTTCTGCGAGAACTTTCGTTCAGTGATAAATCTGAAGAATGGCGACTTTTTATTGATTCATCAAAGACGAGTTTGAAAGCAGTTTTGCTTCACAATGGCAACAAATATCCATCAGTCCCACTAGCGTATTCAAGACACATTAAAGAAAACTATTATAATATGAAAGTGTTACTTAACAAAATTAAATACACACAGTACTCATGGAGCATTTGTGCTGATTTGAAAGTTGTAGCAATGTTAAATGGATTGCAATGTGGATATACCAAATTCTGTTGCTTTTTATGTGAATGGGATAGTCGCTCAAAAGAAAATCACTATAAAGTTAAAAGTTGGCCAAAGAGAGTAAATTTTATTCCAGGAGAAAAAAATGTTTCAGAAAACTTTGTTAAAGCAATGAACAAGGATGGTGATGGCTTTCTATATCTTAAGAGCAAATTTCCTCGAATCAGTGATGCAAAAATAAAAGAAGGAGTTTTCGTTGGTCCACAAATACGAGAGCTTATGAAGGACGCAGTCTTTAAGACGAAGTTGAACGGCGTGGAAGAAAGAGCATGGACGGCTTTTGTGAATGTGTGTAACAATTTTTTGGGAAATAAAAAAAGTGAAAACTACCATGAAATCATTCAAGAACTGCTTTCTGCCTATGAGGCTCTAAAATGCCATATGTCGCTTAAAATTCATTTTTTAAACTCGCACTTGGATTTTTTCCCCGAAAATCTTGGTGCCGTATCAGATGAACATGGTGAAAGGTTTCATCAAGACATGATATATATAGAAAAGCGTTACAATGGAAAATCATTAGAAGTAATGCTTGCAGATTTTTGTTGGTCCATTCGACGAGAAACTTAATTGAAGATATGAATAGGAATAAAAATGTCAATTAGTAAATAACAAGACACTTTTTAATTTTAAAACGTTTTTAAAGTACAAATATTTTTCTTACAAAAATGGTGTTTTATTTCAAATAGTTAAGTGTTGTAGTTCAAGCTAGCACTTTTTCTTAAAACTGAATATACATACTTAGCGCTTCTAGCTTAGTTTATTGACAGCATACATAATAATACATAAAGTGAAAAATATTTGCGACTAAAAGTTTTTCATTATATTTTGAGAGCTAAAAAAATTAATATTAAACCAAAATTATTTATTTCGCCAATAATTTCTGAATACTCGGAGTTATTGAGAAATTATTAGCAGCTGAAATAAAAAAAACATTGGATCAGCATTTAATGCATTACACACATTTTTCCATTTTTAGGTACCTGCTTTAAATTGCGAATAAAATCAAGATTTATTGCTGGATTTTCACGTTTTATAGCTTGTTTTATTCCTAGGATATGTGGTTTTAAGAAAAATATAAAAAATATAAAACTATTGAGTTTCTGATTTTTTTATTGCAATTTTCATGTAAAAAAATTACGCGATTTTTGCATAAAAAAAAATTTTTTCTTTTTTAAATTCTGAATAACTCCGAAACCATAAAAGATAGGTAAAAAATGATTATTAATTTTTTTTAACAAAATTTTGTGGCGCGTCTTTTGGTTTATTATTTATTAAAATCGAAATAGCGGGTTTCGAGTTATAGTAAAATATATTAGTATGGCCGACTAATTTAGGGGGCAAAATTAGCCACGCCCATAAAAAAATCTCTACGTGATAGAGAAAAACTGAAAGCAGATTTGAATTTAACGCATCGAAATCCATATAGTCCGCATACTTTTATCTAAAGGCTATTTCGGCTGTTGTACAGTGTAATTTGTATGGTTGGGCGATGTTGGAGAAACTTCCTTGCGATGAATTTGAGTGGGTATGTGATACTGATTTTGATATTACAAATTTTTTTGATACTACAGAATATATTCACATTTTCGAAGTGGATAAAGAGTATCCCAATTCACATAAATGTATGTTTGCTAGTATCAGAGTGGTTGGTTCTTCAGTTGGCATATATGTATACTCCCTCTCCTACGACAAAAAATTATGTAGTAGGAGTATATATTTTAGTGTTGGATATATATATATATATATATGTGCTCGTATCAGAGAGGTATAGATATAGTGTTAGAAAGAGATGGATTTTGCGAGAACTTATCCATAATTGATAGCACTTACTAGTTGTATGTGTACATATTTCTTATTTTTAATATTCTATACATTGGTGTATGCATGCGAATATTAGAGAGACATAATTATTATTTTTTTTTGTGGTAGAATTAATGCTGCCTCAGTAAAAAATTTTAATAGTGCTGTATTCCTTGATCTAAAATTTGGGGATCAAATAAATTGTTTAACTTGTTGGAATAGCTGTTCTCCTAGTTGAAATTTGTTTGCTGATGGTGACAAGCACTCTTGTGCATATGTATGTATATATGCATGTACACTCATATGTGTACTTAACAATTTTTGATTTTATGTATGTATGTATGTATGTTTGTATGTACATACTTATCCAAATGTGTTGAGATTGCTTTTTAGCGTTTTACAATATCCAAGGGAACTTTTTTATTCTTCATAAATTTATCTCTGTATATGTGCGTGTATATTTTGCTTTGTAAATTTAAGCTGGGTCGATCTTGTTAGAATTGAATATTTTGCAAATTCAGCGATTTGTTTTTATGTATGTACTACATACACATTTATGTATATATGTTTAAAGAATAAAGCATAAAGTAAAAAATGGAAATAAGAAATATGGGATCAGGGCATATTTCATTGTGATATGATGTACTCCCAGACCAATTTATGTGTGATCATGTATGTGCAAGTGTGTTTGATTTGTTCAACTGTTTTGACTTTAAGAAGTGTCGTCAAAGCTTTTGCGATTGTTCGTCAGCTTTTTGAGGAAGGTTAGGGTTTTCCGTTTGCTCTTTTTTTTATTTTTTATTTTTTTGGCTTCCATTTCATTTAATTTTATTTGAACATTGTATATAGTTGATTCACATCAATTTTTATAAATACTACCTAATAACTTAAATTTTTCTGTAACGGATAAATCCCATCTGAAGTAATTAAAGAATTCTCTCAATTTCCGCAGAGCTTAGCCGGTAGTATTAGAGGTAGTATTCACTTCTGATAAATAGGGTTAACTTTTAGCATTCGTTATTTTAAATAAATCATTAAATAACATCCTTGTCGTTTAAAATTATAAAAGTTATAAACATTTTTAATTTTATTTTATATACTTTTATTAATTTTTAATATTAAAAATAAAAGTATATGTATTTATTATACTTATTAAATTAATTTTTCTAATATTAAATATTGTGCATCTGCACATGTCTGGTCCTTCTCTGCAATCCGAGCTGTACCAAGGACAACAACAAAAGTGCTCTGCGTCATTGTTATCCTCCACGCCGAATTCTTCATTTTCGTTGAGCATGTGCAGAAAACATAGGATTGCATCCTTATGTTCATGCATTAGACATCCTTCGTATTGGTCCAGAAATTGTTCGACTGCTGATTTCATAATTAAGTTCTTAACGTATTGAATGACTATTTGATAATGTTCTAAAATATTAATTTTTAAAATTTCATTAGATATTTTCGATTCGCATTGCTATTTTCTCCTCTCTCTCTCAACCCTTTTCTCTCTATAACTATCTCTTTTTCTCTCTATAACTATCCCTTTTTCTCTGTGACTTATCCTCATATAGGTATATTCACTATTTCACAACAAATGTTTTCATCTAGGCTTCTTATACTAATCGAATCTACATTAAATATCAATTTAAGTAAAATACTCCCATTAAAATGGAATATTTATGGAGAAACGGTTTAGGTCCACATCAGATAGTGGTCTGTTGGGTAGCATCTCTAAGAGTTTTGTAAAGGATGAACAACCGTTTCGTCAGAGAACTTTAATGTTGAATTGTATTGGAGAGTGTGTAAAGTGTTTGCCTCCCTATAGCCCAATTATTTTTTTTTATCCAGCTGTACAGGGGGTCCAGCTTATAAATAGGCGTTCAAAGGAACTGCCAAAAAGGTTTGAAAATTTAATAAAAAAACAAGGCAAGTTATTGCCGGATTACGTTCAGAAATTAAATTTTTCTTTTATTCACAATTTGCTCTGATTATATACTATTTTTACAATTCTTACTTAGCCTTTCTAACTTACGTTTACATATCTACAATTATGTTTTGTTCCTTTCTTCACTATAACAATGATAAGCATATTTTTAAACAACCAATCAAAATTTGGTAAAAAGTAATTAAATTATGACTCAAAAGTATGTCACTCAATTTCTTGCATTCAGCATTCTTATTATGTTGCAATGCTTGTGCATTGAACTGCTATTAAAGCAATGCAAGTAATTTATGTTACAGTGCACTACCATAAGTGTGGTACACTACACTCTCACCCTTAAGAGAAAAATTATGTAAGTAATTTTTCTTACCATTCTTATAGTGAAGTTACAATATTAATAAATTTGTTAAATGTAAATAAAAATGTTTAATGATTTTCTTAAAATAATAGTGTATATAATTCTCTTAAAAAAATAAAATGTAAATAAAAAATTTTTTTTTATGTATATAAGATGTTATAAGATAAGTTTAATTATTTTTTTATCTAAGTTATAATTTTTTTTTGTTTGTTTTGTAATGGCTTTCTTTGTATTATTTGCTTACATATAGATAAAAAAATTTTCTTACATATTTAGTTTTTCTTACAGTTTATTTGTATTTAAAATAATGTTCTTATAAATTTTATGTTTATGTACTTATATAATTATCCTAGAAATTATATTTATAAAGTTTTGTAGGGTTTTAAATTATTGTTGTGTATTTCTTTTGCTTTTCCTTCATATTCTATTGTGGTGTTTACACCGTTTCTACTTATTATTTTGTAAGGTCCCTTATATGGGCTCTGATTTTTCTTTCTATTTTCTACTTTAACTAGTACTAAATCTCCTATTTTTAAATTAAGTCTGTTTTCGTATTTATTGTTTATTACTCTATTTTCTCTCAAGTCTCTAGCTCTTTTTAGTGTAAATTGTAATTTGAGTCGTAGTTCTTGTGCATAGTCATCATAATTATAAAATTTTGTATTGTTGTCTATAATGTCAGATGGAAGGGATGGTAATTTTCCGTATACTAATTCATATGGCGAGTAGCCTGTGTCAATGTGTGGTGCCGTGCTATAGGCAAAAGTAAAATATGGAATCCACTTATCCCACTCATAATCATTTGCGGTTGTTAATAGAAATTCGTTAAGTACCCTGTGATTTCTTTCAATTGATCCAAGTGTTTCATGATGATAAGGTGTTGAAAAATTTTGTCTTATTCCTAACAATGAACATATGTTACTCATTAATTCATTTTTAAACTCTGTTCCTCTGTCTGACTTAAGTACTTTAAATTGTCCGTATTTCAAAATAAATTGTTCAACAAGTTTTTGGCTGTTGTAAGTGCATCTTTTGTCGGCATTGGGTGAGCAACGACAAATTTTGTCAGTTCGCACTGCATGGTTAAAATGTATCGGTGATCATTTGAAATACGAAGAGGTCCTACGGTGTCAATTGAAATTACTTCAAAACTATTGTTTGGTGTGTCTGTCAGTGTAAGTGGTTCCTTAATATGTTTTGTTTGTTTATTTTTCGTACATTTGTCACAATATGACACAAATTTCTTTACCATTTTTGACATGTTTTTCCAAATATATTTTTGTTTTAATTTGATGATAGTTTTTCTAACTCCTAAGTGGCCTGCGTGTGTGGCATTGTGGAATTCGTCAATTAGTTTGTATTGCAATATTGTATCTGTTATTTTTGTTGGGGCATTGTATATTAATATTTTAAGTTGATGACTTTTGTTATTTATCTTTATCTTGGCATATGCTTCTTTTATTTCTTCTTTTGTATATACTTTAAATATTTCATCATTATTTAATAGCGCTAATTCTTTTATATTCTCTTTCTTCATTTTAGATATCAGTTTCCTCAGAATCGAATCTAGTTTCGCTGAGTTATTGCTGAATCTTGCTAGCTTATTATTTTCATTAATAATTTCATTATTCATATTTTTGGTATGTAACTTCTTCATAGTCGAATCTGGTTTCGATGAATTATCATTACATCCCATATTCATATTATTGGTACGCGATTTCTGCATATTCGAATCTGGTTTCGATGAATTATCATTACGTCCAATGTGCACAATGTTATTTTCAATATTTATGTCGCCCTCTTTTATATTTTCAATTTTATTAAATTGTAATTTCTTCATATTTTTGACGTCATTAATGGATATGCATTCCCATATTTGAAGTTGATCAGACTTCTGAGAATCATATTTTTCCATATTTCTTTCTGTTGCGCGCGTATTGTTTTCGTTTATATTATTGTTAGTTGCCTCATTATTTTCTTTTATATTTGCCTCATTAGTTTTATTTTTCATTGCCCTTGTAGTTACTAGTAATTTCCTTTCTTTTTCATCGTTTTCCGATGGTATCATTTGTTTTAATTCGTCAGAGTCAATTTTTATTCTCGAAAGTGCATCAGCGTTAGTGTTCATTTTTCATTTCTTATAAATAATTTTAAAATCATAATCACTTAAATCTAGTCTAATTCTTGTCATTTTAGATGAAGGATTCTTATGTGAAAAGAGCGAAATTAAAGGTCTGTGGTCTGTTACTACTATGAATTGTCTTCCATATAGATATGGTTTAAAATAAATTATTCCCCAGTGTATTGCTAATAGTTCTTTTTCAATGACTGGTTTGTTCATGTCATGTTTTTGTAATGCTTTACTTGCATATGCAATTGGTAAATTTTGTCCTATTTCTGCTTGATTCCTCTTTGTGAACTAAACCATACCCCTTTTTATATGCTTTTAAGTAAAGTGTTTTGTGAACTGCTATAGATTCCATCGCTCTATTATGTCTAGTTGCTTCATCAAGTTGATTTTTGGCATTCTTTGTTACATTTACAGCTTTAGCTATGCAGCACTTCCAGTTGTTAGACTACCAATTGCACCCAGAGCAGTTAAAATCGGTATTAGAGGCAAAAATCCACCAATTTTTGGACACGTATTACACGTGGTACTATAATTTGAGATTTTTTTCCTTTTAATGATTTGTTGATAGTTTTTCATGCAATTTTAATAGTTGAGTTAATATCTAATGGCCTTTCCTTCTTGAGTATTTTTGTTGTAGCTCTAATTGATGTTCTAAACAGTTTTTTATCATTTAGCTTGTTCTTTCCAAAATTTTTCTTTTTCTCCACACCCATACCAAATTTTGCTTTGGCTTTCATTGCGTTAGTAACCATATATGCAAATGATTTTTCAGCAAGACTAGTATCTTTTGATAAAACTCGATTCCAAGCTGAATTTTCCATTATTTTATCAGCTTTATGTCTAATACTGAAATCCTTATTTTTTGAATACGCAATATCGTGATTTTTACAAGCAGTGTCCAATAAATTAATTCCTTTGTCACCTCGATTTAAACGTTTTTGTAGTTTTGTTCCAGGTCCACAGTACTGATATCCAGGAAGATGAAGTTCAACAGGTAGAGTGTTTATTATTTTATCTACTATACCTCCTCCAACGAAGGTGTTTTTATGACTAAACGTTTTCTGATATCGTATAACCATATTATCTAATTTTTTCTATAATAAGAGGTAACAATTATGAAATGCATTTAGTTACAAAAATGCAGTTAGTGAAACAATATAAAAATATTTTAGTTCGTAATATTGATGAATCATCGAACATTACTTCAAAAATAAAGCATAGCCCCCTCTTACCAAATTATAATCGTGCTCTAATAGTAGGACCATCAAATTGTGAAAAGACTAATGTTATGATTGGCTTACTAGAAAGTCCTAATGAACTCAAGTTTGAAAACATCTATTTATACTCAAAATCTTTATATCAGCCCAAATATGAATAACTGAAGAAAGTAATTTCACCAATTAAAGGAATGGGATATTATACATTTACAGATAATCAATCAGTTATTCCACCTGACGAAGCTAAAACTAATTCAATTATGATATTTGATGATGTTGCATGTGAAAAGAGTATAATATACCTACATATTTTTGTATGGGGCGACATAGGGATGTTGATTCATTCTACTTGTGTCAAACTTATACTAGAATTCCCAAGCATTTAATAAGAGACATGTTGTGAATCAGAATTGAACAACCCTCGTACCCGTACATTGCACCAATTTGTTAACGCAGCAACAGCCAGTTCATTCACTTGGTTGTTTGTTAATTTCTTTGCGTTGACAAATTGTGCAATAGCGATATTTCGTAATTCGGTCAAAAGCTTAATAATATTAAGTACGTTAGCAAGTAAGCATAATAATATTAACTATTAAGCATAATATTAATATATTAAATTATGATTAAGTTTTGTATAAATAGTTCATGTTAAGAAACCAAATGAGCAGTTGTAGTTTGTTAGTTGGAGGAGTTGTAGTTTGTTAGTTGAAGACAGTTGTAATTAGTTAGTGAGTTGATCATCAACAAAGTCCAGCTATATCCAAGGAAATAGAAGAATATTTACACGTTAACCGGATCTTGAAGCAGCAGAACGAAGGCTTAAGAAAAACCATTGAAGAAGCTGAACAGCAGATTCAAGACAGCGAACAGAAGACACAAGCATTTAAAGACTTCGCACAGCTCGTTAACCCTAACTTGACTCCTGATCAGTTGCAGCAAGTCATCGAAAATAGAAAGGTGATAGAGGAAAAAACTCAACAAATCGAAACGTTGAAGTCAAAGATACGAAACTTACAAGGAGAGACGAGGAAAGTGATTACAGTTAACACAACAAGTAGTAACAACATGACAACTTTTAACGAACTCTTGAAAACCATATCCCATGTGGTACCAATTTTCTACGGAACTGATGGGCCAGAACTGTCAAGGGAAGCCAAGAAGTTTATTGAAGGATGTATGATAGCAAAGGATAAACTAGAAGAACCAGGTAATGTGGTCGACATAATCAAATGCATCAAAACTAGACTATTTGGAAATGCTTACTCATATTTGCACAATAAAGAGTTTACAACAATAGAAGCCTTATGTCAGGCTATTAGAGAAAAATTTGTAAAAGTCAAAACCCTAACAGAATTGCAAGAACTAATTTTCAGCAATAAGCAAGGTCGAACGGAGACAGCATATGAATTTGGAGAGAGACTAGAAGGACTACTTACAGATGCCACAGAACTAATTGCAGCACAATGGCAATAAGTTTCCCATCAAAAATCTATGATAGATCACTGCAACCAATCCGCAGTAAGAAGTTACATAAGAGGCTTACGAGATCCTAGATTGATGGCAAAATTCATCGGACACGAAAACGAAAAGCTTTCTGCCCTGCTGAAAATCACCAAGGATGCTCAAAATCTCTTTGGTTCTAATATGAAATCATCAAATATCATGACAATGCTTAACGAGGAACCTTTATATGATACGGTCCAGCAGTTGATAAAAGAAGTCCAACAACTATCCATGCATCAGAAGACCTGTAACTATTCAACGCCAAACAGTAATTCACGAGAAAACTCATAAATACTGGAGCCCTATGATAGACGAATGCTATAACCAAGGAAAAAATATGTGCTATAATCAAAGACAGGGGCATAACGAATGCAATTTGAGAAGGAACATGAAACCTCCCGACTATGGAACAAATAGGCAAAATTTTACAAGCTCGAAAACTCAAAACAAAAGTGGAACTAGGTATAACAACAACGAGGAGCGACGCTGTTTTAGATGCAATAAACAGGGTCACATTTCTACTAATTGCCCAAGAAACAGACGGAGTATAAATAGCGATAATAGAAACGGAATCAATAGAGGCAACAATGATGTAAACAGAAGCAGATTTAATTACAACAGCAATAAAACGGGAAACGAGAATCGGTTCGGCCAAGATTAATGGACCAGAATGCCGAAAAATGTAGAGAAATTACTAATGAAAAAAGTTAAAATAAAACACAACACCCCGTAGGAACTAACTATGAAGATAAAGCTTTTAATTTAGAGGAGCAGGATAATCAGAAACAGGAAGACAAGGATAACACCAAATTAATATCTGGTGCAAGACGCACAGATTTTGTAAGAAAATACCTGAATAATATGGCAATGATGACATGTAATGATATAAATAATAGAATAATTAAGGACGGAAACGTCGCAGAGCATCACATAAACCACTCAGAGTATAAAAATGAACTGAGACTGGAGAGTGATGTTAGTAGCAACGAAAGTTGTGAGATAAACGATGCGTATATAAGCTTTCCTTGTAGAGAGGCAAAAGAGGAAAAATTACTACTGTTGGTAGACTCAGGCGCTGATACTACACTAGTAAAGGAAGAAGCTTTGACATCGTGCATAAAAGTTAATGAAAAGGAGAAGAAATCCTTGTCAGGAGCCTTTGGAGGAAACATGAGTACCAAAGGAAGTATAACTGTGAACCATAAATACGTGGACAAACTAAGTTTTAAAATGCACATAGTACCAAAGGGCACAATTTTGCCAGCAGATGGTTTGCTGGGCCGAGATATGATGTGGAATAGGTCGGTCACCGACACAATAAACAAAAACATAAAATTTTTTGACAACCAGAGAGAAATAGTTTCCTTGCCACTTGTTTCAGAAATTCCTTCGTTATATATATCCGAAAATTTTTCTATAAAAGGACGTTCCCAGGGAGTTGTATCAGTAGTAGTAACCAAGGCTACGGGAGAAATAATAGTAAACAAACTACAAATTTTACCAGCGGTTTTTGTGGGCGAAACCCTAACATCAATCAGAGGGGGAATAGCCTTTATTCCAATTCTAAACACCAACAACTATACAGTAGACATAAATAAGAAAATAATGTTAAGTTATGAAAATCCTGAGGACTACCAGATAAAATCAACAACAGCCATTAATGCAATAAGCACTGCGGACAATAAAGAAAGATCCAAATTACTATTGGAAACAGTACAGCTTTCCGCAGATTTGAATCCGGAAGAGAGATTATCGATCTAGAGCATTTTGAAATCATACGATGACGTGTTTCAATTACCCGGAGATAATCTAACTCACACAAATGTACTTAAACATAAAATCCCAACTGATTCTACTCAACCCCCAATAAATACTAAGCAATATAGACTACCTAAGGTCCACCGAAATGAAGTGAATAGACAAGTAGGCCAGATGGTCAAAGATGGAATTATCTCTCCCAGTACTTCCCCTTGGAATTCACCAATACTCATAGTACCAAAAAAGGCAGGAAAGGACGGAGAGAAAAATGGCGCTTAGTAGTAGATTTCAGAAAATTGAACGAGGCCACAATAAAGCAAGTCTTCCCCATACCAAGAATTGACGAAATCCTAGACCAACTGGGATACAGCCGATATTTTTCTACCCTCGATCTAGCGAGTGGATACCACCAAGTTTTAATGGACCCAAGGGACAGACAAAAAACTGCTTTTAGCACCAATTTGGGACATTTTGAGTTTAATCGTATGACTTTCGGATTAACAGGGGCACCAGCCACTTTTCAAAGAATCATGAACTCGATATTAACGGGTCTACAAGGAATCGACTGTTTCGTCTATCTGCACGATATAGTAATCTACGACAGAAACCTAGCGGATCACCAATTAAGGCTCAAGAGAGTATTAGATATATTAAGAAGGTACAACCTTAAGTTACACCCCGAAAAATGTCATTTCCTTTAAAGGGAGGTAGTTTATCTAGGCCACCAATGTTCGGAAAATGGAGTCTTACCGGATGCCCATAAAACTAAAGCAGTAAAAAACATTCCACCTCCTAGAAGTATCAAAGACTTGCAAGCATTTCTAGGATTGATCAACTACTACAGGAAGTTTATACCAAACTCGTCCGAAATTGCCTTACCCCTAAACAAACTACTAAGGAAGAACGTGAAATTTGAATGGACACAAGAGTGTCAGCAAGCTATGGACAAATTAAAAGCAGCAGTTTCGAATCCACCTCTATTACAATACCCTGATTTTGCGAAACCATTTGTTCTGACTACGGATGCTAGCAATGAAGCCCTAGGAGCTATCCTTTCTCAAGGAGAGCCTGGTAGCGATTTACCAGTATATTTTGCAAGCAGAGTACTAAGTGTCACAGAAAAACGATACTCTACAATAGAAAAGGAGTTGCTTGCCATCGTATGGGCAACAAAAACATTTAGGCCATATTTACTCGGGAGACACTTCACCATTTTTACAGACCACAAACCCCTCAAGGGTATAGCTTATCTGAAAGATCAAGAAGGCAGGTTGGGGCGCCTTAGACTAAAACTTTTAGAATATGATTTCGAGATACGGTATAAATCAGGAAAAACGAATCAAAACGCTGATGCCCTCAGTCGCCTTCCAATAGAGAAAATAAATGTAGGGGCAATAACTAGATCAAAAGCTCGAGAATTACAAAACAAACAGAATGAAGTGAATGAAGAAATTATGCATCAAACAGAGGTAAATCAGGATATGGGAGAGGAAGATATGGCTGTTTATTTAACGAATGCAGAAGATATAAATAAAGTAATAAAAACATTCCACGATACACCTTTGGGTGGACACCAAGGGACATTCAAAACTTATTCCCGCATCAGGAATCAGTATAAATGGGCCGGCATGTATCGACAAATAAAAAATTATGTAACAACGTGTAGCCTATGCCAGAAAAAGAAATGTTCGAAAGTTGAAAAAATGCCATTGGTAATAACAAGCACTTCAAGTAAGCCTTTCGAAAAAGTTTTCACGGACCTGGTAGGTCCGTTGCCAGAATCAGCTAGGGGAAACAAATACATCCTCACCTTTCAAGACGATTTTTCAAATTTTTTCGCATGTGCAGCCGTGCCTGACGCAGAGGCACCAACTGTAGCTAAAGTCTTTTTTAAGGAAATAATTTCAAGATACTTCATTCCCAAGGTGTTGGTAACGGATAATGGTTCAAACTTCACATCCAGATTATTCAAGGAAACGTGTAAGATGCTAAGAATAAAGAAACTACTAACTACTCCTTATCATCCACAAGCGAATGGGGCTTTAGAACGAGCTCATCGACCATTGGCCGAATTTCTGAGAAATTTCGTTAACCTGGATGGTACCAACTGGGACGACTGGACTCATCACGCCATGCATGTGTATAATAATAGCAAACATTCAACAACAAAACAAACACCGACGAGAGTGTTATTTGGGTTTGAATTTGAAATGCCCATCTCTTTGAAAATATCCCCGACACCACTATACAACGCGGATGATTATAGCAAAATTCTGAAATATCAAATCCAACATTCACATGAAATCGTTAGAGAGAACCAAGAGAGGGCAAAATTAAGAGCAAAACAGTATTATGTTAAGGGTTCAAAGGACAGAGAATATAAAATAGGTCAAAAGGTTTGGTTAAAGAATCAAACTAGAAAAAATAAATTTTCACCCTTATGGTTAGGACCATATGAAGTTATAGACATACCAACACGTGTAAACATAAAATTGAGAGTAAAAAAGTGTGAAAAGGTCTACCATAAGAATTTAGTAAAACCCTATAAGGAACGGCATTTAATATAAGGTATATGGTAATTAATCATCCAGTTACGATCCAGGCTATTTAGTTATGAATTTATAAAGGAGAGCATTGATTTTTAGTTATTTTACTTCTTACTTCAAATGCAGCCAATTGTTTAAAGAATTCATTTCCGGGTACCTTAAAACAAACTAAAAACACAAATATGCTTACTAAAACGTTTCTTTAGATAATAATAAAAAAAAATTGTTTAAACATAAAAAAAAAGTTAGTTGAATAAACCCTCGCTACAATACGTAATTGCAATTAAACAAAATTGTTGACAAAAGAAAAATGATACAAAAAAGAAACAAAAAATGTTTAACTGCAATATGAGTTTTGGTCAGTTATGCATTGTACGGTTTGAAGTCAACAATCTGAAGTACCAAAGTGCTGATGACGTATTTATTTGTCCTACACGCGTATATATGCACACCTGTTGTCATATTTTTGTTTTTATTATTTTATACAACTTTATGTTGACATACTTTAAATTTGATGACCATTTATACCTAATAATTTTATATTGAAAAAAAAATATAATAGCAATAATCATAAACAGTAATTATTCCGAAAAAAATAATGAAATTGCAAAGGCAAAATACATAGTTAAATTATGCATCTTTAAAAAAAAAATATATTGAAAATCTATAATTGTATGCTGCTAAAATTAAATAAACATAATGATAGCAAAAGAAAAATGTTTGTATTTGAAACAAAACATCCAAAAGTATTATTACATATTATATTATAGTATAGCATAAGATCAACTACGTTTAAGAGTATAAAATATGTAAAAGCATTTGATCCAATTAGTATACTTGGAAAATATCTAGAACTAGATATTTTCTTCCGCCAAGGGGGGAGGGATGTTGTGAATCAGAATTGAACAACCCTCGTACCCGTACATTGCACTAATTTGTTAACGCAGCAACAGCCAGTTCATTCACTTGGTTGTTTGTTAAATTCTTTGCGTTGACAAATTGTGCAATAGCGATATTTCGTAATTCGGTCAAAAGCTTAATAATATTAAGTACGTTAGCAAGTAAGCATAATAATATTAACTATTAAGCATAATATTAATATATTAAATTATGATTAAGTTTTGTATAAATAGTTCATGTTAAGAAACCAAATGAGCAGTTGTAGTTTGTTAGTTGGAGCCGTTGTAGTTTGTTAGTTGAAGACAGTTGTAATTAGTTAGTGAGGGCAGTTGTAATTAGTCAGTTGTAATTAATTAGTTGTAATTATAGTCTTGTATTTTAGCAGTCAAAAGTTAGAGTCATACTTTAATTTGAAATTTATTTAATTGTGGTTTAGCTTGGTCAAATAAGCAAATAAATTTCAAATTAAAATATAATTATGACAATATGTCGAATAATAAACTTCTTAAATGTTAGAGTCATACCTGCGATTCCCACGGAACCCTCCAGGTTTAAAATTGTAAAGTAAAATAATAAGATACTAGTTTTTATTTGGCACAACTGTTTAATAAATCCCTTTTAATATACAAAAGAAAAATCCGTTTTTAAATTCAACACAACAGACAATGCAAATGTTATTATAATGTTTAAGCAAGATGAGACAAATATGAAGCATGTTTATAGGGATCATGTTGGCAGCGATATGAGTTATGAAAAGTTCCAAGAAATTTGTCGAGAGTGTTGGAAGGATAAATATGGATTTTTGGTGATAAGCAAAGATAATGAATTAAATAATGGTCGCTACAGAAAGCAATTTGCCTATTTCATAACTATATAAACTACTCTTGATAAACATTCACTTTATTTATTAATCTATCTTTAAACTTCCTACATCTATTTACTATAAGCTGAGCTGCTACCTGATAAACTGATCTGAAAGTGAGACCAGGTCCTGAAAAGCTGATCTGAAAACCAGACTAGGTCCTGAAAAGCTGATCTGAAAACCAGACCAGGTCCTGAAAAGCTGATCTGAAAACCAGACCAGGTCCTGAAAAGCTGATCTGAAAACCAGACCAGCTCCTGAAAAGCTGATCTGATAACCAGACCAGGTCGTAAAAGGCTGATACCTGATCTAATAGCTGATACCTGTTATTTACTATTATAAAACATGGATGAGAAAATTTTAAAACAATTGGTGTTGACAAGAAATTTCTTGAAGAAAAAGCCTCGTAGTATAAAAACTGGTGAAATAGATACACGTGAACAACTAAGAAATACATCTAAACCTATAACAGAACCACTCAAAGAATTTATAAATAGTTCTAAAAAAAGTAAAAGAATTCCCATGAAAGAAGAAAGTAAAATGAAGGCAGAAGTTAAAAATAAAACAAGTCTTAAGCCTGAAAAAACATCAGTCAAGATAGAGACAAGTACACCAAAGAAACTAGCAGAAGGAACAATATTTGATAATACCATCTCATTAAATGATGCTAATACTGTAAATGATGATGACGATGATGATGATGATGATTTTTACTCACAGACTTCCAATACAGAAGATACTTATACTGACTTATCAGTCTTGGAAGGACGAAATGAACTACATACAAACTATGGTCCACATAAAGATTTCAATAATGAATGGAAATTTGGTGATAGTAACCTCAAACTGAATGAAGATAAAATACAAGTTGGTGGTCAAATATGGGCTCTAACAAGAGGGCTATTTTCTCTAATGTTTCATAAAATACCATAAAATTATGATAAATTTGAACTCGAAATCTATAAAAAGATTTTAATTACTACTAACGCATATAGAAGAGACTATACACCTGATGGTCAAATAAAGGGTACTAGAGGGTATAAATATAAACATATTATTAAGAAATTTATTGATGAGAAAAACTAGAAGAATTTACCCCAATCAACAGGATCTAAGCCAAAAGGTAGCTATTTAGGTGATGGAATGATAGAATTTAATATTCATAAGCCCAACTATATATACGGGGATGATCCAAATGAGTTAGTAGATCGACTTCGACTACTGCTCGCATCACAAGGTGCAGGTCATACTAATCACAATAACGAGATTGTATCAATTATTGAAGAGCTACATGAAGCGAATATAATACATTAACTCTAATAAAGTATATAAAGCATGTCTGTTGATAAATTTGGACACTACTTAAACGATACTAGCAACATAATTTCTTTGAAAAATGCACCTAAACTGTTGGGGTTCTTTGTGGATACGAACACCAACATTGATGTCCAAAACAAAAGGATCAAAAATGTTGCAGAAGCTCTGGAGGAAAACGATGTTATCAATAAATTGTTTCTGCAAACTCAAATCGAAAAACTAGAAGAGAAATTATTAACATACTTTAAGGCAGACAATACTGTAATTCAAGAAGATCTTCAAATGCAAATCGAAGAACTACAACGTGAAATAAAATTAGATATAGAAGAAAATTATAAAATTCAAAAAGATTTCCAAAAAATGAAAACATCCTTTGAAGAACAAATTGAGCAGCTTAATGAGAAAATTTATAGATTGGAAAATTACATGTTTGTATCAATAGCTGAAAGTCCTTCAAGTAGATCACAACACTCTCCAAAAAATCAGTAAAAATAACTTAATGTCTTCAAAAAGAAATTTAGTAAACGAACTCCATAAGCAAGCACGAAAACATTTTGTGCGTCGCAGAGTTGTAATGAAAGGAATTGATGATCTTTGGCATGCTGATTTAGTTGAAATGGGGAACTATTCTAAAGAAAATAAAAATTATCGATTTTTGTTGACTGTAATCGACACATTTTCAAAATTTGCATGGGCAGTACCGCTAAAAAAAAAACTGCACTCGAAACAACCAAGGCAATGGCAGATATTTTTGAATTGGGGCGAGTACCAAAAAACTTACAAACAGATGATGGTAAAGAATTTTTCAACAAAAAACTTTGAAAAATTAATGCATAAATACTCAACATATAGCATTATGAAAGCATCAATTGTAGAACGATTTAATAGAACATTGAAAGGAATGATGTGGAAAGAATTAAGTTATAATGGTTCATATAAGTGGATTGATATACACAAAGATTTAGTTAATGCAAACAATAAAAAAAAAATTTAATGCAGGAGATCATGTTCGCATAAGCAAATATAAGCATAACTTTCAAAAAGGTTATACTCCAAATTGGACCACAGAAATATTCACAATTACCAAAGTTCAAAATACAAATCCTGCAACATACATATTAGAAGATTATCTTGGTAATCCTATTAAAGGTGGATTCTATACTGATGAACTTTCAAAAACTAGATTTCCAAATACATATCTAGTTAAAAAGGTTCTCAAAACTAATACGAAGGAAGTATATGTTAAATGGCTAGGATTTTCAGATCAACACAATTCTTGGATAAGTAAAGATGAAATATTATAGTTGGAAGAAAAACTAAATCACCAAGAGCATCATATCAAGAACAATAATAGCATTAATATTAAGAAACTAATGTTAATTTTAAAATAAGAAAATGAAATAAATATGTAAATTATGCTTATAAACCATACTGTGTACTAAACTTTATTTAATTGTAATCAGTCTGTTATAATGTCAATAACACTTACTCTGAGCTCTAACTCATCAGAATTATCTGCTAGTTACTTTCCTCCTATTGAATTACATGGTGCATATGAGTGTGCTCTAACTGATTTTCATTCATACAACAGTATTCCAAATGTAGACACTTCAACAATATGTTTCATATAGGAGAACATAAAATTGAAATACCAATTGGATCTTACGAATTAAATGATATAGTTGATTTTATAGAAGAGCAATACAAACGACTTTGCCCAGCAAATAAGATTTTTATTGAAGCCAATAACAACACAATGCAAGTTAAAGTTAATAGTTCCAAGGATCCTGTATATTTTAATAAGGACAACACAATTGGAAAACTTTTAGGATTCAATAGCAAAATTCTAACACCAAACAAATATTATTACTCAGATCTTCCAGTTAATATTTTTAAAGTGAATCTCTTGCGAATTGAAAGTAGTATCGCTATTAACACATATATGAATAACTCCAAATCGCATACACTTCATGAATTTCCGATAAATGTGCCTCCAGGCTATAAAATAGATGAGGTTCCAAGAAATCTCATCTATTTACCTGTGAACACCAGAGAGATAAGTTCACTAGCGCTGCGCGTACTTGATCAACACGGTGATTTAATTAATTTCCGAGGAGAGGAAATTACAATACGAATACATTTAAGGCCAACTAAATAATGCTAATATACAACACAAATACATTAAAAAATATAGCAGCAAAAACAACAACAACATTAAAGCGAACAGCTCAACAAAAATCTCTAACAACATCAAATAAAAATTTTCTGAAGTCATTGAATTTAAAATTAAAGACAAAATGAGTTCAATAATAGATGTCTTAGATAAACCTTTGTCTGATGAAAATATAATCAAAAAGGACTATCATACATATGTACCATACTTACAGTCTTACAACAATAATGATGAAATTAGAATTTCAATACAAAATCAAGATTTGTACGTGCTACCCAGTGAGAGCTACATTTATGTGGAAGGGTTTGTTGCTGATGATAATACGACAAAATCTTCGTCATCTTCAAAAAACTTTATACTAAAAAACAACTTTGTGGCATATCTGTTTGATGAAATTCGCTATGAGCTCAATGGAATTGAAATTGATCATACAAGATATTTAGGAGCCACAAGCACCATAAAAAATTTGGTTTCTATGTCACCAACTGAAAGCAACGTGATGCAAAATGCTGGATGGAACAAAATTGACGATGTCACTCTTGTAAACGGATTTTTCAATTTCTATGTACCTCTAAAAATGCTTCTAGGATTCGCTGAAGACTACAACAAAGTTATACTAAGTGGAAAACATGAATTGATACTCTTGCGCAATAAAAACGATGAAGATCTTGTGCGCTCGAGTGTTTCTACTGAAAAAGCTAAACTTACAATTCCACTCATCTCATGGAGAATCCCACATGCACAATTATCGGACTTTAGCAAATTGAATATGATAAAAATTATTAATAATGGTGCTTCTATACCTATGGCATTTCGCAGTTGGGATTGTCATATTAATCCACAATTAAACATAGGAACTAGGAATATTTGGAATGTTAAACTGGCTGACAATAGAGAACGCCCACGTTTTGTATTGATTGCTTTTCAACAAGAAAATGAGTTTGTTCATTGTGATTTGACTAATTTAAAAGAACATTTAAATTCAGTCTCATATCCATATGATGATCTTAACATAAAGTTTAAAAATGAACGATATGCAATTCTAAATGATATGTATATAAGATTTCAACAAAGCTATTATATGAAAGAATCTCAACCGCTTCTAACTGCACCAGAGTTTAAGACAAAAGCTCCTATTATTGTAGTAGATGTCAGTCATCAAAATGAATCACTCAATAATGGACCGATTGATATAAAAATAGAATTTGAAACAGCAGCTAATATTGCAGCAAAGACAACAGCTTACTGCATTCTTATTCATGATCGTATAATAGAATATTTTACCTATCAAAGGACAAGTTCGAAAAGTCTTATAAATTCAGTAATATGGATAACAACATAATTTTTATAGACGTACAAGGTTTCAAGAGTAATTCAAATGATTTCATTGCAAAAGAAGTAGCGATTGTTTTCAACAATTATGAATATAACCATTTCATTATAAAATTCCCATTTGATTTTAAATGGTTATCAATAAAAAAGCAAAGAGAAGCAAAGTGGCTAACAAAAAACTATCATCATCTAAACTGGACTGCTGGATCAGTTTCATTTCAAAGCGTTTGCAATTTTTTAAAAGCCAACGCAAGATGTTCAACAATTTATGTAAAAGGTGAAGAAAAAAGACGATGGTTGGAAAAAATGTTAGACCGAAAAATTTCTAACGTTGAGGATATAGGCTGCATCAACTTTAAACAAATGGAAATTAAGTATCCAGAATATCTTTATTGTAGTTATCATAATTTTGGTGGTTGCGCATTAAAAAAAATGCTATTTTACTAACAAAAGAAATGTCTTGCTTTAAATGAACTTTTTTACTTCTTAACATAAGAATTTACATATGTATGTATTATTATAAAATTTAAAAAAATGTTAAACAATAAATGAATACAAAATAAAAGAATGTACAAGTGTTTTCTTATTTCAAATACAAACTACATAAATGAAAGAGAAGGAAGTGGGGAGGAGGAGAGTTAACTTTATTGCTTACTTGCAAATTTTTACTTTTCTATTTTCTGCTGATGATTGTACTTGGTTGAAATTATGTTGCTTTAAAATAGTCGTAGCTTAAGAAATGATAATGTTGCAAAATATGAATTTATACATACATACATACATAACGTTTGGATTCTACAGTCACAAAATATTCCATGTACAAATTCCTACGATCGTACATACATACATATAAACGTACATATATACATAAATATAAACAAATATATATTTCTTAAACAAATAAACAAAATATAAACTTATCAAGGAGAGACAAACTCGACCACCCATACCCTAGTACTAGGGGGGGTGAACCCCCCTATACATAAATAAAATGATTATTAATTTATTAGCGTGAGAAAATTACAGACAGACACAGAAACAGAATAACAGAATTCACCTAAAAAAACCCAAGAAAATTTTAACAACACCCCACCCCTATCAAATCACGACCAGCTTTAAATTCTCTCCTAGTCTTAAACCCCCCAACGACACAAATACACATAGATTCCCACGGCTACATATTAACAGAACACCTCGCCCCTAATAAATCACAAGAACTTAAGATAGTTCTCACAGACATATATACATACAAACAATCCATCTACCCCAACAACATCCTCACCCCTCACAAATCACGATCAGCCTTAAACTCCTACAGACAGACACACCCACAAATCCATATGGCTACATATTACGTCGACAATCCTACCCAACCAAATCATAGTCACCTTAAACTCCTACAGACAGACACACCCACAAATCCATATGGCTACATATTACGTCGACAATCCTACCCATCCAAATCATAGTCACCTTAAACTCCTACAGACAGACAAACATACAGATTCCTCCGGTTACATATTACTAGATTACCTCACCTCTCATAAATCGCGATCAGCCTTAAGCTCCTACAGAAATACACACATACACACACACACACACGCATACACATACGGACGATCCATCTACCTCCAAAGCACTCCCCACCCACCTCAAATCACGATCAGCATTAAATTCTCACAGGCATACATACATACATGTATTCGATCTACCACAACTACACCCCCGGCCCCAGCTTATCACAGCCTCGATTAAATTCCTGCAGACAGACACATCCACAAACTCCTACGGTTACATATTACAACACCTACAAATACCCATCCACCCAAATCACAGTCTACCAACACCTATATTAGCATTAGAAAAAATAACTTTCACGTTTTCCCGTCGGCATAAGGACAAATCATTTCCATGATTTTCCCTTTGGTACTAGAAAATAATAATCATGTTTTCCCCTCGGCATAAGGACAAATCATTTCCATGATTTTCCCTTTGGTACTAGAAAATAATAATCATGTTTTGCCGTCGGCATTTGAAAAAAATAAAAATGTGTTTTGCAGTCGGCATTTAAAAAAAATGAAAATCATGTATTGCCGTCGGCATTAGGAAAAATTATCATGCATTGCCGTAGGCATTAGGAAAAAATAAAAATGTGTTTTGCCGTCGGCATTTGAAAAAAATAATAATCATGTATTGCCGTCGGCATTAGGAAAAATTAAGAAGTTCCCAGCACTTCTTAATTTTTCCTAATGCCGATTAGGACCATTTGACCATACATCTCGGTAAATTGATAGCTATGTCCGATAATTGCTAGATTTACACACTTCAGTTGCGTACGAAAAATATGAGATTTATCCTGCAAATATAATTACCCTTAAAACGAATTCAACAGGATTTCTATTTTTAAATCCTTATCCGCTTCTTTTATTGTTTCGTTCTTTTTTATTTTTTTATTTATTCAATTTTTAAAAATGGGTTGTCGAACTCCAATACTCTTTTTTTCTATATTGAAAGCTTTTTTATATAGTTTTTATTCGATACAAATAATTAGGGAGTAACGATACGCCGTTTTGAAGATCCGATACTGACACTCAAAAACAAATATCGCCGATACCGATAACGATACGCATATTGAAACTGAATTAAGTTAAAGTTAAAGTTAAGTTAGTTAAAGTTAACAAAACCTTTTATTATACCTAATTATAGTGTACGAGATTATTAATATTTAAAATTAATCAGAAATAATTTTTAGTCAGGCTTAAGTTCAGTAATTTGAATTTCTATTGAATGAAATATTTTTATTGATTAATGTGAGTTTCTAAAGAAGAGAAGAAAAATTAAACTTAGGCTTTAAGCTGGGGGAAAGTAGATAGACTAGGGTGCTGATGAACTGCGTGGCTGCAAGAAAAGTATCGGTATTTCCCCCAGCTTAAAGTCTAAGTTTAAGTTTTCTTTTCTTCCTTAGAAACTCACATTAATTAATAAAAATATTTCATTCAATAAGAATTGAAATTACTGAACTTAAGCCTGACTAAAAATTATTTCTAATTAAAAATCACTAAAAGTTCAATTAAAATTTACAAATGTTTATTTAAAATTAATATTTGAATTCATTCTGAAATTAAAAAAAAAAACAAATTATTTTTTTAATAGATACATAATTTAGGATTGAGAAAACATGTCACTACTATGGTGCAAAGCAAAACAAAAGAAACGTTTAATTTTTCTGTGTGGACTTAATGTTCTGGTTTTAATATGTTATTTCTCTAAGTTTTTATGCAAAAAAAATTTGAAAATTGAATTGTTTGTTCAAAACAGCTCTAAAAAATTTAAGAATTATCGCCGTATCGACAGTAAAATATCGCCGATATCGATATATCGGCAAATCAGGAATATCGCCGATATGTCGGAATCGGTATCGGTGTTCGTTACATCCCTACAAATAATCAAATATTTTTAAACAAAAATTTCAGAGTTAATGTAATTTTTAATATTCTTTACCGACCTCACACAATGCATTAAACATTTACGGTTGTATTAAAAAAAACTCTTAATTTTGGTTTAGTATGAAAATTTGTTAATAAGCTCAGTAGGCCTAATAAAGTCTATTAAAAATTTTGTATGCAAAAACCGCTTATTATATAATAAATGATATAAGAAAATTTCAAATTTAAAGCTGACAATACTATTTCATACTTATCAATGCCATCTAAGTTCTAATGATGGAAAATGTTGAATACTTTTTTAATGATAACCAAATCTGTTAATTCGTTTTGCTGATGAAATAATAAAAAAATCTATTTAAACCACAAAACATATTTTCTGCTTCTTTATTTCAACACATCTTCATACGCAAGTGATTAAAAGCGAATCCAAACTACTCGGTTAACCTCTTTTATTTGTTTTGTTTTTTTTTCGCATCACAATTGTGGAATATTAGTAGTAGGGAACTGCCGGTTCTATGGCAATAAAAATTGTCAAATTTGGGTAATTAACGTCAAAAATTTTGTAATTTATGGGAAAATTTTAAAAAAATGTCAAAGGTGTGAAGTGACGAGGGTTAGTTCACTTCGAGGGTATGTTGGGGCGCATGCTTTGTTTGTATGTATGTTTTAGATTTTTGTTTTAACCAAAGGTGTGAAGTGACGAGGGTACTCGATGGTTTGTAGATGTCTGTCGGTTGATGTGCATACTCGCAGTTTATTATGTTGGCGCGCATGCTTTGTTTGTATGTATGTTTAAGATTTTTGTTTTAACCAAAGGTGTGATGGTTTGTAGATGTCTGTCGGTTGATGTGCATACTCGTAGTTTATTTTCGTTAGCGCGCATGCTTTCTGTGTATGTATGTATAAGATTTTTGTTTTAACCAAAGGTGTGAAGTGACGAGGGTACTCGATGGTTTGTAGATGTCTGTCGGTTGATGTGCATACTCGCAGTTTATTATGTTGGCGCGCATGCTTTGTTTGTATGTATGTATACGATTTTTGTTTTAACCAAAGGTGTGAAGTGACGAGGGTACTCGATGGTTTGTAGATGTCTGTCGGTTGATGTACATACTCGTAGTTTATTTTCGTTAGCGCGCATGCTTTCTGTGTATGTATGTATACGATTTTTGTTTTAACCAAAGGTGTGAAGTGACGAGGGTACTCGATGGTTTGTAGATGTCTGTCGGTTGATGTGCATACTCGCAGTTTATTATGTTGGCGCGCATGCTTTGTTTGTATGTATGTTTAAGATTTTTGTTTTAACCAAAGGTGTGAAGTGACGAGGGTACTCGATGGTTTGTAGATGTCTGTCGGTTGATGTGCATACTCGTAGTTTATTTTCGTTAGCGCGCATGCTTTCTGTGTATGTATGTATAAGATTTTTGTTTTAACCAAAGGTGTGAAGTGACGAGGGTACTCGATGGTTTTTAATCATTTTTTAAAATGTGTGCAACGTCTTTCACGTTATGTTTTTTTTTATAGGGAAAGCAATACCACACAACAAGAAATAATTTCAAAAATGACAAACGTTGACACTAGTACACACTGTTGCGATGTTACAAAATATCATAGTATGTACTCGGCATTTGTTTTTTGTAATATTCTTCTTAGCTGATGGAGCTGGAAGGGTATTTATAGAAAGAAATTATGTATTCTGGTGAGATATTAATGTTTTTGTTGTTGGTTTTATTTAGTTTTATTTATTTTTTGTTTTTTGTGTAAAGAGGCTGACATTTGTCAAACAAACCATGCACACTTATATACATACATACATTGATATTTTTGAGAACGAGATAGGTGAATGTGATGTCATTCCAAAGAACCAAATGGCATACTTCTATAATGGAAACTTCCAAAATGAAGAAGAAAAGTTTATTGTAGATGAAGAGGACGATGCTTTCTTCATACATATGTATGTTGTAACAATGTAAGAATAGAACGTAATTCGTATAAATTGAGACGTTCTCTAATCTAGCAGCAAGTACAGCATTGTATCTAGCAAGTGCATCATCATCATATAAAATCTTAAAAAATACAATACATTCTATAAATTATTAAAATGGACACATTAAGCAGCAGCCCAATTTTAATATCATTGAACGGCTCACAAATGTCGCTAGATGAGTTTGTGAGATTGTTCTCCGGCAATCGGGAAGAGATGAGCGTTGTCAGCCGGGAAGAGGTATCCGTAAGCCCTCTGTCAATAGAGTTTTCGGACGACGATTTGCCTCCTAATGTATCCATTAGAGACATTTTCGAGAACGAGGTAGATGAATATCATGAAATTCCAAACAACCAAATGGCATACTTCAAGAATGGAGATTTTCAAAAGGAAGAGTTTAGGCTGGATGAAGAGGACGATGCTTTCTTGGCAGCGTTTGATTATATGCCAAAAGATGAGGATAAAGATGACATAACCAAAATTTTCATGCAAGACGAAGAGGGGGATGCATTATTGGCGACCGTAAATTTAAGATTTTAATTTGATTAATTTTGTAAACACAAATTCAAATTTATTTACTTAAAACGTAAAAAATGTGTAAACAGATTTTTATTTTCACTTTTTTACATTTGTCTTTGTCCTTGTACAAACCATATGCATATAAATAAATGATTGAACAAAATTTTTTTATAATTTTAATCTACATATTTATTTAAAAAAATATCGTAAATATATGTTGTGACAATGTAAGAATAGAAAATTAAAATAAATTGTTTAGTTATTTTCCTGATAAAGTAAATATGCATTTCTTAAGGCACAAACTCCATAATTGTGATAGCTGCAGTAAAAATATTCCGGATATTTAAGTTGTATTTGCTTAAAGTTGATGGAGCCAAAATCCTCGATGTTGAAAACTCTAATTCGAAGTAGTTTTTCAAACCATTTCTTCTTTTCCACACCCTTAACATAGATTGAATAATGTTTTAAATTGGATTTTAAAAATTTTACAACACTCTTAAATGATATTGATCCGTCATTCCAATTCAGATGATGAAAGTTTCTCGTTAGCCAATTCGCTTCTCTTTGTTTTGCTATTGATAATCTTTTGAAGTTAAACGGTGGTTTAATAATAAAATTTATGTGCTCCTTATTGTTAAAAACAATTGCTATTTCTTTTGCAATGAAGATGTTTGAATTGGATTTAAATCCTTGCATATCGATGAAAACTTTATCCCCAATCATCTTATTTTATTATTTTTTATTTTTTTTTACATTATCTTACGAACTTGACCTTTTAAGGGTATGTATTCTATTATACGGTCGTGGATGAGTATACAAAAAGCTGATGTATCGGTAGGTATATTGGAGTCTGTTTCAATTTCAATTTTTATATCAACAGGACCGTTAGAGAGGGCTTCGTTTTGATGACTGACATCTACTACCACTATCGGCACACTATTTTTAAATTCTTGAGCAGTTAGAAGTGGTTGTGATTCCCTCATGTAGTAGCTTTGTTGAAACCGCAGATACATATCATATAGGATGGCAACCCGACCATTTTTAAATTTTACATTTAGATCATCATATGGGTACGATTCAGAATTTAAATGTACTTTTAAATTGTTTAAATTACAATGAACAAACTTATTTTCTTGTTGAAAAGCAATCAACACAAAACGGGGTCGTTCTCTATTTGCAGCCAATTTAACATTCCATATATAGCTAGTTCCTGTATTTAGTTGAGGATTAATGTGACAATCCCAACTGCGAAATGCCATTGGTATAGAAGCACCACTGTTAATAATTTTAATCATATTCAATTTGCTCAGATCGGATAATTGTACATGCGGAATTCTCCATGAGATGTTTGAGATACTAATTTTTGGTTTGTCAGTAGCAACAGTTGAGTATACGAGTTTTTCATCGTTCTTACTACGTAAGAGAACCAATTCATGTTTACCGCTGAGTATAATTTTATTATAGTCTTCAGCGAAACCTAAAAATAGTTTCAGTGGTACATAGAAATTAAAGTGTCCATTTGAAATATCCAAATCATCGAGTTTGTTCCATCCTGCATTGTACAAGCCAACACTTTCTGTTGGTGATAAGGAAACAAAATTTTTTAGGCTGCTTGTAATCGCTAAATGTCTTGTATGATCAATTTCTATGCCATTAAGTTCATATCGAATTTCGTCAAAGAGATGTGCCACAAAGTTATTTTTTAATTTTAGATTTAAAAACGAAGATATTTTGCTATTATTATCATCTACAATACTTCCCTCAACATATATGTAGCTTTCGCTGGGTAGCACATATAAGTCTTGATTTTGTATTGAAATTCGAATCTCATCATTATTGTTGAAGGATTGTAGGTATGGTGTATATGTGTGATAGTCCTTTTTAATTATACTCTCGTCTGATTGAGGTTTTTCTAGAACATCTAGTATGTAACTCATTTCTTTGTCAACTTTAAATTGAGAGACTTTAAAAATTTTTTATTTTCTTGCGTCAAATATTTTTTGTGTAATGATCTCTTTAATTGTGGTTTGGTTTGCAAGAGTGTTTTATGAGTGTATCCAATTTTATCCTTAGATTGCTTGACGTTGTATATTATCATTATTTGCTAGATCTCAAATGTATTCGTGTTGTAATTTCCTCTCCTCGAAAATTAATTAAATCACCGTTCTGATCAACTATGCGTAGAGTTAGAGAACTTATCTCTCGGCAGTTAACTGGCAAATAGATAAGATTTCGAGGAATCTCAACAATTTTATACCCTGGGGGGACATTGATCGCAAATTCATGTAATGTGTGTGCTTGTGAGTTATTCGTATATGTGTTAACCACTATACTGCATTCAACACGCAAGATATTCACGATGAAAATATTGACTGGTAGATCTGAGTAATGGTCTTGGTTAGGAGCTAGAATTTTCTTATTGAATCCAAAAAGTTTTCCAATTGTGTTATCTTTGTTAAAGTATATGGGATCCTTAGAGCTTTTAACTCTTACTTGCATTGTATTGTTATTAGCTTCTATATCAATTTTATTTTCCGGACAATACTGCTTATAGGTATGTTTAATATAATCAACTATATCATTCAATTCATAAGATCCTATTGGTATTTTAATTACATGTTCACCAATATGAAATATATTGTTATAATCATCTACATTGGGAATGCTATTATATGAATGAAAATCAGTTAGAGCACATTCATATTCACCATCCAAACGAATAGGAGGAAAGTAATTTGCAGATAACTCAGATGAGTTTGAGCTAAGAGTAAGTGTTATTGACATTATGGTTGTCTGATTACAAATAAGTGAAATTAAACACAGCACTTTGTATAAAAAAGGAAGTTTATATTTTATTTAATATATTAGATACAAATATAGACTTATATATACACACTTAACTACAATATTTCATTTTTATTGATCCAAGAATTATGTTGATTGGAAAATCCTAACCATTTAACATATGCCTTCTCTCCTTTAGTTTTAAGAACTTTTTCAACTAGATATGTATTTGGATATCTAGTTTTTGAAAGTTCTTCATCATAGAACCCACCTTTGATAGGATTACCACGATAGTCTTCTAATATGTATGTGGCTGGATATGTATTTTGAACTCTTTTAATCGTGAAAATTTCTGTGGTCCAATTTGGTGTATATCCTTTTTCAAAAACATGTTTATATTTACTTATGCGCACATGATCTCCCACATTGAATTTTGATAATTTGAATAGTTTTAAGCGGTTATATACAGTGTTTAATAATTTTTTCTCATTTTTATAGTTAACTTGAATCGGTGGCATTTTGATGGTGCGATGAATTTTCTTATTATATGTATTAATCAAGTCTTTGTAAATGTCGAGCCAGTTATAAGACCCATTAAAGCTAAACTCTTTCCACATCATTCCTTTTAATGTTCTGTTAAATCGTTCTACTATTGATGCTTTCATTCTGCTATATGTTGAGTAGTGATTAATGTTGTATTTATTCATCAATTTTCCAAAGTGTTTATTGAAAAACTCTTTACCATCGTCTGTTTGCAAGTTTTTTGGTATTCGTCCCAGTTGAAAAATATTCTGCATAGCCTGGCTTGTTTCCAATGCAGTCTTTCTTTTCAAGGGTACTGCCCAAGCAAATTTTGAAAATGTATCAATTACAGTCAGCAAAAATCGATAATCTCTATTGTCTGTAGAATAGTTCCCCATTTCAACTAAATCAGCTTGCCAAAGATCATCTATTCCTTTCATAACAACTCTTCGACGTGGAAAATGTTTTCGTGCTTGCTTATGTAGTTCATTTATTAAATTTCTTTTTGAAGTCATTATTTAACGTATTTAGAATTTGACGGGATAAGTTGAGTTCAGTGCGAGTTCATTTAAGTACTGTTGACCATCATATTTCTTATATACCCATAGATTAACTCATTTATCTTTCTAATTTCTTTTTCAAAGAATAATTTCATACTTGAAATTGTTTCCCTAATTTCATTTAGTTTCTGACTTAAAATTAAATGGATTTCATCTCGTACCTCTTCAATTTGACTTTGCAGAAACAATTTATTAACAACGTCGTTTTCCTCCAAAGCTTTTGCCACATTTTTGATTCTTTTGTTTTGAACGTCAATGTTATTAGTTGTATCCATAACGAAGCCCAGCAGCTTAGGAACATTTTTCACAAAAACTCTGCCACTTGTATCATTAAGATAGTGCCCAAACTTATCGATAGACATGATTTACGTAGATAAATATTATTCTATAATTTTTGCTTCATATAATTCTTCGATAATTGAGACAATTTCGTTATTGTGATTAGTATGACCTGCAGCTTGTGATGCTAGCAATAGCCTAAGGCGATCTACTAACTCATTAGGATCATCCCAGTATATATAGTTAGCTTTGTATGGGTTTAGTTTCATCAAACCCTTACCCTTGTAAGGACTTTTTATTGCATGTAGTGATGACGAAGTTGATGAGTTTTTTTCACTTTCTTTCTTAAACAATTTACTGATAATATGCTTATATTTATATGCTCTCGTTCCTTTGATTTGTCCATCAGGTCTATAATCTCTTTTGTATGCATTTGTGCTCACTAAAATTTTCTTATATATATCTAATTCATGTTTATCATAATATTTTGGTGTTTTGTGAAACAGTAAAGAAAATAAACCTGGTGTAAAAGCCCATATGTGATTTCCAATCACTATTTTATCTTCAGTAAGTTTAATACTACTATTGCCAAACTTCCATTCATTATTAAAACCTTTATGTGGACCGTATAGAGTGTCTAATTCATTTCTGCTTTCCAAGAGTGCTAGGTCAGTATAACTCTTATTATTATCTGAATTGTCTAGAGTTTCCGATTGAGAGTAAAAATCATCGTTGTCATCATCATCATCATCAGTATCAACATTATCAACCTTGTTTGCGTTTCGATTACTAAGTGAGATATTTTTATTGCATAACGTTTCTTCAACAAGTTTCTTTGGAGTACTTGTCTCTAACTTAACTGATTGTTCGTTGAATGGAAAATTTGAATTTTTATAAACTTTCGTTTTAAGTTCATCTCTTTCTGCCTTAATACTTCTTTTATTATTTTTAGAATTGTTCACAAATTCTGTTAATGGTTCTATTATTGGTTTAAATGTATCTTTGAATTGCTCATGTGTATCTGCTTCATCAACTTTTATACTACGAAATTTTTTCTTTAAAACATTTCTTGTCTTTATTAGCTCTTTTAAAACTTTTTCATCCATTTTCAACTGTTAGACACCAGATCTGGTATCAGCTATCAGATCAGCTATCAGATCAGCTATCCGATCAGGTATCACTTATCAGATCAGGTATCAGATCAGCTATCAGATCAGGTATCAGGTATCAGATCAGGTATAAGATCAGCTATCAGATCAGGTATTGGGGTATCAGATCAGGTATCAGCTATTAGATCTGGTAACAGATCAGGTATGGTAAATACTTTAGGAAATAAGTAGATGTACTATGCGCAAGGCCAAATTAAGTACTAATGTTTTACTTTTATGTAGAGTAATTTATATCGTTATAAAATAGTCGAATTGCTTTCTATAGCGACCATTGTTTAAGTCATTATCTTTGCTTATCATCAAAAATCCATATTTATCCTTCCAACACTCTCGACAAATTTCATGAAACTTTTCATAACTCATATCGCTGGAAACATGATCACTATAAACGTGCTTCATGTTTGTCTCATCTTGTTTAAACATTATAATCACATTTGCATTGTCTCTTATTAAGTGCTTGGGGATTCTCGTATAAGTTTGGCACAAGTAGAATGAATCAACATCCTTATGTCGTCCCATGCAAAAATATGCTCGTATATTATTTTGCTTCTCGCATGCAACATCATCAAAGATCATAATAGAATTAGTTTTCGCTTCCTCAGGAGGAATAACTTTTTCATTATCTGTAAATGTGTAGTATCCCATCCCTTTAATTGGTGAAATTAATCGCTTTAAGTATTCATATTTTGGTTGATAAAGGGATTTTGAGTATAAATAGATGTTTTCAAACTTGAGTCCATTAGGACTTTCTAGCAAGCTAATCATAACATTAGTCTTTCCACAATTTGATGGTCCAACTATTAGAGCACGAAAAGAATTTGGTAAGAGAGAGCTATGTTTTATTTTAGATCTGATTTTCGTTGAAGCATCAATATTGCGAATCACAATATTTTTATGTTGTTTTACTAATTGCATTCTCATAACTAATTGCATTTCATAAATGTTACTTTTATTATAGAAAAAAAATAAAATAAGATGTTAATACATTATAACAAAACGTTTAGTTATAAAAAACCAGCCGTTGGAAAAGGTTTATTGAATAGAGTAATTAACTCTCTGCCTGTTGAATTACACCTTCCTGGATATCAGTTTTGTGGACCCGGAACAAAATTACAAAAACGTTTAGATCGCGGTGACAAAGGAATTAATGTATTAGACGCTGCATGTAAAAATCACGATATTGCTTATTCCAAAACAAATGATTTAAATAGTAGACATCAAGCTGATAAAATTCTTGAAAATAAAGCTTGGGAACGAGTTATTTCAAAAGATAGCAGTCTTGCAGAAAAATCGTTTGCATACATGGTTACTAACGCAATGAAAGTCAAAAGAAAATTTGGTATGGGGTTGAAGAAGAAGGTTGCAAAAAAAAGTGAACAAAATGGAAAAAAGCTGTTCAGTACATCAATTAAAACTGCAACAAAAATATTGAAGAAGGAAAAACCTCAAGACATTAACTCTGCCATTAGGATTGCACGTAAGATTATCAACAAGTCGTTAAGGGGGAAGAAATCGCAAGTTGTAATACCACGCGTAATTAATGTTCCAAAGATTGGTGGCTTCTTACCTTTGGTACCTATTCTTACTGCTCTGAGTGCAATTGGTAGTCTTTCTACTGGCGGAGCAGCTATAGCAAAAGCAATAAATGCTGCTAAGAATGCCAAACAACAACTTGATGAAGCAACCAGACATAATAAAACAATGGAAGCAGTAGCAATGGGGAAAGGTTTTTACCTTAAACCATATAAGAAAGGATATGGATTGGTTTGTCAAGAAAAACAAAAACCAAATTTTTCATAAAGCTGCCCAATAAACCCCTATCTGATGTTGATTTGAGAAACTTTTCAACAAACATTCCATACTTTAGAGGAGTTTTCATGTTGGATACACTACCAAAACGATCGAGAAATCGAGAATGCGGAATCATTAATTTGGATTTATCAAGTGGTCCTGGAACCCATTGGGTAGCATATTATAAAAACAATGAACATAAGGAATATTTCGACAGTTTTGGAAATTTACAACCTCCATTAGAATTAGTTAAATATCTAGGTAAAAATATAAAATATAATTACAATCAATATCAAGATTACGATTCATTTAAATGTGGACATTTATGTCTTCAATTTCTTTACAAAATAAGTGAAAAGAATAAATAAATAACACACACAAACAATTTTTAAATTTTGTTTTGTTTTATTAATAAAAAAAGTTTATAAGATATACTTTTTTTACATATTATTCCCACTGTGGGTATTGAGCATTTGTTAAAAAGATATTTAATTCAGCAGCAGTATCCAACTTTAAGCCACTGTCTCCTTGCTTACATATGCAATATATCCCAGATGCCAGTTCTATTATATCATCATCCGATAGCGTGTTGTACCGATTTGGTAGAAACATTATGTTGTTTTCCAGTTCAATTTGAATTGTAGTGCCATATTTACTAGTCACACGCTTAGCGTTTTTAACTGCATACTTAGTTGAGTCCTGGAGCTCTTTTATATGTATTAATTTTTTTTTATTTAATGTGTTGAATTTTGTGATCAAATCTGGAGGATTCATTATTACAATATTAATTAATTAAATTTAATTTTTATATGTATTTTTTTCTTCTTTGACAGATAGCTCAATCTGTTTTTTGTAAACTGATGTATTAAATATTTCTACCAATCTTTAAATAGGTAAAAAATAATTCTTAAAAGAAAGATCAGTATCGTAACTATCTCTTTTTCTCATATTGTAATTATTTTTGATGTAAAATATTTTTTGTTACTTATAGAATTGTAGTGAAAGAGATAGTAGTTATATTGACGTTCTTAAGCGTAACTGAAACAAAAAATGGCAAAACAAAGATCGGAGAGATAGTTATATTGATGTTCTAAAGTGTAACTGGAACAAAATATTTCAAAAAGCACTCAAAAGTGTTTGTAACATTTTAATTTTACAAGAATATTTTACTATAAATAAGAATGTAAAACTTTCAAGAGTACTAGTATAAAAATTGCATTCAAGAAAAAAGTATTCTTTAAAAAAGAAAATTAAAATAACAATTAAAAAATGAGCCAAGTACGTGAACGGTTATTTGAGTTTCTTAATTCCTTTGAGGACTTATTGCTCTATGAGCATAAAGAAACCATAAATTTTTTCGTCTCCATGCTCAATGAAAATGAGGAGTATGGAATTATAGAACAAGAGGACTCTGATAGTGGGCATTTTGCCAGCTGCCCCTGGTATAGCGAAGGATGCGAGGAAGGGCCGGACACATGTCGATGCACCATGTTCCACATAAGGAAAAAAATTATTTTTAAGATTATTGAAACTTATAAAAATTTGTCAAAAATAAATAATGAACAAATATAGAATATATATGTATGTGTATGGGTTTTATTTAGTTTTTATTGTTTTTTTTAATATATATATATATATATATATATATATATATATATATATATATATATATATATAGATTAATAGAGCGAAAAACTATTAGTTTAAATATTATATTCATTGAGGATGGATAAATGTACTTTAAAGAATATATTTCACCACAATGAAGAACGAAAACCTCAAATACATGATTTGGTTTTTGAGTTTGAATACTTGCTCAATTGGAAATTGAAGATTTCATGTGGATTTTCAACAGCTTTTGGTTTTAAGCCAATGATATGGCTGAATTATAAAAATAAGCAATACATTGGACTGGACCGGGAAGAGTGGTTACACCTCATGTGCTATAAGGACTATATTCATGATATGCTTAATCGTCGAGATTTTTTAAATTCTATAAATATAATTGATAATGAAAGTGAGAGAGATGTTGAATATAAGTTTAAATATAAACATGTTTTTGAAAAAGGATATACACCAAATTGGACCACAGAAATTTTCACGATTAAAAGAGTTCAAAATACATATCCAGCCACATACATATTAGAAGACTATCGTGGTAATCCTATCAAAGGTGGGTTCTATGATGAAGAACTTTCAAAAACTAGATATCCAAATACATATCTAGTTGAAAAAGTTCTTAAAACTAAAGGAGAGAAGGCATATGTTAAATGGTTAGGATTTTCCAATCAACATAATTCTTGGATCAATAAAAATGAAATATTGTAGTTAAGTGTGTATATATAAGTCTATATTTGTATCTAATATATTAAATAAAATATAAACTTCCTTTTTTATACAAAGTGCTGTGTTTAATTTCACTTATTTGTAATCAGACAACCATAATGTCAATAACACTTACTCTTAGCTCAAACTCATCTGAGTTATCTGCAAATTACTTTCCTCCTATTCGTTTGGATGGTGAATATGAATGTGCTCTAACTGATTTTCATTCATATAATAGCATTCCCAATGTAGATGATTATAACAATATATTTCATATTGGTGAACATGTAATTAAAATACCAATAGGATCTTATGAATTGAATGATATAGTTGATTATATTAAACATACCTATAAGCAGTATTGTCCGGAAAATAAAATTGATATAGAAGCTAATAACAATACAATGCAAGTAAGAGTTAAAAGCTCTAAGGATCCCATATACTTTAACAAAGATAACACAATTGGAAAACTTTTTGGATTCAATAAGAAAATTCTAGCTCCTAACCAAGACCATTACTCAGATCTACCAGTCAATATTTTCATCGTGAATATCTTGCGTGTTGAATGCAGTATAGTGGTTAACACATATACGAATAACTCACAAGCACACACATTACATGAATTTGCGATCAATGTCCCCCCAGGGTATAAAATTGTTGAGATTCCTCGAAATCTTATCTATTTGCCAGTTAACTGCCGAGAGATAAGTTCTCTAACTCTACGCATAGTTGATCAGAACGGTGATTTAATTAATTTTCGAGGAGAGGAAATTACAACACGAATACATTTGAGATCTAGCAAATAATGATAATATACAACGTCAAGCAATCTAAGGATAAAATTGGATACACTCATAAAACACTCTTGCAAACCAAACCACAATTAAAGAGATCATTACACAAAAAATATTTGACGCAAGAAAATAAAAAATTTTTAAAGTCTCTCAATTTAAAGTTGACAAAGAAATGAGTTACATACTAGATGTTCTAGAAAAACCTCAATCAGACGAGAGTATAATTAAAAAGGACTATCACACATATACACCATACCTACAATCCTTCAACAATAATGATGAGATTCGAATTTCAATACAAAATCAAGACTTATATGTGCTACCCAGCGAAAGCTACATATATGTTGAGGGAAGTATTGTAGATGATAATAATAGCAAAATATCTTCGTTTTTAAATCTAAAATTAAAAAATAACTTTGTGGCACATCTCTTTGACGAAATTCGATATGAACTTAATGGCATAGAAATTGATCATACAAGACATTTAGCGATTACAAGCAGCCTAAAAAATTTTGTTTCCTTATCACCAACAGAAAGTGTTGGCTTGTACAATGCAGGATGGAACAAACTCGATGATTTGGATATTTCAAATGGACACTTTAATTTCTATGTACCACTGAAACTATTTTTAGGTTTCGCTGAAGACTATAATAAAATTATACTCAGCGGTAAACATGAATTGGTTCTCTTACGTAGTAAGAACGATGAAAAACTCGTATACTCAACTGTTGCTACTGACAAACCAAAAATTAGTATCTCAAACATCTCATGGAGAATTCCGCATGTACAATTATCCGATCTGAGCAAATTGAATATGATTAAAATTATTAACAGTGGTGCTTCTATACCAATGGCATTTCGCAGTTGGGATTGTCACATTAATCCTCAACTAAATACAGGAACTAGCTATATATGGAATGTTAAATTGGCTGCAAATAGAGAACGACCCCGTTTTGTGTTGATTGCTTTTCAACAAGAAAATAAGTTTGTTCATTGTAATTTAAACAATTTAAAAGTACATTTAAATTCTGAATCGTACCCATATGATGATCTAAATGTAAAATTTAAAAATGGTCGGGTTGCCATCCTATATGATATGTATCTGCGGTTTCAACAAAGCTACTACATGAGGGAATCACAACCACTTCTAACTGCTCAAGAATTTAAAAATAGTGTGCCGATAGTGGTAGTAGATGTCAGTCATCAAAACGAAGCCCTCTCTAACGGTCCTGTTGATATAAAAATTGAAATTGAAACAGACTCCAATATACCTACCGATACATCAGCTTTTTGTATACTCATCCACGACCGTATAATAGAATACATACCCTTAAAAGGTCAAGTTCGTAAGATAATGTAAAAAAAAATAAAAAATAATAAAATAAGATGATTGGGGATAAAGTTTTCATCGATATGCAAGGATTTAAATCCAATTCAAACATCTTCATTGCAAAAGAAATAGCAATTGTTTTTAACAATAAGGAGCACATAAATTTTATTATTAAACCACCGTTTAACTTCAAAAGATTATCAATAGCAAAACAAAGAGAAGCGAATTGGCTAACGAGAAACTTTCATCATCTGAATTGGAATGACGGATCAATATCATTTAAGAGTGTTGTAAAATTTTTAAAATCCAATTTAAAACATTATTCAATCTATGTTAAGGGTGTGGAAAAGAAGAAATGGTTTGAAAAACTACTTCGAATTAGAGTTTTCAACATCGAGGATTTTGGCTCCATCAACTTTAAACAAATACAACTTAAATATCCGGAATATTTTTACTGCAGCTATCACAATTATGGAGTTTGTGCCTTAAGAAATGCATATTTACTTTATCAGGAAAATAACTAAACAATTTATTTTAATTTTCTATTCTTACATTGTCACAACATATATTTACGATATTTTTTTAAATAAATATGTAGATTAAAATTATAAAAAAATTTTGTTCAATCATTTATTTATATGCATATGGTTTGTACAAGGACAAAGACAAATGTAAAAAAGTGAAAATAAAAATCTGTTTACACATTTTTTACGTTTTAAGTAAATAAATTTGAATTTGTGTTTACAAAATTAATCAAATTAAAATCTTAAATTTACGGTCGCCAATAATGCATCCCCCTCTTCGTCTTGCATGAAAATTTTGGTTATGTCATCTTTATCCTCATCTTTTGGCATATAATCAAACGCTGCCAAGAAAGCATCGTCCTCTTCATCCAGCCTAAACTCTTCCTTTTGAAAATCTCCATTCTTGAAGTATGCCATTTGGTTGTTTGGAATTTCATGATATTCATCTACCTCGTTCTCGAAAATGTCTCTAATGGATACATTAGGAGGCAAATCGTCGTCCGAAAACTCTATTGACAGAGGGCTTACGGATACCTCTTCCCGGCTGACAACGCTCATCTCTTCCCGATTGCCGGAGAACAATCTCACAAACTCATCTAGCGACATTTGTGAGCCGTTCAATGATATTAAAATTGGGCTGCTGCTTAATGTGTCCATTTTAATAATTTATAGAATGTATTGTATTTTTTAAGATTTTATATGATGATGATGCACTTGCTAGATACAATGCTGTACTTGCTGCTAGATTAGAGAACGTCTCAATTTATACGAATTACGTTCTATTCTTACATTGTTACAACATACATATGTATGAAGAAAGCATCGTCCTCTTCATCTACCATAAACTTTTCTTCTTCATTTTGGAAGTTTCCATTATAGAAGTATGCCATTTGGTTCTTTGGAATGACATCACATTCACCTATCTCGTTCTCAAAAATATCAATGTATGTATGTATATAAGTGTGCATGGTTTGTTTGACAAATGTCAGCCTCTTTACACAAAAAACAAAAAATAAATAAAACTAAATAAAACCAACAACAAAAACATTAATATCTCACCAGAATACATAATTTCTTTCTATAAATACCCTTCCAGCTCCATCAGCTAAAAAGAATATTACAAAAAAAAAAACAAATGCCGAGTACATACTATGATATTTTGTAACATCGCAACAGTGTGTACTAGTGTCAACGTTTGTCATTTTTGAAATTATTTCTTGTTGTGTGGTATTGCTTTCCCTATAAAAAAAACATAACGTGAAAGACGTTGCACACATTTTAAAAAATGATTAAAAACCATCGAGTACCCTCGTCACTTCACACCTTTGGTTAAAACAAAAATCTTATACATACATACACAGAAAGCATGCGCGCTAACGAAAATAAACTACGAGTATGCACATCAACCGACAGACATCTACAAACCATCGAGTACCCTCGTCACTTCACACCTTTGGTTAAAACAAAAATCTTATACATACATACACAGAAAGCATGCGCGCTAACGAAAATAAACTACGAGTATGCACATCAACCGACAGACATCTACAAACCATCGAGTACCCTCGTCACTTCACACCTTTGGTTAAAACAAAAATCTTATACATACATACACAGAAAGCATGCGCGCTAACGAAAATAAACTACGAGTATGTACATCAACCGACAGACATCTACAAACCATCGAGTACCCTCGTCACTTCACACCTTTGGTTAAAACAAAAATCGTATACATACATACAAACAAAGCATGCGCGCCAACATAATAAACTGCGAGTATGCACATCAACCGACAGACATCTACAAACCATCGAGTACCCTCGTCACTTCACACCTTTGGTTAAAACAAAAATCTTATACATACATACACAGAAAGCATGCGCGCTAACGAAAATAAACTACGAGTATGCACATCAACCGACAGACATCTACAAACCATCGAGTACCCTCGTCACTTCACACCTTTGGTTAAAACAAAAATCTTAAACATACATACAAACAAAGCATGCGCGCCAACATAATAAACTGCGAGTATGCACATCAACCGACAGACATCTACAAACCATCGAGTACCCTCGTCACTTCACACCTTTGGTTAAAACAAAAATCTAAAACATACATACAAACAAAGCATGTGCCCCAACATACCCTCGAAGTGAACTAACCCTCGTCACTTCACACCTTTGACATTTTTTTAAAATTTTCCCATAAATTACAAAATTTTTGACGTTAATTACCCAAATTTGACAATTTTTATTGCCATAGAACCGGCAGTTCCCTACTACTAATATTATATTGTAAAACACATCTAGTTATTATTGTGCAGTGCTTAGTAAAATTTTTGCGAAAAATGGAAAAAACAGGATAAGAAGAGAACATGATCACAAAATTGGATCGAGGAAGCCAAGGTAAGTGTACAAGCATAATTTAACACGTTCATTTATTACATATATTTTATTTTTCATATCTGTGCGTTTCAGATTCTTCTCCAGGAGCTCATAAAAAACAATGTCCAGCAGATTGAAAATAAAAATACACATGACAATACAAAAAATGCCAAGAAAAAGGCTTGGCTAGATGGGCAAGAAAAGTAAGTATTAAATTATTTATTACATTATGTACAAATTGTGTAATGGTATTGTATTTACCAGGTTTAATAGTTTATGTCTGGGTGGCCAACTAAGTTTGGTCCAATTAAAAACACAGAGGGTAGCAACTAAAGTGAAAGCACGAAAGACAGTTGCTACCCATCACAGGGAAATACTGAAGAGCGGTGGTGGAGCGCAACCTGCTGAATTAAATGAATTTGGTGACGACATTTCCGTGTGGTTGCCAAATGAATTTATAACAGACTCAAATAAATTTGATTCAGATGGATTTGAGGAGGTAAGTAAATGCATACAAGTATATAATTTGTACACACAGTGTACATATTATTGTAATAAATGCTGTCGTACTATAAAAAAGTACGATGGTTGTATTGGTGTACGTGTATATGACTGTTAACAAGCGATGTCGCCAAGACGTCTTGTTTAGACAAACAATGAAAATAAGTACTGTTTTTAGATGTATGCTTGTTATTTTGCATATTGTACGTTTGGGTGTGTGTGTAAGATTTATGCTCTTATGCAAAAACGATTGTTAAAGTTAAAGCATGCATTAAAACCGGTTTTGCCATACAAAATTCGTTTTTTAAACCAACTTTAAATTTACTAATCGGTTTTGCATAAGGGGGTTAGATGGTAAGCTACTATGTTTGTGTTTAAGGGAGGTTTTTTAAAGCAAGCGAGTTACGGAAACCACCACAACCACAACAACAACAACACAACCACCAATCAAACCACCAAGGCAGAATAGCTGCATCAGCTTTTAAGAATATAAAATAATAAAGAAAAGAAAAAGAATTAATAAAATTAACAGGAAATGCAAACTACATTTTATTAAATAAAAATCAATTGTTAATATTAAGCATTTTTGTATTTAGGCCATAAGTCATCATTTATTAAATAAAAATCAATTGTTAATATTAAGCATTTTTTGTATTTAGGCCATAAGTCATCATTTATTAAATAAAAATCAATTGTTAATATTAAGCATTTTTTGTATTTAGACAACAAGTTATCATTATAAAAGAATCAATAAAATAGATCAGAAACGTTTCAGTAGTGCAAGTAACAAGTTGTGTTTTTTTTATTAAACACCAACAGTAATAACATAACTGGCGCAGTCGGTAGGATTAAAAAGTGTATAAAGTTAGTGAATATAACTTTATAATTATCCTGAGAACAAGGATAAAAGAAAATATATACTAATAATAATCAAATATCCTTAAATTCTACAAAACCCACGGGTCCCTCTAGAATTATAATAAAAATAAGAAAAATTACAAAATAGAAACAAATCAAAACAATCGTTTAAAAAATTAAAAACATTTATTACAAAGATAAAAAACACAAACATTGTTAACTTTCTTTCATAAAAAAAGATACTGTATCCCATGACAAAAGAAGAAAATTACTGTTAACAAACATTATAATAGTGAACTGAAACAATTAAATAAAAAAATTTTTTTTTTGAAAATAATAACTAGGAACACGTTAAACTAATAGAATATTGAATACTATTTTTGCAAATACATTACAATTTTAAACAATAAAGGAAATAAAACAAAAATTTAAGTATCAAAAATTGAAAAATAAACAGTTAAGGAAAATAACTGTAACAAACATAAAAAATTAACTGTAAAAAATTAAAATAGTGAACTAAAGATAACTGAATTAATTAATGATAATTAATGAATTAAAACATAAAACAATCTGCAAAAAAGAGAGACAAAACACTACAAAATATAAACTTCAAAATCAAAATCATTCTTCAGCAACAAATATACTCGGACATAAAAGCACCAAGCACAGCACATCAAATCATTCCAGACAAACATCAACAAGAAGTTCTATTTGAATAGCGCAACTGAACCCACAGGACCATCAAATCATCAACAGGAAGACTACGAGTATGAGACTACTAATAATAATACTAGGGTAAATAAACTATATTTTTATTTTTGTAATTTGTAAATATAAGTGTATTTAAGCACAAATTTTATTTCATTCATGTGAAAAATATATCGGGCCAAACCATACACAAACATTTTTAGACACCTTACACCCATCCCAGAAAACACTGAAATGTCCTTAGATAACAATAATCCTTCGGGTTCCATTCCCCAAATTCCAAATCAAATTCCAAATCAAATTTCATATCAACATCAAATATTTGACTCACTTAAAATCCCAGACGCAGTAAAAGACCTCCCAAAATTTGACGGAAACCCCAGACTTTTGTACGAATTTTTAACAAACGTAGAGGAAATATTAGGATACTTAGTTAACGTAGACAGGACGAACTATGCAAAAATTATTTTACGAGCAATCAGGAATAAAATAGTTGGACAAGCTAATGAGGTACTCAATGTGTACGGTACCCCTTTGGTTTAAGAAAGCATAAAAAACAATCTAATCCTTCATTATTCCGATAAAAGAAACGCAACCTCTTTGATTAAAGACCTACATAATTTAAAACAAACTCATTCTGTGCAACAATTTTATAGCTCAATTATAGAAATACAATCATCCATCAATAATAATATTCTAATTCACGAAACCAATCCCAGCGTAATTGAAGCAAAACAAAAACTATTCGCCGAAATGTGCTTAAACACATTCCTGTCAGGTCTAAAGGAACATTTGGGCTCAAACATTAGATCTATGAGACCTAGAACGATGGCCGAAGCCCTTTCCTTTTGTATACAGGAACAGAACATATTCTACACAAAAAAGAAGTTTACGAACACACATCATGTTCCCCAGCAAAGTTTTAAACACTTTCAGAGCTACCCACTGTCTCAGACTTACCAACCAATAGTTAACAATTCATACAGATTCCCTCAACAGTTTTCAAGACAATACTATCCGAACAACAATATAATTGGACATCAAAACCGAATGAACAACACCCAAAACCCTCAAATTAATGCAACCACTAATACATTCAGACAAAACAGACATTCTTACCCAAAAAATATACCGAATAACGGACTCGAACAAACCCGAACGTTTTACAACAATAACAACAATTCCCTCAACAATACCTTTGGAAGACAGCAGTATAGTACACAAAACTTACCGCCACCAGAACCAATGGATGTAAGTTCAGGTTACACTCATCTGAGAAAACCACAAAGCATACAAACCAAGAAAACAACCAATAATTTTAACCCTCATGAAATACACAACATTGATATAGAAGAAACTCCATACGCAAACTTAGAGGAATATTATTATTATCCAGAGAACGATCAAGTTCAAAAGGATGATACATTTGTTCAGAATAATTTAAAACGAGACTTTATTTTTGGAAAAAATTATCAATACAATGGAAACAATAATAATACAATTGATGACGGTGAAAATTTTCTACTGGATGCCTCCCCGAACCCACCGGATATTTAGACGTAAACAAACATGGACATATATTACCATACATAAATATATCCTCTCCTTTCGGTAAACTATTAAAATTTTTAATAGACACTGGAGCATCATCGTCCTTTATAAATCCAGAATATATTGACAAAGACAAATGTATGACTTGCGAACCAATAGCGATAACCACAATATTAAATAAACACTCTTTAAACAAGAAAATCAGTTTACCATACTTTAAAGAATTCAAAGAAAAAGGTAAGATGGAACTGTTTGTCTTTAGATTCCATAATTATTTCGATGGATTGATAGGACTTGATATATTAAACAAACTTAAAGCTAAAATAGACCTGGGCAGTCAGACTCTGATCACACAAAATTCCATAATACCACTGCAGTTTAAACCTAACCTAACCTCAGGAAAACATATAGTTCAACCTTCATCAAAATTTGTGATTAAAATACCTGTTGATTTGCGAAATGGCGATTTTTTCATACAAAAAACATTTTTAGAACCTGAATTATTTATATCGGAAGGTATTTATACCGCAAAAGAATGGTATAGTTCCGTTGAGAATGTAAATACATCTGACAAAGAAAAAATTGTATACATTGAGCAACCTGTAAAAACCATTCCATATAAAAATTTCATCGAGGTTAATAACTTCACCATAGACTCAGGCACATTTCACCAAGAAGAAAATATAACAAATATGCTGAGAACAGACCACTTGAACGAAGAAGAAAAGAAAGCACTAAGGAAAATTTGTTCAGAATTCGATGACATATTCTTTAAAGAAGGGAGTTCCCTTAGCTTCTCAAATCAAATAAAACACAAAATTAAAACCACAGATGACCTACCAATTTTTACAAAGTCATACAGATACCCTTATGTTCATAAGGAGGAAGTACGGACACAAATAAATAAAATGCTACAACAGGGCATTATAAGACCAAGTTTTTCACCTTGGAGTGCTCCTGTATGGATAGTTCCAAAAAAAAGAGATGCTAGTAATGTACAAAAATGGAGACTTGTCATAGATTACAGAAAACTGAACGAAAAGACAATTTGTGATAAGTACCCCATACCCAACATTACAGATATACTTGACAAATTGGGTAAAAGCATGTATTTCACCACTCTAGATCTTGCAAGTGGATTCCACCAGATAGAAATGCATCCAGAACATATTACAAAAACTGCATTTTCTGTAGATGGAGGTCATTTTGAATTCGTCAGAATGCCATTTGGCCTTAGAAATGCACCATCTACATTTCAAAGAATAATGGATAATGTACTGAAAGATCTAATAGGCACGGTCTGTCTTGTATACCTGGATGATATAATCGTCTATTCCACATCATTACAAGAACATATATTAAATCTGAGAAAGGTTTTTGAAAAACTTAGGGAATCAAACCTAAAAGTTCAAATAAACAAATCTGAATTTTTACACAAAGAATGTGCGTTTTTGGGACACATTATCTCTACTGAAGGAATAAAACCAAATCCCGAAAAAATTCAAGCTATTAAAAATTTTCCTATCCCAAAAACACAAAAAGAGATAAAATCATTCTTAGGACTATTAGGTTATTACAGAAAATTTATACAAAATTTTTCGAAACTGACAAAGCCTTTTACTGAATGTTTAAAAAAAGGAAGGAAAATAACTTTGAATGAAAAGTACCTACAAACATTCGAAATGTGCAAAAATCTTTTGACCAATGACCCTTTACTACAGTATCCAGATTTCTCAAAACCATTTGTCTTAACAACTGATGCAAGCGACTTTGCTTTGGGAGCAGTTCTTTCCCAAGGTCCAATTGGAAGTGACAAACCGATATGCTATGCTAGCAGGACGTTGACAGATAGTGAAATAAATTACTCAACAATAGAAAAAGAATTACTTGCTATTGTTTGGGCCACAAAATACTTCAGGCCATACCTTTTTGGACGTCAATTTAAAATTGTAACTGACCATAGACCACTAACCTGGATTACGAAAAACAATACGTAGACCAGTATACAACGAAACTGTAATGACCGACATATTTAAACGATACCTTGCCCCCAATAGACTCTCTGCAATAATGACAGACGACGACACTTTTAGAATTGTTCAAAACACTTACTCCAAATATTTTGCAAATAGCAAAACATTCAAACTTGTTCGATGTAAAATCTTATTAGAGGATATTCGAAATACTGACGATCAAGACAAACTTGTGAATGACTACCACATCAATCACAATCATAGAGGCATTCAAGAAACATTTAAACATTTGAAACGGGAATATTTCTTCCCTCACATGAAAGAAAAAATAACCAAATGCATAAATCATTGCGATATATGCCAAACGCTCAAATATGACAGAAGGCCCCCGAAACCTACATTTGAAACACCTGAAATACCGAAATACCGAACACCTGAAATACCGAAACCATTAGACATTGTCCACATTGACATATACTGCATAAATAAACGAAACATTCTCACCCTAATCGATAAATTTGCAAAATTCGGATCAGCGTACCTTTTGGATTCCAGAAATAGCATATCAATTTTAAAAAAAATTAAACATTATATAAGCTTACACGGGCCCCCCAAAAAAATCGTTTGTGACCAAGGTGCTGAATTCAGTGCGTCCATCATAAAGGATTTTTGTAAAATTAACAAAATTAAAATACATTACACTTCGTTTCAACAAAGTACAAGTAACTCACCAGTTGAAAGACTACATTCAACTATGACAGAAATATATAGAATTATTATGCAAAAATATAAGGCATTAGAACCGCCATTAGATAATGAAGAAATACTGTCGGAAGTAATCATGACATATAATAATTCTATACACACCGCGACAAAACTGACACCATTTGAATTATTCTATGGAAGAACACCCACATTTGAAAAAGACTTAAACTACAATACACACCACGAATACTTACAGAGACTTAAAGAATTTCAGACCAAATTACAAGAATCAATTAGGGAAAAACTGACACATGACACAAACAGACGCATTGAACGATTAAATCAAAATAGAGAAAATCCCGAAACCTTTTTAGAAAATGACGACATATACACAAAAGAATGTAGAAGGAACAAAATGACTCCTATGTTCTCAAAAAGAATTGTTAAACAAAACAACAGAGTAACTCTCTTAACACTTGACAATGAGAAACTCCATAAATCCAAAATAAAAAGACGACCAAAAACTTAAAACCCAAAACTCGATTTCTTTTAGATTTGTACTGGCACAAGCCAATGTCAAAATTATAGACGTCTCACCAACCCAAGGAATCATCCCACTTAAACTAGGAACTGCTAGAACAATAGCTGACTATAAACACCTTATACACATAATCAATCTTCAATCTTACGAAGACAATATACAGGGAATAGAGAAAACTATAACTCATTTTGAAACCACACAATTTGCCAAAATTGCCTTAAAAACAACAAAACTAAAATTGAAAGAACTCACAACAAAATTAAATCTTCTAAAACCCAGAAACAGACAAAAGAGAGGACTAATTAACGCATTAGGTTCAACAATAAAATTTATAACCGGAAATATGGACTATGAAGACGCGGAAAGATTAAACAGAGACATTGAACGCCTACTAACGGAAAATGGACAAATGAATAACACAATAAACGAACAACTCATCCTTAACACTGAAATGATAAAAAGATTTCAAAACATAACTAATCATATAAACAAAGAACAAGATATTATTTCAAAATCCATAAAAAATATACAAGAACAAACACTTAATTCGCTAAACCCTACAATTAACACATTAACACAAATTCAACAACTAAATCAGATAAACTATAATATCGATATACTCACACAGCATCTAAACAATATCGCAGAAGCAGTAGTATTATCCAAACTAAATATCATTCGAAAAATAATATTAGACCCGATAGAACTTAATCAAATCCATAATACACTAAAAAACGAAATTAACGTAATCTCATTTGAACACATATTCGAATTACTTGAGTTAACAGCTTATTATAATAACACTAATATTATATTTAACATAAAAATTCCAATAATTTCAAAAGAAGAATTTACATTTTATCATATTATTCCAACACCAATAAATAAAACTCTAGAAATTATAAGTGAAGAATATGCATTAATTAATGAAAATAATTTGATATTTTATAAAGGAAAATGTAAACATATAGAAAATCTATTTTATTGTAAAAATAATTATGAAACAGAATTTAACATGAATACAAATTGCATTAGAAATATAATAAATAGGAACGAAATCGTTTCTTGTCATTTAAGAGATATAGGACAAAAAATTGACATAATTCAATAATCCTCCAAAACAACAGATTTTATAATTTGCAACAATGTTACCAAACAACACACAATTAACAGCACAACACTAATTCAATTTATCAACTGCAAAATTGCCATCAATAACATATGGTACAATAACGAAAACAATACACATTGGGACAATGGAATATTCATTGAAACCCCACTTTATTTAAATAATAACATTACAATTCTTTCAAACAGAAACGAGATAACACTCCCAAAACTTAATGACTACAGATTCCAAGATAAAAAGTAATTGAAAAAATACAGGCAAATACAGAAACAGACAAAAAAATTACTTATTCCGTCTTCGGATCAATAACAATTTTTACCATAATATTGGCAATTGCAGTGATAAAAAGAAAACCAATGACAATAACATACTCCCTTGACCAGATAATTAATGAAGTTCCGGCAACAAATCAGGCAAAGCCCCTTTGGCCATCACTTCATTCTAGAGGGGGAGGAGTTACGGAAACCACCGCAACCACAACAACAACAACACAACCACCAATCAAACCACCAAGGCAGAATAGCTGCATCAGCTTTTAAGAATATAAAATAATAAAGAAAAGAAAAAGAATTAATAAAATTAACAGGAAATGCAAACTACATTTTATTAAATAAAAATCAATTGTTAATATTAAGCATTTTTGTATTTAGGCCATAAGTCATCATTTATTAAATAAAAATCAATTGTTAATATTAAGCATTTTTTGTATTTAGGCCATAAGTCATCATTTATTAAATAAAAATCAATTGTTAATATTAAGCATTTTTTGTATTTAGACAATAAGTTATCATTATAAAAGAATCAATAAAATAGATCAGAAACGTTTCAGTGGTGCAAGTAACAAGTTGTGTTTTTTTTTATTAAACACCAACAGTAGTAACATAACTAGCGCACACAACTCATGTAAATGCATTTGTGCGTTTATATGTGCGCACAAAAATAAGAGAGCATACAAAAATTATGTAGGTATGTATGTAAGTACATGCATGACGTTAGTATACCGGACAATGAAAAAACACACACACCACAAATTTTTCAGTCACGAACTATTTTCTTCTTTACACTTATACCTGCAATAAGTTAAACAAATGTACTGCCGAACACGTTGTTTAGCGTTTGTTTCAGAAGATTTCACTGTAGTAAAGCATTTGAAATTGCCTTCATGTCTTAAAAGTTCTTATAAGACGTCTTTTGCAGGTCTTTAGTACATATACACATACAATGTGCACATATGTATGTGTATACATATGTACAAATTGTCATCTTTAAATTTTTATTCCATAGGGCCCATACACACATACTGCATGCAGCTACTGCCGATGAATCCTTGTATACCTGTGTGATTGATATTTTACCATTAATCAAATAATACATCACTTAAAATAAAAATTTGTTAAATAAACATGCGTTTGAGAACAAAAAAAACTTATTGGTAGAATTCAAGAAATTAAAAAAAACGTATTTTCTTTACACATTTTTTCACAACTTATTTTTTGTTTGTTTTATATTCTTTTTTATTTGTTTTACATATATACTTTTTTGTTTGTTTTACTTTCTTTGTTTCAGTAAAACTTCAAATTTAAAAAAATCCATATCAGAAAAATTAGTAAATTCATTTTGTGTTCATTTGAAAAAATGTCAGCAGTATGAGTTCATTTCAAAATCAAAACTATTTTGATTTTTCATACTGCATTGTCTGTGTGACAAATCCATTAACGAAAATTGAAAATTTACCAACACATTCTTATCGCATGAGCATGAGCAGTATGTGTTAATGGGCCCCTTTATGCATTGAAATTAAGCATTTAAGCATGGAGCAGAAGAATTTAGAGGTAACTATGTATATGTTTTTCAAACGCAAATGATTTTTTATTGCTTTTGGGTTTTTCAGGTAGTTAAGGAATATAATGAAAATGATAGTTTGTTAGCAGAAAGCCACTCTTCACCAACAATTATGAACAAAACGCAGGTACATTCATTGTATATACATACATATGTATAATTTGTAATATATGTACATACATACGTATAATTTCTTTGGCATTGCACAACTCAAAATTGGTGGTTAAAATATTGAGTGATTGGCCGACGTATATGCATACATATGTAGACGCATATGTTTCCACATGTGTATGTATATGTACATATACATATATAAGTTCATACATACATGCATATGTAAATTTGCATTTGTTTTTTATAGAAATTTCCTAGAAATAGAAAGCTATAAAAATGCTCATATATTTGTGTGTATTAATTAAGGTTTCCTTTTAGATTTTGCAAGAAGCCGAAACACCAGCAACTTCTAGTAATGTAGAGATGGTTAAAAGTGGTTCGAAAGAAAATATTTCTTTGCAATCCGCTTAAAAAAAACTGGTACGTATGGATGTATATAAATAGTAATTTGTTTTTAAATGATTATAGGTATACTAAGATTAAATCCCACTGCCCAGAATATATGTAAGATTGCAGAATTCGACATTGAATGCAGAAAGGAATTACACGCATTGCAAGTATCGGTGGAAAAAAGAAAAATGCGGAATTTGGACAGGGAGCTGGACCTTATTGAAGAAAAAATAAAGTTTTATAAAAAGAAATCCGCTGTCTGGTAATTATTTTATAGAGCGAATAATTATTTTTTGTAATGTACGAAAATAAATTAGATGAAACGTTTGTTAATGTGCGTATATCATTGCATTCGTACGATTTTATATCTCAAATTTGCTTTTTTCAGATAATCAAGATTAAAATTTAAGTTTAATGTAACTACAAGAAGAAAAACCTGAAGTGTGCAATTATTTTGTTTAATTATTAAGTTTTTGTTTTATTATTATTATTTTTTTTGATTTTTTCATTATTAAGTTTTTGTTTTATTATTATTTTTTTATTTTAAATTTTACATGTTCTTATATGTGTGTAAGTCCGACTGAATTGTGTTTTTTTTATTATAATAATTTTTTTAATTTTTCGTTACTCATTTTGTTTTATTATTATTATTTTTCATTATTGTAATGTACACACGAAATGGTGGTGATATTTTCTTTGGTAAGGTTCAAAACGATTGTGTCTCAGCAACAAGACTCACTTTACATAGTGAACAGAACCGAGATACATAGCTATTATGAAAACAAGATGGAAAAACATAGCTATGGATATTTTATTGACAATTGTTGCTCTATATAGAAAACTCGAGAACGATTGGGAGCCATTGATATCCACTAATGGTCAGTCGGTTGGGGGGATTCTTGTTCTTCGGATTCTCTATTGCCAATATAATTCGACTACATAAATATTATTATAGACTCCCTAGATTTATAATAAACAATGGACCAGAAGTTGATCTGTTTTCATTTTATAAGATACTAGCAAAACCCCTGTTTACATCAAAAAATTAAAAATTTAAGAAAATCAACCATTTAAAGCGGTGTGCGCCTATCCAGGATGGAAGTGGATAGACTTGCGGCTCTGAATCCTCCCTACCATTGACTTAAGTGGCGCAAAGCTTAACACTAAAGTCCCACAACCGATATACTCTTCTTTCATCACATCACATAGTATGAAAAGTTCTAAATGCTTACACAGAAAAAAGTAAAAACAAGATTCAATTAAAAAAAAAAAACAAAGATTCAGTTAAAAAATTAATTAGTTTTCAACCAATCACGATAATTGTAGTATTAACTCATCCATTTTAATTGAAAATTTTTTTGGTTTTTTCAATTAAAAATATATTACATTAACTAAAAATTTAATTGATGGTTTTCTAAAGATTCAAATAAAATTTAATTGAAATATCTTTGAAGATTCAATTAAAAAATTAATTGAAATATTTTTTAGGATTTAATTAAATAACTAATTACAATTTTTTATAGATTCAGTTAAAATAGTAATTGAAATATAAAAAATCTAAGAGAATAAAAATTGTAAAAATATAAAAAATTTTATGTACATATGTATGTATCTTCATATAAAAAATCGAAACATTTGAGTATTGTACCAAAAACCTAACTGATGCATCGCATGGCTTTTGAAGTTTGAATGGAGGAAAATCGTACAATGGCCGCATCCGGTGTTTAATAGTCTTGCGTAAGTGTAAATGCAGAATATCGTCGTAGCCTTTCTTTGAATTGTGTGTATTTTATAATTGGATTTTAAAGAAAGGCTTGGATGTTTTACATATGTACTTACGCAAGACCTTTTGCATCGAACCCCTAATACCTCCAATGTACTAACTTTACCATCCACATTTGGTTTATAAGCTTGCATTTTTTATCATTATTGTCTTGTTATTTCTCAACAAAAGAGAACAAAGTGAATTTCTGTTTTTTTATTTTCATATTTAATTTTTATTCAACTTATGTCAAAATTTCTACCAATCAAAAAAAAAAAATTAAGCTGAGTAGTTTTTTATCCCATATAAAATATCAAAACCAATTAAAAGATTAATTGAGTATTTTAATTGAAAATATTTTTTCAAAACAATGTGGCATACTACAACAAACAGCTCGATTTTCATACATAAAAACAAACGTTACATTATTTACATACAATTAATATGTAAAAATTGTTACCCATTTCAGAGTATACTGAGTTAAGCTCTGTTGATAGCACTTTTTTGTTAGAGCAGCAAAGTCAATTAAAATAAACATATATTCATTTAAAATTTTAATCAAAGTATTATTTTTTCTAAGCAATCACTTAATTAAAAAAAATTCAACAATAATTTTTTCTGTGTAGGTTTCCATTATATGCATTATGAAATTTTATTCAAGAGAATTTAAGGCAATTCATGTCGTTTAACAAATATCAGAACGCGGTTTAACAAGCTTAATTAATTATTATGTTCTTTTTAATTTAAGGAACCCTCTAAATAATAATTTTTCTGTTTAGTGTTAAAACAACTTAGATTACGTTTTATGCGCAACTATTACTACGTTTATACGCACGGCTTATTTGCAAATAAAACTGTAAATTGTTGCCATATTATCGTTTTTATTGCGTCTTACTAACTCAGAAAACTATTCACGTTTAACGCACTATTTGCAAATAAAATGCTTGAAGTTGCCACACCTACAAATTTTTGTTAATAAAAAACTATAAATTGATCAAATAATGTACAGAAAACATTGATAGAAGAAAAAATTACCATAAAAACAAATTATTATTTTTTATTTTACACATTTACACAATTTTCTTGCAAACATAAGTAACATTTCCATGGAAGTGCTACCTAGTTTTTGTACATTTAAAATGCTGTGTAAACAGTGAGTTAATTTATTTGCAAATATTTTTATTTGCAAATAGTGCACGCATAAACGTAGTTTATATCAACAAACTAAAGGAAAATAATAATATAAGAAAATAAGAATAACAATTAATTTTCAAATAAAATTAGTAGATAACAAAAAAAGTGTAACAAAAAAACATTGGAAGAATCAATACTAATATATAGAGAGATTTACAATTATGTATATTGGTAACTATCCCTGCAACATTTTAAGGGACATGTGAGATGATGAGCATTAAAAAAAATGTTTCCAACGTTAACAAAAGAACCAATAACGACTGGTGATAATTATTACTTATTGATTTAAAAAAATTTTTTTTATAAACGTTTTACTTTTCACTCGCCGCTCTTTAACAGATGGTTTTCAGCAGCTTTTGACGAGGCCTCTTTAATCGCTGCTGTATTTCGTTCACGGTGTTGTTGTTGCTAGATATAACTTAATATATGATATGAATGTATACTTATGGGTATTTCCATGCACTATATCATCTTATGACTATTTGCTACATGCGGGAGTACAAAGAAAATTATAAATAATAGAATATTAAGAGTTTCCAAGTAAATTCCATAATGCCTTTCAACCAAACTTTTGGAACTATTACCAGGTAATTGCACAAATTTCCAGGTCGATATTAATAAACAAAAAATTAAATTCTTTGAAATGCACTACATATGAACATTTTGTTGTTTTTTTTATACGTATGATTCTCCTCTTACATTTTTTCACTTTTTCTTGTGAGTGCTACAAAGTGACTGTTTTTATTTTATTTTTTTATTTTGCACTAACAATATTGGGCATTATGAAACTTAACTTTTTTTAGTGTATATTAAATTTAAATTATCCTATAGTTACTGTGATAATGAAATTTCTTCTTAAACAATTGATGTAGCCAAATTGATGATGGTTGCCTAGTTATAATTGTTTCCAATGGTCGATATTATCTTGTATCTGCACTTCAATTTGTAGAAATTAATCCCTTGATGTTTTCCTTATCTTTCAGGCATGAATTAATTATTTCCCGTATTTTAATAGATTATATATAAAAGTTACAAATGCTGTGGCTGATGTTTGTCCTTACATTGCTACGGACTTTCTGCTTAATTTTTCTCTTTCTTATATTCTTGTTCGTCTGCTTTGTTTAGATGTGCCAATTGTTTTATGATTGAATGATGGTTTAACCATATAGAAGTGGAAAAGAAATTAGACAGTGGTAGCTCCAGTAAGGGACCCACCACTACAACCTTTCATATGTCCAGTCAGAAATAAACTTTCTAATTGAATAAAAACTTTTCTTAGATTATTCGGAAGGACACATAAGATTTTTGTACACTATACCTGGTGTAGAAAATTTACTTTGTACAGATCTTTAAATTGCCAGTTTTGCTTCAAGCCAGTGCGGTCTTAAGAAAAACAACTGGCCAATTTTTGTAGGAATCTTCTACTATCTGCGACTTCTTCTCTATCGTATTTTTGCAAATATCATATATTTTAATTAAAATTTACCTTTTTATAAAATAGCCGACTAATATTTTTATCGATGTTAAACAAATGGGGTGATAAAAAATGTGGAGTACAATTTGCGTTCAATTAAAAGACAATTTTCCGCGGAACACTAAAGCATGTTACTGAATCCACAGCTCGAACAAAAAGAATTATGGCAGCACAAAATGGCTGTAACAGACCCGTGTGTTCTTAAAAGTAGGGTTCTTATTCACTCGCAATCACAAGATTGTATTATAAATATTTAAATAAATTTGCTTGTAAGAAAAATAGCCTAGCATTTGTCGACATCATTGGTCTTAAATGGACACGCAAACATAAATCAAATAAACACAGTGTGATGTTAAGTGACATATAATAAAGCAATCATATAAAATATAGACTTAGACTTATTATGTAATAAATATGATAGATTATTTATGTAATAAATATGATAGATTAGGAGGAAGCTCTTCTTCTGGGTTTTTCCTAATCCTCCACAAAGAATACTATGAAATTTTAATCATACCAGTTTGTACTTTTCCAAAACAAAAACCATATACAATTCTTGTCATCATCAATAAGTATAAACATTTGCCACTGTTAGGCATAACATTGCATGTAAACTTTAAAAATAAATTAATAGTGACGAATACCGTAAATTATGTTATTAATGTACAAGCTACATACTTTGCAAATATTAGGAAAAGTGATGTTAGACATTAGGTTTTTTACTTTTCCAGTAAAATGCAGTAACGTTCGGTAAAAATTTTTAAAAACTTCTGAGTACGTGAACGCAATTATTACTAATTATAAAAGTAGTTATGATGCTTCCTTAATAAACAAAAATTAAATGAGAAAATAAGTAAAAAGAATCGTTGTGGGAAAAGATAAGCTCGTAGTATATGACAAAAAATCCAATTGAATAGATGGATGTTTATCATTACAAACAGCATAATCCTTTGCGTGATAACTTCCTAAGATTTTTCCTTGCTCATGCTCTAAAATAGAATAGTTGTTACCGACTTTTTCTTTTATTTTGGACTTTAAGAATATTGGGGCAAGTTTTGAATTGAATTTTTTTTCAAGGCTGGACTGAGTAAAATTTCTTCGATATACGTATTGTCCTACATCGTACGCAATTGGTCTAGCTCTTAAGTTGTACTGCCTCTGGCTTTTCTCATAGGCTTTATTCATATGTTTATTAATATCATTAAGAATTAATTGCAGTTGATCTTCTCTATTTAGTGTTATTGAAGGTTCCGTTTGTAAGTTTAAATTTGTTAGAAGTGCGTAGGAAGAACCATGAGTCATTATTTCCTGCCCGAAAACGGCATAATAGGGTGAAGTTTGTGTGGATTGGTGTAAAAAAATTTCGTAAAGCACAACTAATGAAACTTAGCTTAGCATCCCAAAGAGTTTGACCTTTTTTTATATATGATCTAATGCCAGCAATAATGGGTCAATAGACTCTCTGAAGCGTTCGATTGTGGGGAATATATAGCGGTATAAATGTGTTTAATACCCAGTTCTGTCATAAATGCATTGAATTCATTAGCTTTAAACTGGAAGCCATTATCACTTACCAACGTCTCGGGAACCCCATAAACGTTTTTTTTCTTTCTTTTAATACATATATTTATTTATTGTATCTTCAAATATAAACTAACAATAAGTGATCAAATCTTAAAGCTAAAATATAATTATTTAGCCCGACCAGTGTCGGCCAAAACTTAGTGATTCTTTAAAGAATACAAAGTAGTGATAATCAAAAAGGAAAATTAAATGTATTTTCAAGCATTCCCATCTAGAGTGTTGAGTAAAATAGCCTTTGTGTCCCTCTTTTTTAGGCGGATGTGTCCAGTAAAGTTCAAAATATTACGAGCAAGCGCATTAGGATGTGACTCGAGTTTTGTTAAGTATTTGCCTGCGTATCTTGCAATTTCTTCAGTCACTAGTGGCATTTTTAAATCACGATGCAAATTTGAATTCTTAATGTACCATGGAGCAGATGTTATTAACCTTAAAATTTTGTTTTGTCTTCGTTGAATTCTCTCTACATTGCAAGCTGAAGCAGTGCAACATAACTGGATACCGTAACACCATATTGGATTTAAAAGCGACTTGTATATTAAAAGTTTGCAGTCCAGACTAAGTGTTGAATTTCTGCCAATCAACCAATGAATTTGAGATAACTTAAGTTTCACCTGAGTTAGCTTAAAGTCAATATATAGTTTCCATGTAAGCCTTCGATCAAGGTGTATACCAAGGTATTTCACTTGGGAATGTTGAGGAATATTTTGATTGTTGATTCGAATGGGGGAACAAGTATCTCTTCTTAGGGTAAACGTTGTATGGACACACTTTTGTTCATTGACTTTAATTCTCCATAAGTTCAACCAGATTTCCAACTGTTTAATATGTTCTTGAAGATATCGGGAAGCCTCGTGCGGGTTTTTGTGCATACTAAGGCAGACTGTATCATCGGCAAACGTAGATGTATGGATATTCCTGCTCAAAGGCATATCACAAGTATAAATCAAATACAAAACTGGCCCCAGTATGCTCCCCTGTGGCACACCGGATGATATAGATTGGGGTAGACTCATGAATTCTCCTTCCAAAATCGTAAACTTTCGGGTAGTTATGTAGCTTTCTAATAAATTGAGAAAATTTATTGGTAAATATGATTTTAATTTTAAAATAAGGCCTTCATGCCACACTTTATCAAAGGCCTGAGAAAGGTCAATAAACAGGGCAGGCAGGGTAACATATTTGCTGAGCAAATATTGCTGATATATATATTAGTATCGGTTCTTGCTCAACCTCCGGTAGCTGTGCGCAGAGGTGGCTTAAACTCAACGGTTGTTTTAAGCTTTTTAGCAGCGCGCCACAAAGAGTAATAAGATGCTGGTGTGACATCAAGGCCTTCCAGATAATTTTTAAAAGATGCAGTTTTTTCAGATGCAAGCAACTCTTGGAGTCGTGTAGTGCACTCTTTAAATTTGATTTTGTGTTGAGGTGATCTGTGCTGTTGCCATTCCCTTCTAGCTCTTCTTTTTTCACGTACGAGATGTTCAACGTCTGTAGAATAAATTTTATTGAACCCAGTATGCGGATGGGAGGTAGTGGCATGTTCAGAAGCTTGTTTAATATTCTCGTTAAGATTTGCAATGTTGGATTCAATATCATTGGGTGTTCTTAGCGTAATATTTTCTGTGCAATGACTACTAAGATATTTTTTGAATCCCAGCCAATTAACACGATTTATCATCTTGACATATGGGTGAGGTAAAGCGCTTCTCAGTGGGCTACAGATTGTATCGATCGTTGGAGAGTGATTGGACGAGAGATCTAGGGAAGCTTCACCGTGAATTAATTCCCTAGAAATATTTTTATGACGCCGATATCTATAACATCCGGAATTTTTCGTACGTCAGTATGCTAGTAAGTAGGCTCGCCACTCGAAATAACATTCAAGCCCATTTTTTAAATTGTGTTGAACAACGCCCTACCTCTAGGCGTAATAAGACGCGAACCCCAGAACCTATGCTTAGCATTGTAGTCGCCAGCTGCTACGAAACAAGGTCCAAGAGATTTGTAGAATTTCTCGTATTGGTCCTCAGTAATTGAAAATCTGGGGGGAGTAAATTGAAGATATCACGAAATTTGTATAAAATTTTCAATGCAGATATTTGTTGCTTGTAGATGTTCTTCACAAATGTTGTCAAGAATATAGTACATGTACATGGAAACATCATATGTACATGGAAACATCATATTGACTTTAAACTAACTCAGATGAAACTTAAGTTATCTCAAATACACTGGACTGTAAACTTTTATTATACAAGTCGCTTTTGAAGGCAATATGGTGTTACGGTATCCAGTTATAGGGCACTGCTTCAGCTTCTAATATAGAGAGAATCCAACGAAGGCAAAACAAAATTTTACGGTTAATAACGTCGGCTCCATGGTACATAAAAAAATTCTAATATACATCGTGATTTAAATATGCCACTAGTGATTGAAGAAATTGCAAGATACGCAGGCAACTGGACACATCCGCTTAAAAAAGAGGGACACAAGGGCTCTATTACTCAACACGCCAGATGGAATTTCTTATAACTATTAACAAGTTTTTGTTTGACAGTGGTTGGTTATAATAATTATATTTTAGATTTAAGATTTGAATACTTATTGAAGATACAATAAATAAATACATGTATTAAAAAAAAACAAACAAAAAATACAAAACTGGCCCCAGTATGTTCCCCTGTGGCACACCGGATGATATAAATTGGGGCAGACTCATGAATTCTCCTTCCACAATCGTAAACTTTATGGTAGTTATGTAGCTTTCTAATAGATTCAGAAAATTTATTGGTAAATATGATTTTAATTTTAAAATAAGGCCTTCATGCCACACTTTATCAAATGCCTGAGAAACCTCAATAAAAAGGGCAGAACAATACATTTTTTCTTCAAAAGTTCTTCTTATAAATTGCACCAATGAGTTTGTTCAATGGTGCTATGCTGTCTTCTAAAACCAAATTGATGGTCTGGGATTCACCCACTATCAGTTAAAATTGGGGACAATTTTGTCATGAGCAGCTTTTTGAAGAGTTTTGACATTGTTGATAGCAGACTTATTGGTCTGTATGACTCAGCCTTGGTAAGGTATTTGCCTGGCTTTGGAATCATTTTGACCTTCGCAGGCTTCCAGCTTTGTGGATAATACATCAGTCGTAAAATGGCGTTAAAAATAAATAACAGGATTCTAATTGCAATATGAGGCAAATTTATCAGCATATTGTTACCTATTCCATCAATACCTGGAGCTTTCTTTGGCTTGAGTTCAGCAATTAGTTTCTGAACATCACGCGTCTTAAATTTTATGGGTCGAGGGGGTAGCGCAACTACACTCGGTAAATCAACAACACCAGAACATGTGTTTGGGGTAAATACGGATTTTAAATGCTCAGCAAATATGTTACCTTTTTCGGTATCGCTTCTGGGCCAACCTCCGGTTGAAGTGCGCAGAGGTGGTCTATATTCAACGGGTGTTTTAAGCTTTCTAGCAGCTCGCCACAAGGAGTAATTAGATGCAGGTGTGGCATCAAGATTTTCCAGATAATTTTTAAGACATACAGTTTTTTCATATGCCAGCAGCTCTTGGAGTCGTCTAGTGCACTCTTTAAATCTAATTTTATTTTGGTGTGATCTGTGCTGTTGCCATTCCCTTCTAGCTGTCCTTTTTCACGTAAAAGACGTCCAATGTCTGTAGAATAAATTCTATTAAACCCAGTCTGCGGATGGGAAGTAGTGGCATGTTCAGCAGCCTGTTTAATATTTTCGTTAAGATTTTCAATGTTAGATTCAATATCACCTGGTGTTCTTAGGTTAATATTTTCCGTACAATGGCTACTGAGGTATTTTTTGAACCCCAGCCAATTAACTTGGTTGATCATCTTTACATATGGGACAGGGAAGTCACATCTTAGTGGGCTACAAATTGTAACAATCGTGGGAGAGTGATCGGAGGAGAGATCTACAGAAGCTTCAACATGAATTAATTCCCTAGTGATATTTTTCATGACTCTAAAATCTATAACATCCGGAATATTTTGTATGTCCGTAGGCCAGTAAGTGGGCTCCCTACTTGAAATGACACCCAAGCCCATTTTTTAAATTGTGTTGAACAATGCCCGACCTCTAGGTGTAATAAGACGCGAACCTCAGAACGTATGTTTTGCATTGTAGTCCCCAGCTGCTACAAAACAAGGGCCAAGAGATTTGTAGAATTCCTCGAATTGATCCTCAGTAATTGCGAATCTGGGGAGGGAGTAAATTAATGATACCACGAAATTTGTAACAAAATTTTCGACACAAATATTTGTTGCTTGTAGATGTTCTTCACAAATGGACATAGTGTTTGAGAGTTGACTTAATTAGAATTGCTGACCCACAGCATGCTCTCCCCCTCGCGTCCTTTGAATCATATAGAGTGTAACCATTTATTTTAAATAAGCTCCTTGAAGTCAAATGAGTCTCAGAGACCCACATTATATCAATATTTTTTTCCATGAGGAAGTGCTCAAGTTCATTTTTATGTTGGCGAATGCCGTTTGCGTTCCAGAAACATATTTTTAACATGTTCATGGTTTGTTAAGTAATGCTTGAAGCAGTGTATTCTGCATTCGCAGCATTTCTTGCATCATGCTAGTCTTATTTGTTGTAAAGTTGTTTATAGTTAGCACCAGATTCTCAATAGTAGCTTCAAGGCGACTAAAGTTAATGCACATCAACCGACAGACATCTACAAACCATCGAGTACCCTCGTCACTTCACACCTTTGGTTAAAATAAAAATCTTATACATACATACATAGAAAGCATGCGCGCTAACGAAAATAAACTACGAGTATGTACATCAACCGACAGACATCTACAAACCATCGAGTACCCTCGTCACTTCACACCTTTGGTTAAAGCAAAAATCTTATACATACATACATAGAAAGCATGCGCGCTAACGAAAATAAACTACGAGTATGTACATCAACCGACAGACATCTACAAACCATCGACTACCCTCGTCACTTCACACCTTTTGTTAAAACAAAAATCGTATACATACATACATAGAAAGCATGCGAGTTACATACAAACCACCTCACCAATTATACCGGCTGGCAAACTGTAGCAAAACGTACATACAAGTTTTAAGTTACATTTTATTTCCGTTCCCACATTTTGCCTGACAGCAACGTCAGCATAAAAAATTATTGTAGTTAGTCTTAAGATTCAATTCAAATAAAAAGCACTTAAAAGTGTAAAAACGGGTGTTTTTAATCAACACATTATTGGCGCAGTCGGAAACGGAATTAATTTCTAAAGAAATTAATAATAAAGAACAAATAATTAAATCTCTAACATAACTAATAATTAAATAAAAGTTAAAAGAAAAAAAAAACAAAGTTTAAATAATAAAAAAAAAGATATACAAAAAAAAACCTAACGTTAATGAATAGAAAACAAAAATTCGACGAAAATCGCCATATAAACATGGAAGTTGAATTGCAGCAAGGAATTGTAGAACTTGAAATGGTTCTAAAACAGCAGGAGCTGAAAATACAATTACAACATCAACAACTAGAGCAACAACAGCAGATACAAATGCAGCATCAACAACAGCAATCGCAACATCAACAACAGCAGATACAAATGCAGCATCAACAACAGCAATCGCAAAATCAACAACAGCAGGTTCAGCAGAATCAAGTTCAAGGGTTTTATCTGAAACCAGAACACATAATAGCCGAATTTAGGAGAATAAGGCCGTTAGACAAAGATCATAATCTAAGGCAGTTTATAATGTCAGTCGAATCGACATTGGCTTTGGCAGGCGGAAATGATGACCTCATTGCTTATGGGTTGAGGATAGTGACGAACGAAAAACTGGAAGGAGATGCGGGCAAAATGGTTAGAGAGCTGACAGATGGAGCAACTTGGGAACAAATAAAAAATCAGCTTTTAAAAGGCTTGCAGCCGAGGAGAACTTATGGAGAGATTTTTAATTTTGCTAGAAATGCTAAAGTGAGTAACTTAAGTGAACTTTTCGATATATTTACTAAGGTTAAATATGAAATAAATGAATTATATGAATTAGATGTAAGAAGACCGTCAATATATAATCCTAATTGTGTAGACAGGGACTTGGTTGACTTGATGATTGAAAAAATAGATGGACCAATAAGGGCCCATATAGGTGAAGATGAAACTTTGACTAGTATAATGTCAAAATATACGAAACTTAAGCTTCTATATGATACTAGAGCAATAGCATTTGGTCATAGAACAGACTCGAAAAATAAAGATTTTGCAAAAATGAACAGGCAAACACGTAAGAAGATTTGGCAGGATTTCATGCCGAATAATAGCGAATTTCAAAAGAAAAACAATTTCAATTATAATTTAACAACGTCAAATACTAGCAGATTTCAAAATAAAAACAATAGCAATTATAATTTCCCCACGTCAAGTAATAATAGATTTCAAAATAAAAACAATTTCAATTATAATACTCAAATATCAAGTAATGGAGGATTTCAAACAAGGGGTGGAGGAGTTACATACAAACCACCTCACCAATTATACCGGCTGGCAAACTGTAGGAAAACGTACATACAAGTTTTAAGTTACATTTTATTTCCGTTCCCACATTTTGCCAGACAGCAACGTCAGCATAAAAAACTGTCGTTGCTCACATTGAGTTAGAATTAAAAAATTATTGTAGTTAGTCTTAAGATTCAATTCAAATAAAAAGCACTTAAAAGTGTAAAAACGGGTGTTTTTAATCAACACATTATTTGCGCGCTAACGAAAATAAACTACGAGTATGTACATCAACCGACAGACATCTACAAACCATCGAGTACCCTCGTCACTTCACACCTTTGGTTAAAACAAAAATCTTATACATACATACATACATAGAAAGCATGCGCGCTAACGAAAATAAACTACGAGTATGTACATCAACCGACAGACATCTACAAACCATCGAGTACCCTCGTCACTTCACACCTTTGGTTAAAACAAAAATCTTAAACATACATACATAGAAAGCATGCGCGCCAATATAATAAACTGCGAGTATGCACATCAACCGACAGACATCTACAAACCATCGAGTACCCTCGTCACTTCACACCTTTGGTTAAAACAAAAATCTAAAACATACATAGAAACAAAGCATGCGCCCCAACATACCCTCGAAGTGAACTGAACCTCGTCACTTCACACCTTTGACATTAATTTAAAATTTTCCCATAAATTACAAAATTTTTTACGTTAATTACCCAAATTTGACAATTTTTATTGCCATTGAACCGCCAGTTCCCTACTACTTATATAAACACGTACAGCGAAAAGAAACGAACGTTACTTTTTTGCAAATAAAAAATTGACATATTGTGGTCGTGTAGTATAATGTGAAAATTTAAGAGGTTAAAAATAATAACATATGTATACGAGTATAAAAGTGAACAAATCTCATAATTAGTGAATAAAATTTAATTCGAGATTAAAATTATATTACAAACCAATTTAATCATTCTTTTCGTATTAAAAAAATAGTAAATAAATCTTTAAACAAACGGAAATCAACCCGAAAACTGGGTGATTGGACCACTGAGTATGAGGAAAACTAATATCAACAAAAATCTCTCAAAACAATAACTTTTTCTGAATAATTTGATTTTGATTAGATACTTTTTTATTAAAATTATCCTTCGAAACTAAACTTCAAACCAATGTGAATTGAGCCACAGAGTTTATTTTATCAACACTATTTTTTAATTTCAGATAGTCAGGAAATTTTAACAATATTTTACAAATACTTCAAGCAAAACGGCAAGATTTTATTCTACACGTGTAGAACAATTAGAGTCTAAAATATTGAAAATATACTGAATCAACTTCAACATTAATATTATAAGATGGAATATGCCCTTGGATTCTACTTTTTCCAGTGCCTATGTTCTGTAACTTTGGTGAGAACTTTTCCAAACGAAAAGTTTATTGTCATTCTGTGAAACACAGGATGACTAAAGAAAAATTTAGTTGCTCATGTTTCTTTTAAGCTTATTTCAGGTTGTATATAAATCAGCCTGTGAAAAACAGGACAACCAATGTAATTGTTTTATTTTTCTCGACGCGAAAACTTCTCGCAAGTTTCAGAACACAGGTACTGGTTCGATGTTTGTGTTTGTTTGGAAACTCTGCAGGAAATAAAATATTGGGGAATTATGAGATTCCAACATACATACACATTCTTACAAAAGTTTGCATACGAATTAGAAAATTAAATTTTTTGTCAATATAAGAATATTTTGTATATTTTGCAGGTTTTTATTACTTTGTATAAAAAATAAAAATATAATAAATATTCCACAATAAATATTTAGTTGTATTTCCTAAAATAACAACAAAAAACTTAAAATGTCACATTTACATAGGTATACATACCTTGAAAAAAAAAACACAATCTACCGTTATGAGTGCCGCTGCACATTTTCTTGATATTTGCTTTAAGTCATCAGTAAAGGTTATTATTTCATAAGAAGTGGTCAAAATTAGAATCCTTTAATCGTTAAGTGTTTTTCGTTGAGTAAAATGGGCAAAGGAAAGGAAATTTCCGAACCAATTCGAAAAACCGTAGTTAAATTGCGAAACGAAGGTAATTCTCTAAGCGAAATTAGAAGAATTTTAAATAACAGTGCAAACAATAATTAAAAACTTTAAGGAAAGTGGAAATTATGAAAGTAAGCTACGTGCCGACCGCCCCAGAATTTTAGATGATCGCACAGATAGAGCAATTATCCGCTTGGTAAAAAAAAACCCCAAACAAAGTGCAGTCGAAATAAATCATAAAATAAGAACGGACCTAGGAGTAAATGTTTCTGATCAGACTATCCGCAGATCTATAAAAAATAATGGTTACAGCAGTAGAGTTGCAAGAAGAAAACCACTTCTCAGGGATGTAAACAAACAAAAGCGATTAGAATACGCCCAAAAGTATGAGAACATCCACGTAAGTGACCCAACATTTTGGGAAAGGGTAATATTCACCGACGAGTGTAAGTTTATGGTCTTTGGTGGTGACGGTCGGGCCAAAGTTTGGCGAAAATCGAATGCAGCTTTACAACCCCAGAACATCAACCCAACAGTGAAACATGGAGGAGGTTCAGTCATGGTCTGGGGATGCATGGCCGCAAATGGCGTTGGTAAATTAAGGATTATCGATGGCATTATGGATAAGGCTATGTATATTGACATTTTAAAGGATAGCTACCTGCCTAGTGTGGAAATGTTAGATTTGGCAGAAACCGTTATATTTCTCCATGACAATGATCCGAAGCATTCTTCAAAAATGGTGAAAGAATGGCTACTTTATAATGTCAAGAATAAGATAGAACATCCCCCACAATCTCCCGATCTAAATGTTATTGAACATTTATGGGATTTTTTGAAGCGAAATCTTAGAAAACGCCAAATAACATCAATTTCTAGCCTGAAAGAAGCATTAATGGAGGAGTGGAACAAAATTACACCCAAAGTTACAAAAAAATTGGCATTATCCATGCCTTCTCGTCTAGCGGATGTAATAAAAGCCAAAGGGGCCACACCAAATATTAAACTTAAGTTTTAGTATATAATTTATTTAGCGTATGTAAACTTATGTAAAAGTGCCTTAAATGAAAAAGTGAAATATTTTGTGTTATTAAAAATAAATTTTCGAATTTGAACTATTTTTATGTTTATTTTTTAATTTTTAATATTTTTAAACAAAATAAAACAAAAAAATAAATTTATGTGTTTTTTTCATTAAAAAATGGAATTTTCACGGTCGTATGTAAACTTTTGTAAGAATGTGTAAATCTATCCATATGTACACATATTTTATAAAATTTTCTTTTTTTTACCAATAAACCATAAAAAAGACATATGTTGGTTATAAAAAATTCAGCAGTTATATTAGCGTTTATTTTTATTCAGATAGCGGTTTTTAGCGGGTTTTCAGGGGTTATATGGTGGGAAATGCCTGCAACATTTTGGCAACACTGATTTTACAGAGCGTATTTAGTCTTTAGTTGGCCATCGTCGTGAAAACATGAATTTAAAAGAAGAAGGGGGTTGGTTGGTCACATCAACAAACTTTAAAATTAATAAGTGAATTAATTGTTTTCTAGTCTTAAATAAATTCTATCAGTCTTATTTATAAAAATTATTACTTTTTAAGAAAATTTTGTATGAAATTTTGTTTTAAAAAGCATTTTAAAGTCTTAATAAGTTTTATAAATAAGGCTGTATGAAAATAAAATGAACGAGATTTTATTTAATTATTTTAAAAAAAGTTACAAAAGTACTTCTGGATAATGTAACTATGTAGAAATATGAATACATTTTCGCATTAATTCATAAAAGATAATGAAAACAATTTTTTCATTTTAATTTTTTAGTAAGCATTGCCAATAACAAGCAATTGCTAATGTTATACCATTTTTCGTTCCAAGTGTGTTCCGATATGTTTATAATGAAAACCAAACTTCAAATGAATAAATAACATACTAACACGCACAAAGCTGTGTATACCTCTTATGGCAGACTAAAAAGTCTCGTGTAATTTAAAAAAGAACAAGAATTTTTAAGCCGCACAATTTGTGTTCTTTTCCAAATTACACGAGACTTATTAATCTGACATAAAATGTATACGTATACACAGCTTTGGGTGTGTTAGTGTTTTTTTTATTCATTTGAACTTTGGTTTTCGTTACACACGTATCGGAACATATTTGGAGGAAAATGGCGATAATAAACGATGAAGACTTGGTAATTATTTTAGGAGGAATTTCAAGAGCCTGTAATTTGGAAGCTGCAGCATTACTTCTGGAAGCAGAGGAAAAAAAGAAAAGCAGATGTGTTTGGGTCAAGCCATGGAGGGAGTCTCGCGATTCTGGTGGTAGTATTCAGTTTCTCCTCAAAGAATATAATTTGTTTCACTTCTTTCATGAGAATGGATAAGAGGTGTTTTTCAGAGATATTAAGATTTGTAAAATCAGATATTGAAAGGACGGATACGCCCATGAGGAAAAGTATTCCAGTTGAAGAAAAATTGGCTGCCACTTTAAGATTCCTAGCCACAGGAGAAACTTTTAAGGAAATTGCCGAAAATAGTAAACTATCTGAACCGTATTTAAGCTTTGCTGTTATAGAAGTTTGTAATGCAATTTACAGAAACATGAAAAGTAAATTTTTACAGGTACATACATACATACATATGTATTTAAAGCATTACTCAAAATTTAAATGCTGTTCAGTAACCAGTAAAAGTTTTGTCAGTTACAAAATTTTTTTTGCTATTTACTGATTACTGAAATTTTTGTTGTTTCTAATATTTAAATTTAAAGTTCCCTGATTCGAAAGAAAAATGGCAGAAAGTGGCCACAGAATTTGAAATGCGGTGGCAATTTCCCCTGTGTCTAGGTGCTCTTGATGGGAAGCATATCGCATTCAAGCCAAAGAAGAAGTCAGCAAATTTATTTTACAACTATAAAGGATTTACAAGTATGGACGAATTTCCGATGGTGGTGTTTTAGACCGTTCGGATTTAATGTATATATTGGACAACGGTAATAATTTTCCAGAGCCTAAAGTTATTGGCAACAATAGGCAACTGCCGTACGTTATAGTGGCCGATAATGCTTTCCCAAATGGAAAACATATGTTAACGCCCTATAGTAAGCCAAGTTTGACTAAAGACGAAATTATTTTTAATACATGATTAAGCCGTGCCAGGCAAAATATTGAAAGAGCTATTGGTATTTTGTCCAATCGTTTTCGCATACTACAAACTAAAATTCAACATGGCGAAGTAAACGCAACTATTATAGTAAAAGCATGTTGTGTACTCCATAATTTTTTACTGAAAAATACCGAAAGATATATGGACAATGTAGATTCAATTATTGCGAACATAGACACCGGATCACAAAATACGGCAACAACTAAACAAAACAGAAATTACGAAAGTATAAGAAGCGAATTTACTGAATATTTTTGCAATGAGGGAAAATTTTAAACTTCAATATGAAAAAATATGTAAATTGATTCACAACTTCTATACTGAGAAAAAAGTTTAGCAAATATTTTTGAAAGATTTTAACTTAATTGCCTTTGTACACTTAAGACACGGTCACACCTGGAAAACATTTGCCCAAGAAAGCATAACCACTTAATACTAATGAAAATCTTTTTGAATCAAACACGTTTATATTAAGTTAAACAGTTTCATACATAACTTATACACAATATCATAGAATCCAACATCATTAGAAAGTGATATCAAAAGGTTTTTCATTAGAGATTACGATTTTTTTAAGCAAATTTTTGCCAAGTCTGACAATGCCTTTTGTGATTCTGTTAGAACTATTTTAGTTTTTTTAAGTAACTTTTGAGAATTCCTGATAACTTTTAGTATAGGTTCGATAGTACTTTTAAAGGGCACAAAAACCTTTTACTTAGTTTGGCGATTTTGGTGATTAATTTTTAATGGGCCTCCAAAGATTTCTAAAATCAGTGTGTCCTCAAAAAATGTTGTCATCAGTTTTTGGTGAACAGCTAATTTATACTTAGTTACAGTTCTAAACTGTATATGGCAATAATGTAGCTCAGAGTCTACCGAAAAAATCTTGTTAACATTGTATACCCAAAAAATAGTTTCTTCATGCACTTTTTTGTTGCAAGGATTATGGAAAAATTTTTGTTTCACTTTTATCAGAATAACTTCTAGGCACAGCTCTTTTTTGCTATCAATATTTTGCAAAGTTGTAGCTACTGTAATGCAGAAAAAGTTTTGTAAATATATCGATACAATTTGAAACTGTTGAGGCACCATAATATCTCATACAGACCTTTTTTTCATAAAAAAAGTCTAAAATAGCTGTTGACCAAATACTAATGACACAATTTTTTAAGGGCACACTGACTTTTGAAGTCTTTGGAGGCCCATAAAAAGTTTAATCGCAAAATTCGTTAAACTGAGTAACCCTTTGGTAGAACTTTTGAATCTATAGTGTCTAGTCTGTGCCTTTATTTAGTGACATCTTCATTGACAAATTTAACCAATTAAGTTCTTAATAATAAATTGCCTTATTCACACAAAATATTTTATTTTTTTAATTAGCTCTTAATTGAAGTATTTGTATACAAAATACGTTAACTTAATCAAATATTTTTTAAAAATAAGGCTCTTAATATTTTTTTAATCAATCCATATCTATTCTTTAGTAATTAATATGAACAAATTGTTTTCATTATTTTTTATGAATTAATGTGAAGATTTATTCATAGTTCCAAATAGTTATATTATCCATAAGCACTTTTTGTAACTTGTTTTTATAAGAATAAAAATATCGTTCATTTTATTTTTATATAATTTATTGGACACGAAAAAAAAGTAAGTAAACACTTTTAAAATAACATAAAATTATGAAACATAAAAACTATTACACTTAATAAAGAGTGTTCAATTAAACTATTTTTTGAGCCTTATGTTTGTTTATATTTTATTAGTTCTTTATTTTTTGTAAACCTTCGATTTAATTTCGAATATCTTTTCTTTTTTATAAAATCTATTTTTGTAATTGAAAGGAGAAAAGACAAAAGAAAAAACTAAATATCAAAAATAAGGAATATCATGAAGAAGTTAACTGAGGGTTTACAAAAAATAAATAACTAATTAATAAATATATAAACAGACCGAAATCTAAAAAAAATAGTTTAATTGATGAAATAAAAACGGTCAAAAAATTAACAGCCTGTTTCACAATGTCGAATAAACATGTTTATTCGCATTCTAAGCGAACTAAAACCGAATTCTATTTCTTTATCTTATCGTTCTGCGATTAGTCACTCGGACGACAATGCGAATGAAAACGTAAGTGTTTTCATACAGATTTGGGTTTCACAATATCGAACGTGTCGTCAACATTGCGAAAGCAAATGTCTTGTTGTTTGCATTCGCCGAGTAAAAAAGTTTTTAATTTATTAAAAAAAAGTTCTTAAAAAATAAGAAGTGGTAAATTAATACACAAACACATCTTAGAATAAAAATTATTACTTAAAATCATTTCTTGGCTTCAAAAATTCATTTATTATCTTGGAAAAAAACTGCACACTCTTTTGCAGTTTATAGATGTATTTATAATTTTCACTTTTTAATGTTTCTTTTGTTTATTTCTTGGTTGATAAAAATTTACTTAATATTCGTCACATACAGCTGATCGCTTTTATGAATGGTTGCATTTACTTCAAAGCGATTAAGTAGTAATTTTTGCTATTTTAACGGAAAAAATTTTAACAATTTTTGATTTGGCAATGCCGATCTATTACTTTTCGAAAGAGATAAAAATTGACAGACGTAACTTCAAGCGAACGAACGAACATGATTTCGTGAAACCCAAATTTACTTCATATCGAGTGACTAGCCTTCGTTCGCTTAGGTTTTCATTCGACATTGTGAAACAGGCTGTAAATCGAAAAATTTCTTAATAAAAAACTATCAGATTAATCGAAAATTGACTGGAATGCCTGTTGTAAAATGTCATTTTTTCCCAATATTTCCACAGATTGGATTTCAACCCTTTCAGAAATATTATTGTGAAGTTCAACGTCCTCAATAAAATCACCTCCCACTCCCGCAAATGTTTGATTGTCCAATGATTCAATGCCCATTGTTTCCATCACCAATGTTTCATTGTGTAGCGAATCATTGTAATATTCGTCTATAGATGAGATTTATGAATGCAAACTCGACGACTGTAGCGAAGATGCATCTGAAGTACAATGGCCAGAAAATGTTTGCGTTGATTCACGTGGTAACTGCCAAGATAATCTTTTCCGCTCGGCAGCTTTTGATTTGCGAACTATCTGCATAATTTCTGTTGTGACGTTTTCGTAGGACTCTGTCAACTTGAGTTCTTTCAGTTCGCAGCATAACATTTTGCAAAAAAATTCTGCTTTGGTGTCTTCAACTGCAGATCGTTTTTGGATAAAGCTGGTTACAAGGTCCATAGATTTGTTCGCGGATTAAAAATACATTGTTATTATAATTTTTGTTTATTTTATTTTGCTACGAATAATAAAATAAAAACAAATACAAAGTTTTCTCACCATATTAAATTCCAAATTAGATTGCCCACGAATCTCATCATTTGCATCCAATAAAAATTTAAGTTCATTAAAGCACCATAGCTTTGAAATATATACATCTTCAGCCGACATTCCGCTTCTAGTTGCTGCTCTTATCTTTTTTTTTCGTGAGAAATTTGCTGCTGCAACACCTTAATTTTTTTTTAATGTCAGCAGCAGTTACATTAGGTTTTAACTCTTGCATGGCGGCAGCAATTTCTTCCAGTGCTTCTTTTTTTTTCAAATAATCTGGATGTGTCACTTTATATAAAAACTCGCGTTCCTTAAATTCACTTATTAGTTTTGAAGTTTCTTGGCGTGACCAACCCCCTTCTTCTTTCGAATTCATGTTTGCACGACGATGGCCAACTAAAGACTAAATACGCTCTGTAAAATAAAAAACACCGAACCTGTGGTTTCGCAAGTGTGTATGCATTGGTTTTGTGCTGCTAATGCGGGGTTGAAGCTGGTTGAAAAATAATACCAACCAAAAAACCACTCTCTTCACCGAGTTTGCCAACAAACTGACATGTTGTGCCAGCATAAGTAATCCCGTGTAAACTACCTCAATGAGTCGAATGTATGTAAGCATGTGTGCTTATGTGTATGTATGTATACAAGTGCGTATGATACGTATGTACCCAGCTGGAAAAAGTAAAAAAAAGTAGGTATTAATTACATAAATTATTATTTTCCAAAGCAAAACAATGATCCATTAAAATTAAAATAATTCATTACTTTACTATGACATGTTCTGTGTTAACAGTAATTAATTCAGAAATGAAAAATTATACATGATGTGCATCACCTTATAATTTACTATTCATTACCTTTTCCCACTGGGTATGTATATTTTTTTAATTTTATTTTTTATTTTTTTTAATACATATATTTATATATTGTATCTTCAAGTATGAACTGACAATAAGTATTCAAATCTTAAATTTAAAATATAATTATAAGGAACTGTCGGACATAAGCTTGTTAATAGTTATAAATACTACATAAGTAGTTATAATCAAAAAAAAAAATTAATAAAAAAGTATTTTCCTGAAATCCCATCTGGAGTGTTGAGTAATAGAGCCCTTGTGTCCCTCTTTTTGAAACGGATGTGTCCAGTAAAGTTCAAAATATTACGAGCAAGCGGATTAGGATGTGACTCGAGTTTTGTTAAATATTTGCCTGCGTATTTTGCAATTTCTTCAGTCACTAGTGGCATATTTAACTCACGATGTATATTAGAATTTTTGATGTATCATGTAGCCGATGTTATTAACCGTAAAATTTTGTTTTGCCTTCGGTGGATTCTCTCTACATTGGAAGCTGAAGCATTGCCCGATAGTCCAGGCTAAGTGTTGAATTTCTGCCAATCAACCAGTGTATTCGAGATAACTTAAGTTTCATCTCAGTTGGCTTAAAGTCAAGTAGAGTGGTAATGGGGACAATAGTCCTGTTTTGGGAATTAAAAACCGGGAAACAGGACTATTGTCCCCATTAATACAAAAGTGATGGCAACCCTGTTCCGAATGTGGGGGGATTTTGGGGATTTTCATGCCGAGATTTTATGTCTGTGTGTGGTTGTGTGTGTGTGTGGTTGTGTGTGTGTGTACACTTGTGTGTACAGCTTATGTTGTATATTGTAAAGAAACGTTGTGCATACAGTTCATGGATGTATGTATATGTGGGTGTTTGTATGTGTGTATGTATATATGTGTGTGTGCATATGTGTGTGTGTGTGTGTTTATGTATTTAATTGTGAGTCTGCCGGTGTCGGATACTTTTGTTGTAGTGGTACACAAATATTATACCCCTGTAGGAAATATCGATTTTGAAAAATGTATTGACTCGCTTTCGACTTGTCACCAGTACTACTCTAGAATTATCACCCATACAATGCTTTGTGCTATAGACTTCTAGCATGTGTCATTGAAACCCTACAAATAACACTGAAACAATTAAGTAGGTATTGATTACGAAGTTTTTATGGGACGTGGAGACATACCAACCAAACAGTTAGTTCCAGTAATTTGTATACATACAAATACATATATATTGACAAGTTGTTGACAATTCCAGCAAAAATATACCATATTTGTTTTCTATCTTTCTTTTATAATGACGGATAAAACAAACTTATTATACTACACTTTAGAATTTTAGTGTTGCTACAAAGACACTTGGTTCTCAGTCTGACTGTAGGGTAGTGACAAGGGATCTGTGTAATTGTGTGTATGTAGTGATTGTTATTTGATAGGTTTTGGTTAGCTTTTGGGAGTTCTCGTTGCTATGCGTATGTATGGTTATTATTTTATGTATGCATTAATTTTTATATTTTATTTGTAATAATCTAATAGGTGCAGAGAGTGGCAACCCTGTTGTAAATGGCAGTGGATAGGGAATGTATTTGGTAATGTATGTTTATTTTGTTGGATTTGAAGAAAATCATTGCTTGTTTAAATTATATCATCACTTTTTCATACATATTTACAAATGAATGTAAATATGTTTTCAAGGCTATTGACGTTGCTATTCTTATGGAGACAGAAAATATTGTGTTGGCATAAGTTTTATATGTATATACAGGTGAATTTCAGATGTTAAATGTCTTGAATCCTATCAGGTTGATAGGAAGACCTTTGGATAGGGGTAATGTTATTTTTTTGTTCTTTTCAATATATTTAATTTTAATGAAACAATTATATAAAATAGCTTTTAGAGCAATACAGTAAAAACTGCGCGATTTTGTTCTGGGCGTTGCTGTGTATATGAATTTCATCATATATCGTAATACCAACAGAGAATTGTGTGTGTGTGTGAGTGTGTGTGTGTGTGTATATGAATTTTAGCATATGCCGTAATAAATTAGATTTGGTGACTACTACGCGATTCTCGTATAAAGTATATAAGTAGAAGAAATAATGTAGACTGTCATCAGTCTGCTCTGATATCTCAACAAGTGACAACCTAGTTTCCCAGCCAAAATTTCTAAAGTGTTTGAAATCCCAAAACTATAAAAGTGCTCGAACTAACTACTGTTTGTTAAACAAGTTTATACTGTCCAAAAAATAATCAAATAAAATGTTTACAAGTGAAATAAATTGTTTATAAATAAAATAAATAAATAAATTTTTTATAAGTAAAATAATTAAATTAATAAACAAATAAATAATTAAATAAAATGAATACTACAAGTTGTATTATCTGCAATAAAGTCTTTATGACTCAAACAAAACTAAATCAGCATATGGAAACGCACTCGTATGCTAACCAATCAAAGGCTGCCCTTGAAATTAGTAAGCTAAATCTTCAAAACAAATATTGTGAGGATTGTGATGAGATGATCCCATCAAATGGTTATATGGCTCATGTCAGAACCACAAAACACAAAAACAGTTGTCACCAAGAACGGATTGATGATTTTCTCACTAAAAGAGTAAGTAACTTCATTGGGAGGATCGAGACATATATCGTCCTCAACAAAAATGTGGCTATCTTGTTTCCGGAGGAGTTTCTGAAATCTGCCAAAAGCTCCATAGTAAAACAACTCCATGAATGTAGTAGGATACATACTACATTTAAATTTAATATGGAGCTCACATGTGATTATATGAAGATGGTGAATGACGAGATGAATGGGTGTCCAACTTGTACATATTTCGAAAATGATGTTGGTGACTTTGTCTGATGGCATAGAAGACATGTACAAGAAACAGACGGAGGAGCTAAGAACCAAAATGGAAGAATTTCAAGAGAGGGATAGCGGGTGGACTTCGACTTCAATAAATTTCCTTGAAGTTAATATAAACAAGGCGTCCATAATAAGAGGATCGAGCTTTATCCCTCTCCCAAAAAATATTGCAATGAAACATACATGCATAAATGTTGAAAATAATGACATTTACCGCTTTAAATGGTCTCTCATTGCGGCTTTGAATGTAAATAGTGGTCTGAGTCCTAAACAACGGAAAAACTGTAGAAATTACAATATTTCTGACATTTCTGATGAGAATATAAATATAGGAGCAATTGCATTAAATTTTGAAGGCCTAGAGTTTCCACTCCCATTGAAGCAGATAAAACAATTCGAGAATCAAAATGATATGAGCATAAATGTATTTGGTCACAATGGAATATCGCTTATAGGACCATACTACATAACAAAAGGAGAAAAACACATTCATATTAATCTCTTATTGCTCCAGTCCAATGAGAACTTCCACTATGTGCTAATCAAAGATATATCAAAGTAAGTTTCATTAGTGCATTTATGCAAAATGTGTTCCCTATTTAAAAAGCTACTTCTTATTGTTATATTAATTTAAATATTATTTAATTTTCCTCTTTTCCTTAGACTCCTTCGTTCCAACATAACCTCACACAGATGTAAGATTTATATCTGTAACATCTGCCTTTATCATACACATGATGCTTATATGTACAGTCAACATAAACATTTTTGTGGTAAAAAAGTCATCAGGATGCCCGAAGATGGATGTATTATTAAGTACAAAAACTACTACAAGCAGCTAGATGTACCATTTCTCATCTACGCAGACTTCGAGTCTATTTTAAAAAACTCCACGATCCTGTTGGTAAAAGCACAGACACACCATGCGTGTGCATTCGGCTATTTTATTACTTGTAGTTTTAAGAAGGAAAATAACTTATATAGACATTATTTTGGTGAAGATTCGGCAAATGCATTTATCAAAGAAATAGTTGAAGATAGTACAGACATCTATTTAAATTATTTACTAAAAGTTAAGAAAATGTTCATGACCCCCAATAGAAATAGCTCAATATAATAATGCAAAAAATTGTCATATATGTAAGAAAATATTAAATAACGATAAAGTTAGAGATCATTGTCATCTTACGGGCAATTATCGTGGGGCGGCTCATAGCGAATGTAATTTAAATTATAAAACACCTCAGTTTATTCCGGTTATTTTCCATAATCTTTCTGCATATGATATGCACCTATTTTTCAAAGAACTTTCTACTATAAAAAATGCCACAATAAAAGTGATTCCCCAGAACACAGAACGTTATATTTCTTTTTCAATTTGTATCAGATTATATGAAAAACATGGATTCGAAATAAGATTTATAGACTCGTTTAGATTTATGGTTTCGAGTTTAGATACGTTAGCAAAAAATCTTGATAGCAATGATTTTAATACTATTCGATCATGTTTCGTTGATGAAGCTCATTTCAACCTGATTAGAAGAAAGGGTGTATTTCCGTACTCCTACATGGATTCTATGATTAAGTTTAAGGAAATTAAACTCCCTAGTAGAGAAGAGTTCTTCAATATTCTAACGAATGAAGAATGCGATGTTGTCGAGTATGAACATGCTCAAAAAATATGGAGAGAGTTTAACTGTAAAACCCTCCTTGACTATACTGAACTCTACTTAAAGACAGATGTTCTTCTTCTAACTGACGTGTTTGAAAATTTTAGGAAAATTTGTAGAGGTATATACGATTTGGACCCCTGTCATTATTATACAGCACCAGGCTTATCCTGGGATGCAATGTTAAAAACCACAGAAGTTTCACTGGAACAGTTCACTGATTCCGAAATGTATATGTTTATGCAAAACGGAATTAGAGGTGGACTAGTTCAATGCTCACAAAGATATTCGAAAGCGAATAACAAATATTTGGAAGATTTTGATGCAGCAAAACCATCAGAATTTCTTGTCTATTTAGACGCAAATAACCTTTACGGTTGGGCGATGTCGGAATATCTTCCTTACGGTGAATTTGAGTGGGTATGTGATACTGATTTTGATGTTATGAAAATTTCTGATAATGCAGAGTATGGGTACATTTTGGAAGTGGATATAGATTATCCCAATTCAGTGCATGATCTACATAATGATTTGCCATTTTGTCCCCAAAATAAGCCAGTGGGGGGATCCAAAATCAAAAAATTAGTTGCAGACTTACACGCAAAAACAAATTACACCATGCACTATAGAGTTTTAAAACAAGCCATTTCAAATGGCCTCATCTTAAAACAAATCCATAGAATACTCAGATTTAAGCAATCCCCTTGGCTTAAAAAATATATTGACTTAAACACATTACATAGGACAAATGCTAAAAACAATTTTGAAAAAGATTTCTTCAAACTTTTGAACAACGCTGTTTATGGGAAGACAATGGAAAACATTGAAAAACGTAGGGACATTAGAATTGCTTCATCTTGGGAAACAACAAACAGGAATCATTTAGGTCTCAGAGCATTAATTTCGAAACCAAATTTTATGCAGTTGACAAAATTTTCTGATGATATGTATGCGGTAGAGTTAGAAATAATGGAACCACCATGATAAACCCATATATGTTGGCCTTTACAGTACTGGAGTTATCCAAGTGGAGAATGTATGACTTCCATTATGGCTTCATGAAGCCTAAATTTGGAGAAAACATTTTTCTCAACTATATGGATATTTATCGTTTATTTATTCAATTAAAACTGATGATTTTTACGATGACATCCGTAATGATATTATTTTGAATTTTGATACGTCAGAATATCCTATAGATAATCAATTTCGTTTGCCGCTACTCAATAAGAAGGTTTTAGGTATGATGAAAGATGAAAACAGTGGGGATAAATGACAGAGTTTGTTGGTTTAAGAGCAAAAATGTATTCTCTGTCGACTCTTCGCTCGGAAGCTGTTAAAAAATCTAAAGGGGTCAAAAAGTCTGTAATTAAAAAGTTGTCCATTAATGATTACAAAAGTTGCTTATTTGAATCCAAAATTATCTCAGATGAAATGTTTTTGTTTAGGTCTAAAACACATCAACTATATACTCAAAAACTAAATAAAATAGCTCTTAGCTTTTCTGATGATAAAAGAAATATAATGAAAGATAAAATAAACACGCGTGCATGGGGGCATTACATAGACCGAAATAATGAAACAATGGATGTAGAATAGAATGCTTCCTACTAAATTGCATGTAAGATGACAACAAGAATTTAATTTTGTGCTACTTATACTTATTTAATTATTTATTAATTTATTTATTATTTACTTATTTGTATATTAATTTATTTATGTATTTATTTATGTATTTATTTCTGTATTGATTTATTTATTGGTTATATATATATATATCTTTGTTTATGAATGTATCTATTAATTTTAGTATTTTATTCATGTTTTATTATGTTAAAATTTAATGGCTAAAACTTTTATCTTTTTTGTCTGTACCTAAATTATTTGTAAATAAGAATCAAATATTAGATTAATGATCTTTTTTTTTCTCTCTCTTTCTTATTATATCATATATTTTTATATATACATAGAGTTAAATTTGTATTAGTACTAAGATTTTTAATAAAAAATTAGAAATAAAATATTGAAAAGAGAATTAAATATGTGACTGGTTTTCATTTCTTTATTGGTTTTACTTCGTTGGATCAAAAAATTTTTGCTTTTTCCTTATATGCAAATTTCTGTTTTTTTATAGCTTAAACATGCACAGACTTGTTTTCAGGTTACTTAAAACATGCGCAATCATGTTTACTTCGAGAGGTTCTATACAAGAGGAATTGAATTCCACAATATTATGAAATTCCATTAAATTTCATCAAATATTTTCTTATCGACATTAACTGCTTTAACACCATATCATTATTCTTTGCTAACAGAAAATAGCAGAACAGGTATCAGCTCTCAGATCAGCTTTTTCAACTATCAGATCAGCTTTTCAGGACCTGATCTGGTTTTCAGATCAGCTTTTCAGGACCTGGTCTGGTTTTCAGATCAGCTTTTCAGGCCCTGGTCTGGTTTTCAGATCAGCTTTTCAGGACCTGGTCTGGTTTTCAGATCAGCTTTTCAGGCCCTGGTCTGGTTTTCAGATCAGCTTTTCAGGACCTGGTCTGGTTTTCAGATCAGCTTTTCAGGACCTGGTCTGGTTTTCAGATCAGCTTTTCAGGACCTGGTCTGGTTTTCAGATTAGTTTTTCAGGAGCTGGTCTGGTTTTCAGATCAGCTTATCAGATATCAAATCAGCTTATCAGATATCAAATCAGCTTATCAGGTAGCTGGTCTGGTTTTCAGATCAGGCTATCTGATTCAGATTGAATTATCAGTTTACAAGTAGCTAGCCATTTATTACATTTATATGAATGAAGTTTAAAGTTAGATGAATCAACTAAAGTCAATTTTAATCGGCGCCAGAATGCCCATTCCAGTACTACTAATCAAGTCTGAATATTTCTATACATAATAATATTTATACTCAAATTATCTATATCAAGCCAAATATGAATATCCGAAGAAGTTAATTTCGTTTTTAAAAGAATGAGATATTATAATAAAGCTTAAATAAATTATTTTAATTATGATATTTGCTGATGTTGCATCTGAAAAGCAGAATAATATACATACATATATGTACGTGCATATTTTTGTATGGGGCACAAGTAGAATGAGTCATCATTGTACTTGTGCCAAACTTGTAGCATTATTCTTAATACATGCATGTATACATATGTACATACATACAGGCAAAGTTAAATATACAAATAAACATGAAGCAAAATTATACCAAGGTCAACTCAAAATTATTTTAAATATGGGTGCAGTCAATTTTAAAATTAGGTGATTTATATAAGGTTTAAAAGATGTTTTTTAAGCTAAATTTCTATTACGAATACAATTTTAGTGAAATTTGCTTAAACAATATTCGAATTGCTGTTTAATATTTTTATAAATATGGTTGTTAGCATTCAATAAGAGACAATGCAAATGTAATTATAATGTTTATGCAAGATGAGAAAAAAAATTAAGCACGTTTATAGGCATCATGTTGTATGTAATATGAATTTTTAAAAGTTTTAAGAAGTTTGTAGAGAGTGTTGGAAGGAAAAATTATATAATATTTTCTTAAGGTTCTTCAGGTTTTATATGTTTTCATAAAAAAATTACTGCTAATAAAATATTGACTTTAGTTGATTCATTTAACTTTAAACTTCATTCATATAAATGTTATAAATGGCTAGCTACTTGTAAACTGATAATTCAATCTGAATCCGATAGCCTGATCTAAAAACCAGACCAGCTACCTGATAAGCTGATTTGATATCTGATAAGCTGATTTGATATCTGATAAGCTGATCTGAAAACCAGACCAGCTCCTGAAAAACTAATCTGAAAACCAGACCAGGTCCTGAAAAGCTGATCTGAAAACCAGACCAGGTCCTGAAAAGCTGATCTGAAAACCAGACCAGGTCCTGAAAAGCTGATCTGAAAATCAGACCAGGGCCTGAAAAGCTGATCTGAAAACCAGACCAGGTCCTGAAAAGCTGATCTGAAAACCAGACCAGGGCCTGAAAAGCTGATCTGAAAACCAGACCAGGTCCTGAAAAGCTGATCTGAAAACCAGATCAGGTCCTGAAAAGCTGATCTGATAGCTGAAAAAGCTGATCTGATAGCTGATACCTGTTCTGCTATTTTCTGTTAGCAAAGAATAATGATATGGTGTTAAAGCAGTTAATGTCGATAAGAAAATATTTGATGAAATTTAATGGAATTTCATAATATTGTGGAATTCAATTCCTCTTGTATAGAACCTCTCAAAGTAAACATGATTGCGCATGTTTTAAATAACCTGAAAACAAGACTGTGCATGTTTAAGCAATATAAAAACAGAAATTTGCATATAAGGAAAAAGCAAAAATTTTTTGATCCAACGAAGTAAAGCCAATAAAGAAATGAAAACCAGTCACATATTTAATTCTCTTTTCAATATTTTATTTCTAATTTTTTATTAAAAATCTTAGTACTAATACAAATATAACTCTATGTATATATAAAAATATATGATATAATAAGAAAGAGAGAGAAAAAAAAGATCATTAATCTAATATTTGATTCTTATTTACAAATAATTTAGGTACAGACAAAAAAGATAAAAGTTTTAGACCATTAAATTTTAACATGCTTTTGTGTGAATAAAATACTAAAATTAATAGATACATTCATAAACAAAGATATACTTATATATAACCAATAAATAAATTAATTCAGAAATAAATACAGAAATAAATACATAAATAAATTAATATACAAATAAGTAAATAATAAATAAATTAATAAATAATTAAATAAGTATAATTGGTACAAAATTAAATTCTTGTTGTCATCTTACATGCAATTTAGTAGGAAGCATTCTATTCTACATCCATTGTTTCATTATTTCGGTCTATGTAATGCCCCCATGCACGCGTTTTAATTTTATCTTTCATTATATTTCTTTTATCATCAGAAAAGCTAAGAGCTATTTTATTTAGTTTTTGAGTATATAGTTGATGTGTTTTAGACCTAAACAAAAACATTTCATCTGAGATAATTTTGGATTCAAATAAGCAACTTTTGTAATCATTAATGGACAACTTTTTAATTACAGACTTTTTGACCCCTTTAGATTTTTTAACAGCTTCCGAGCGAAGAGTCGACAGAGAATACATTTTTGCTCTTAAACCAACAAACTCTGTCATTTATCCCCACTGTTTTCATCTTTCATCATACCTAAAACCTTTTTGAGTAGCGGCAAACGAAATTGATTATCTATAGGATATTCTGACGTATCAAAATTCAAAATAATATCATTACGGATGTCATCGTAAAAATCATCAGTTTTAATTGAATAAATAAACGAGTCAGTATCCATATAGTTGAGAGAAATGTTTTCTCCAATTTTAGGCTTCATGAAGCCATAATGGAAGTCATACATTCTCCACTTGGATAACTCCAGTACTGTAAAGGCCAACATATATGGGTTTATCATGGTGGTTCCATTATTTCTAACTCTACCGCATACATATCATCAGAAAATTTTGTCAACTGCATAAAATTTGGTTTCGAAATTAATGCTCTGAGACCTAAATGATTCCTGTTTGTTGTTTCCAAAGATGAAGCAATTCTAATGTTCCTACGTTTTTCAATGTTTTCCATTGTCTTCCCATAAACAGCGTTGTTCAAAAGTTTGAAGAAATCTTTTTCAAAATTGTTTTTAGCATTTGTCCTATGTAATGTGTTTAAGTCAATATATTTTTTAAGACAAGGGGATTGCTTAAATCTGAGTATTCTATGGATTTGTTTTAAGATGAGGCCATTTGAAATGGCTTGTTTTAAAACTCTATAGTGCATGGTGTAATTTGTTTTTGCGTGTAAGTCTGCAACTAATTTTTTGATTTTCGATCCCCCCACTGGCTTATTTTGGGGACAAAATGGCAAATCATTATGTAGATCATGCACTGAATCGGGATAATCTATATCCACTTCCAAAATGTACCCATACTCTGCATTATCAGAAATTTTCATAACATCAAAATCAGTATCACATACCCACTCAAATTCACCGTAAGGAAGATATTCCGACATCGCCCAACCGTAAAGGTTATTTGCGTCTAAATAGACAAGAAATTCTGATGGTTTTGCTGCATCAAAATCTTCCAAATATTTGTTATTCGCTTTCGAATATCTTTGTGAGCATTAAACTAGTCCACCTCTAATTCCGTTTTGCATAAACATATACATTTCGGAATCAGTGAACTGTTCCAGTGAAACTTCTGTGGTTTTTAACATTGCATCCCAGGATAAGCCTGGTGCTGTATAATAATGACAGGGGTCCAAATCGTATATACCTCTACAAATTTTCCTAAAATTTTCAAACACGTCAGTTAGAAGAAGAACATCTGTCTTTAAGTAGAGTTCAGTATAGTCAAGGAGGGTTTTACAGTTAAACTCTCTCTATATTTTTTGAGCATGTTCATACTCGACAACATCACATTCTTCATTCGTTAGAATATTGAAGAACTCTTCTCTACTAGGGAGTTTAATTTCCTTAAACTTAGTCATGGAATCCATGTAAAAGTACGGAAATACACCCTTTTTTCTAATCAGGTTGAAATGAGCTTCATCAACGAAACATGATCGAATAGTATTAAAATCATTGCTATCAAGATTTTTTGCTAACGTATCTAAACTCGAAACCATAAATCTAAACGAGTCTATAAATCTTATTTCGAATCCATAGTTTTCATATAATCTGATAAAAATTGAAAGAGAAATATAACGTTCTGTGTTCTGGGGAATGTTGAGAATAATGACATTTATTGCTTTAAATGGTCTCTCATTGCGGCTTTGAATGTAAATAGTGGTCTGAGTCCTAAACAACGGAAAAACTGTAGAAATTACAATATTGCTGACATTTCTGATGAGAATATAAATATAGGAGCAATTGCATTAAATTTTGAAGGCCTAGAGTTTCCACTCCCATTGAAGCAGATAAAACAATTCGAGAATCAAAATGATATGAGCATAAATGTATTTGGTCACAATGGAATATCGCTTATAGGACCATACTACATAACAAAAGGAGAAAAACACATTCACATTAATCTCTTATTGCTCCAGTCCAATGAGAACTTCCACTATGTGCTAATCAAAGATATATCAAAGTAAGTTTCATTAGTGCATTTATGCAAAATGTGTTCCCTATTTAAAAAGCTACTTCTTATTGTTATATTAATTTACATATTATTTTATTTTCCTCTTTTCCTTAGACTCCTTTGTTCCAACATGACCTCACACAGATGTAAGATTTATATCTGTAACATCTGCCTTTATCATACACATGATGCTTATATGTACAGTCAACATAAACATTTTTGTGGTAAAAAAGTCATCAGGATGCCCGAAGATGGATGTATTATTAAGTACAAAAACTACTACAAGCAGCTAGATGTACCATTTGTCATCTACGCAGACTTCGAGTCTATTTTAGAAAAACTCCACGATCCTGTAAGTAAAAGCACTACAAATGTACAGAAACACCATGCGTGTGCATTCGGCTATTTTATTACTTGTAGTTTTAAGAAGGAAAATAACTTATATAGACATTATTTTGGTGAAGATTCGGCAAATGTATTTATCAAAAAAATAGTTGAAGATTGTACAGATATCTATCTAAATTATTTACTAAAAGTTAAGAAAATTTTCATGACCCCAATAGAAATAGCTCAATATAATAATGCAAAAAATTTTCATATATGTAAGAAAATATTAAATAACGATAAAGTTAGAGATCATTGTCATCTTACGGGCAATTATCGTGGGGCGGCTCATAGCGAATGTAATTTAAATTATAAAACACCTCAGTTTATTCCGGTTATTTTCCATAATCTTTCTGCATATGATATGCACCTATTTTTCAAAGAACTTTCTACTATAAAAAATGCCACAATAAAAGTGATTCCCCAGAACACAGAACGTTATATTTCTCTTTCAATTTTTATCAGATTATATGAAAACTATGGATTCGAAATAAGATTTATAGACTCGTTTAGATTTATGGTTTCGAGTTTAGATACGTTAGCAAAAAATCTTGATAGCAATGATTTTAATACTATTCGATCATGTTTCGTTGATGAAGCTCATTTCAACCTGATTAGAAGAAAGGGTGTATTTCCGTACTCTTACATGGATTCCATGACTAAGTTTAAGGAAATTAAACTCCCTAGTAGAGAAGAGTTCTTCAATATTCTAACGAATGAAGAATGTGATGTTGTCGAGTATGAACATGCTCAAAAAATATAGAGAGAGTTTAACTGTAAAACCCTCCTTGACTATACTGAACTCTACTTAAAGACAGATGTTCTTCTTCTAACTGACGTGTTTGAAAATTTTAGGAAAATTTGTAGAGGTATATACGATTTGGACCCCTGTCATTATTATACAGCACCAGGCTTATCCTGGGATGCAATGTTAAAAACCACAGAAGTTTCACTGGAACAGTTCACTGATTCCGAAATGTATATGTTTATGCAAAACGGAATTAGAGGTGGACTAGTTCAATGCTCACAAAGATATTCGAAAGCGAATAACAAATATTTGGAAGATTTTGATGCAGCAAAACCATCAGAATTTCTTGTCTATTTAGACGCAAATAACCTTTACGGTTGGGCGATGTCGGAATATCTTCCTTACGGTGAATTTGAGTGGGTATGTGATACTGATTTTGATGTTATGAAAATTTCTGATAATGCAGAGTATGGGTACATTTTGGAAGTGGATATAGATTATCCCGATTCAGTGCATGATCTACATAATGATTTGCCATTTTGTCCCCAAAATAAGCCAGTGGGGGATTGAAAATCAAAAAATTAGTTGCAGACTTACACGCAAAAACAAATTACACCATGCACTATAGAGTTTTAAAACAAGCCATTTCAAATGGCCTCATCTTAAAACAAATCCATAGAATACTCAGATTTAAGCAATCCCCTTGTCTTAAAAAATATATTGACTTAAACACATTACATAGGACAAATGCTAAAAACAATTTTGAAAAAGATTTCTTCAAACTTTTGAACAACGCTGTTTATGGGAAGACAATGGAAAACATTGAAAAACGTAGGAACATTAGAATTGCTTCATCTTTGGAAACAACAAACAGGAATCATTTAGGTCTCAGAGCATTAACTTCGAAACCAAATTTTATGCAGTTGACAAAATTTTCTGATGATATGTATGCGGTAGAGTTAGAAATAATGGAACCACCATGATAAACCGATATATGTTGGCCTTTACAGTACTGGAGTTATCCAAGTGGAGAATGTATGACTTCCATTATGGCTTCATGAAGCCTAAAATTGGAGAAAACATTTCTCTCAACTATATGGATACTGACTCGTTTATTTATTCAATTAAAACTGATGATTTTTACGATGACATCCGTAATGATATTATTTTGAATTTTGATACGTCAGAATATCCTATAGATAATCAATTTCGTTTGCCGCTACTCAATAAGGTTTTAGGTATGATGAAAGATGAAAACAGTGGGGATAAATGACAGAGTTTGTTGGTTTAAGAGCAAAAATGTATTTTCTGTCGACTCTTCGCTCGGAAGCTGTTAAAAAATCTAAAGGGGTCAAAAAGTCTGTAATTAAAAAGTTGTCCATTAATGATTACAAAAGTTGCTTATTTGAATCCAAAATTATCTCAGATGAAATGTTTTTGTTGAGGTCTAAAACACATCAACTATATACTCAAAAACTAAATAAAATAGCTCTTAGCTTTTCTGATGATAAAAGAAATATAATGAAAGATAAAATAAAAACGCGTGCATGGGGGCATTACATAGACCGAAATAATGAAACAATGGATGTAGAATAGAATGCTTCCTACTAAATTGCATGTAAGATGACAACAAGAATTTAATTTTGTACCAATTATACTTATTTAATTATTTATTAATTTATTTATTATTTACTTATTTCTATATTAATTTATTTATGTATTTATTTCTGTATTTATTTCTGAATTAATTTATTTATTGGTTATATATAAGTATATCTTTGTTTATGAATGTATCTATTAATTTTAATATTTTATTCACACAAAAGCATGTTAAAATTTAATGGTCTAAAACTTTTATCTTTTTTGTCTGTACCTAAATTATTTGTAAATAAGAATCAAATATTAGATTAATGATCTTTTTTTCTCTCTCTTTCTTATTATATCATATATTTTTATATATACATAGAGTTATATTTGTATTAGTACTAAGATTTTTAATAAAAAATTAGAAATAAAATATTGAAAAGAGAATTAAATATGTGACTGGTTTTCATTTCTTTATTGGCCTTACTTCGTTGGATCAAAAAATTTTTGCTTTTTCCTTATATGCAAATTTCTGTTTTTATATTTCTTAAACATGCACAGTCTTGTTTTCAGGTTATTTAAAACATGCGCAATCATGTTTACTTTGAGAGGTTCTATACAAGATCAATTGAATTCCACAATATTATGGAATTCCATTAAATTTCATCAAATATTTTCTTATCGACATTAACTGCTTTAACACCATATCATTATTCTTTGCTAACAGAAAATAGCAGAACAGGTATCAGCTATCAGATCAGCTTTTTCAGCTATCAGATCAGCTTTTCAGGACCTGATCTGGTTTTCAGATCAGCTTTTCAGGACCTGGTCTGGTTTTCAGATCAGCTTTTCAGGCCCTGGTCTGGTTTTCAGATCAGCTTTTCAGGACCTGGTCTGGTTTTCAGATCAGCTTTTCAGGCCCTGGTCTGGTTTTTAGATCAGCTTTTCAGGACCTGGTCTGGTTTTCAGATCAGCTTTTCAGGACCTGGTCTGGTTTTCAGATCAGCTTTTCAGGACCTGGTCTGGTTTTCAGATTAGTTTTTCAGGAGCTGGTCTGGTTTTCAGATCAGCTTATCAGATATCAAATCAGCTTATCAGATATCAAATCAGCTTATCAGGTAGCTGGTCTGGTTTTTAGATCAGGCTATCGGATTCAGATTGAATTATCAGTTTACAAGTAGCTAGCCATTTATAACATTTATATGAATGAAGTTTAAAGTTAAATGAATCAACTAAAGTTAATATTTTATTAGCCGTAATTTTTTTATGAAAACATATAAAACCTGAAGAACCTTAAGAAAATATTATATAATTTTTCCTTCCAACACTCTCTACAAACTTCTTAAAACTTTTAAAAATTCATATTACATACAACATGATGCCTATAAACGTGCTTAATTTTTTTTTCTCATCTTGCATAAACATTATAATTACATTTGCATTGTCTCTTATTGAATGCTAACAACCATATTTATAAAAATATTAAACAGCAATTCGAATATTGTTTAAGCAAATTTCACTAAAATTGTATTCGTAATAGAAATTTAGCTTAAAAAACATCTTTTAAACCTTATATAAATCACCTAATTTTAAAATTGACTGCACCCATATTTAAAATAATTTTGAGTTGACCTTGGTATAATTTTGCTTCATGTTTATTTGTATATTTAACTTTGCCTGTATGTATGTACATATGTATACATGCATGTATTAAGAATAATGCTACAAGTTTGGCACAAGTACAATGATGACTCATTCTACTTGTGCCCCATACAAAAATATGCACGTACATATATGTATGTATATTATTCTGCTTTTCAGATGCAACATCAGCAAATATCATAATTAAAATACTTTATTTAAGCTTTATTATAATATCTCATTCTTTTAAAAACGAAATTAACTTCTTCGGATATTCATATTTGGCTTGATATAGATAATTTGAGTATAAATATTATTATGTATAGAAATATTCAGACTTGATTAGTAGTAGTGGAATGGGCATTCTGGCGCCGATTAAAATTGTTAAATTGTGGCTGAAATTGTTAAACTGTGGGTGAAATTGTTAAATTTGGGTAATTAAAATTTGAAAATTGTTAAATTCTTGGAAATTTGTGAAATTTGATACCTGCGAGGGTGGTTCAATAAGTCCGTCCAAATTTTTTATTTTTCCTAATGTCAGCGGAAAATCCTGAAAATGATTTTTCGTAATGTGGACCAGGAAAACAGTAAAAAAAAAATTTGTAATACCGACGGGAAAAACGTGAACAAAAAAAATATTTTTCCTAATGCCAACGGAAAATCATAAAACTGATTTAAGACGGCAAAAACGTGAAAACCAAAATATTTTTGTAATACCGACGGGAAAAATTTAAGAAAAGAAATAAAAATATTTTTACTAATGCCAACGGAAAATCCTAAAAATGATTTTTCGTAATGTGGACGTTAAACACGTAAACAATTTTAATCAGCGCCGGATGCCCATTCCACTACTACTAATCAAGTCTGAATATTTCTATACATAATAATATTTATACTCAAATTATCTATATCAAGCCAAATATCAATATCCGAAGAAGTTAATTTCGTTTTTAAAAGAATGAGATATTATAATAAAGTTTAAATAAAGTATTTTAATTATGATATTTGCTGATGTTGCATCTGAAAAGCAGAATAATATACATACATATATGTACGTGTATATTTTTGTATGGGACACAAATAGAATGAGTCATCATTGTACTTGTGCCAAACTTGTATCATTATTCTTAATACATGCATGCATACATATGTACATACATACAGGCAAAGTTAAATATACAAATAAACATGAAGCAAAATTATACCAAGGTCAACTCAAAATTATTTTAAATATGGGTGCAGTCAATTTTAAAATTAGGTGATTTATATAAGGTTTAAAAGATGTTTTTTAAGCTAAATTTCTATTATGAATACAATTTTAGTGAAATTTGCTTAAACAATATTCGAAATGCTGTTTAATATTTTTATGAATATGGTTGTTAGCATTTAATAAGAGACAATGCAAATGTAATTATAATGTTTATGCAAGGTGAAAAAAAAAATTAAGCACGTTTATAGGCATCATGTTGTATGTAATATGAATTTTTAAAAGTTTTAAGAAGTTTGTAGAGAGTGTTGGAAGGAAAAATAATATAATATTTTCTTAAGGTTCTTCAGGTTTTATATGTTTTCATAAAAATATTACTGCTAATAAAAGATTGACTTTAGTTGATTCATCTAACTTTAAACTTCATTCATATAAATGTTATAAATGGCTAGCTACTTGTAAACTGATAATTCAATCTGAATCAGATAGCCTGATCTGAAAACCAGACCAGCTACCTGATAAGCTGATTTGATATCTGATAAGCTGATTTGATATCTGATAAGCTGATCTGAAAACCAGACCAGCTCCTGAAAAACTAATCTGAAAACCAGACCAGGTCCTGAAAAGCTGATCTGAAAACCAGACCAGGTCCTGAAAAGCTGATCTGAAAACCAGACCAGGTCCTGAAAAGCTGATCTGAAAACCAGACCAGGGCCTGAAAAGCTGATCTGAAAACCAGACCAGGTCCTGAAAAGCTGATCTGAAAACCAGACCAGGGCCTGAAAAGCTGATCTGAAAACCAGACCAGGTCCTGAAAAGCTGATCTGAAAACCAGATCAGGTCCTGAAAAGCTGATCTGATAGTTGAAAAAGCTGATCTGATAGCTGATACCTGCTCTGCTATTTTCTGTTAGCAAAGAATAATGATATGGTGTTAAAGCAGTTAATGTCGATAAGAAAATATTTGATGAAATTTAATGGAATTTCATAATATTGTGCAATTCAATTCCTCTTGTATAGAACCTCTCGAAGTAAACATGATTGCGCATGTTTTAAGTAACCTGAAAACAAGACTGTGCATGTTTAAGCTATAAAAAAACAGAAATTTGCATATAAGGAAAAAGCAAAAATTTTTTGATCCAACGAAGTAAAGCCAATAAAGAAATGAAAACCAGTCACATATTTAATTCTCTTTTCAATATTTTATTTCTAATTTTTTATTAAAAATCTTAGTACTAATACAAATTTAACTCTATGTATATATAAAATTATATGATATAATAAGAAAGAGAGAGAAAAAAAAGATCATTAATCTAATATTTGATTCTTATTTACAAATAATTTAGGTACAGACAAAAAAGATAAAGGTTTTAGCCATTAAATTTTAACATAATAAAACATGAATAAAATACTAAAATTAAAAGATACATTCATAAACAAAGAAATATATATATAACCAATAAATAAATTAATACAGAAATAAATACAGAAATAAATACATAAATAAATTAATATACAAATAAGTAAATAATAAATAAATTAATAAATAATTAAATAAGTATAATTGGTACAAAATTAAATTCTTGTTGTCATCTTACATGCAATTTAGTAGGAAGCATTCTATTCTACATCCATTGTTTCATTATTTCGGTCTATGTAATGCCCCCATGCACGCGTTTTTATTTTATCTTTCATTATATTTCTTTTATCATCAGAAAAGCTAAGAGCTATTTTATTTAGTTTTTGAGTATATAGTTGATGTGTTTTAGACCTAAACAAAAACATTTCATCTGAGATAATTTTGGATTCAAATAAGCAACTTTTGTAATCATTAATGGACAACTTTTTAATTACAGACTTTTTGACCCCTTTAGATTTTTTAACAGCTTCCGAGCGAAGAGTCGACAGAGAATACATTTTTGCTCTTAAACCAACAAACTCTGTCATTTATCCCCACTGTTTTCATCTTTCATCATACCTAAAACCTTCTTATTGAGTAGCGGCAAACGAAATTGATTATCTATAGGATATTCTGACGTATCAAAATTCAAAATAATATCATTACGGATGTCATCGTAAAAATCATCAGTTTTAATTGAATAAATAAACGATAAATATCCATATAGTTGAGAAAAATGTTTTCTCCAAATTTAGGCTTCATGAAGCCATAATGGAAGTCATACATTCTCCACTTGGATAACTCCAGTACTGTAAAGGCCAACATATATGGGTTTATCATGGTGGTTCCATTATTTCTAACTCTACCGCATACATATCATCAGAAAATTTTGTCAACTGCATAAAATTTGGTTTCGAAATTAATGCTCTGAGACCTAAATGATTCCTGTTTGTTGTTTCCCAAGATGAAGCAATTCTAATGTCCCTACGTTTTTCAATGTTTTCCATTGTTTTCCCATAAACAGCGTTGTTCAAAAGTTTGAAGAAATCTTTTTCAAAATTGTTTTTAGCATTTGTCCTATGTAATGTGTTTAAGTCAATATATTTTTTAAGACAAGGGGATTGCTTAAATCTGAGTATTCTATGGATTTGTTTTAAGATGAGGCCATTTGAAATGGCTTGTTTTAAAACTCTATAGTGCATGGTGTAATTTGTTTTTGCGTGTAAGTCTGCAACTAATTTTTTGATTTTGGATCCCCCCACTGGCTTATTTTGGGGACAAAATGGCAAATCATTATGTAGATCATGCACTGAATTGGGATAATCTATATCCACTTCCAAAATGTACCCATACTCTGCATTATCAGAAATTTTCATAACATCAAAATCAGTATCACATACCCACTCAAATTCACCGTAAGGAAGATATTCCGACATCGCCCAACCGTAAAGGTTATTTGCGTCTAAATAGACAAGAAATTCTGATGGTTTTGCTGCATCAAAATCTTCCAAATATTTGTTATTCGCTTTCGAATATCTTTGTGAGCATTGAACTACTCCACCTCTAATTCCGTTTTGCATAAACATATACATTTCGGAATCAGTGAACTGTTCCAGTGAAACTTCTGTGGTTTTTAACATTGCATCCCAGGATAAGCCTGGTGCTGTATAATAATGACAGGGGTCCAAATCGTATATACCTCTACAAATTTTCCTAAAATTTTCAAACACGTCAGTTAGAAGAAGAACATCTGTCTTTAAGTAGAGTTCAGAATAGTCAAGGAGGGTTTTACAGTTAAACTCTCTCCATATTTTTTGAGCATGTTCATACTCGACTACATCACATTCTTCATTCGTTAGAATATTGAAGAACTCTTCTCTACTAGGGAGTTTAATTTCCTTAAACTTAGTCATGGAATCCATGTAAGAGTACGGAAATACACCCTTTCTTCTAATCAGGTTGAAATGAGCTTCATCAACGAAACATGATCGAATAGTATTAAAATCATTGCTATCAAGATTTTTTGCTAACGTATCTAAACTCGAAGCCATAAATCTCAGCGAGTCTATAAATCCTATTTCGAACCCATGTTTTTCATATAATGTGATAAAAATTGAAAGAGAAATATAACGTTCTGTGTTCTGGGGAATCACTTTTATTGTGGAATTTTTTATAGTAGAAAGTTCTTTGAAAAATAGGTGCATATAATATGCAGAAAGATTATGGAAAATAACCGGAATAAACTGAGGTGTTTTATAATTTAAATTACATTCGCTATGAGCCGCCCCACGATTATTGCTCGTAAGATGACAATGATCTCTAACTTTATCGTTATTTAATATTTTCTTACATATATGACAATTTTTTGCATTATTATATTGAGCTATTTCTATTGGGGGTCATGAACATTTTCTTAACTTTTAGTAAATAATTTAAATAGATGTCTGTACTATCTTCAACTATTTCTTTGATAAATGCATTTGCCGAATCTTCACCAAAATAATGTCTATATAAGTTATTTTCCTTCTTAAAACTACAAGTAATAAAATAGCCGAATGCACACGCATGGTGTGTCTGTAAATTTGTAGTGCTTTTACCAACAGGATCGTGGAGTTTTTTAAAATAGACTCGAAGTCTGCGTAGATGACAAATGGTACATCTAGCTGCTTGTAGTAGTTTTTGTACTTAATAATACATCCATCTTCGGGCATCCTGATGACTTTTTTACCACAAAAATGTTTATGTTGACTGTACATATAAGCATCATGTGTATGATAAAGGCAGATGTTACAGATATAAATCTTACATCTGTGTGAGGTCATGTTGGAACGAAGGAGTCTAAGGAAAAGAGGAAAATAAAATAATATGTAAATTAATATAACAATAAGAAGTAGCTTTTTAAATAGGGAACACATTTTGCATAAATGCACTAATGAAACTTACTTTGATATATCTTTGATGAGCACATAGTGGAAGTTCTCATTAGACTGGAGCAATAAGAGATTAATATGAATGTGTTTTTCTCCTTTTGTTATGTAGTATGGTCCTATAAGCGATATTCCATTGTGACTAAGTACATTTATGATCATATCATTCTGATTCTCGAATTGTTTTATCTGCTTCAATGGGAGTGGAAACTCTAGGCGTTCAAAATTTAATGCAATTGCTCCTATATTAATATTCTCATCAGAAATGTCAGCAATATTGTAATTTCTATAGTTTTTCCGTTGTCTTCGATCTAGACTGCTACTTGCTATAAATATCATTGCTCTCGACATTTATGCATGCACATTTTGCTGCAATATTTTTTGGGAGAGGGATAAACCTTGATCCTCTTATTATGGACGCCTTGTTTATATTAACTTCAAGAAAATTTATTGAAGTCAAAATCCATCCGCTATCCCTCTCTTGAAATCTTCCGTTTTGGCTCTTAGCTCCTCCGTCTGTTTCTTGTACATGTTTTCTAAGTCATCAGACAAAGTCACCAACATCATTTTCGAAATATGTAGAAGTTGGGAAACATTCATCCCATCATTCACCATCTTCATATAATCACATGTGAGCTCCATATTAAATTTAAATGTAGTATGTATTCTACTACATTCATTGAGTTGTTGTACTATGGAGCTCTTGGCAGATTTCAGAAACTCCTCTGGAAACAAGATAGCCACATTTTTGTTGAGGAGGATATATGTCTCGATCCTTCTATTGAAGGTGCTTACTCTTTTAGTGAGAAAATCACCAATCCGTTCTTGGTGACAACTGTTTTTATGTTTTGTGGTTCTGACATGAGCCATATAACCATTTGATGGGATCATTTCATCACAATCCTCACAATATTTGTTTTGAAGATTTAGCTTACTAATTTCAAGGGCAGCCTTTGATTGGTTAGCATACGAGTGCGTTTCCATATGCTGATTTAGTTTTGTTTGAGTCATAAAGACTTTATTGCAGATAATACAACTTGTAGTATTCATTTTATTTAATTATTTATTTGTTTATTAATTTAATTATTTTACTTATAAAAAATTTATTTATTTATTTTATTTATAAACAATTTATTTCACTTATAAACATTTTATTTGATTATTTTTTGGACAGTATAAACTTGTTTAACAAACAGTAGTTAGTTCGAGCACTTTTATAGTTTTGGGATTTCAAACACTTTAGAAATTTTGGCTGGGAAACTAGGTTGTCACTTGTTGAGATATCAGAGCAGACTGATGACAGTCTACATTATTTCTTCTACTTATATACTTTATATGAGAATCGCGTAGTAGTCACCAAATCTAATTTATTACGGCATATGCTAAAATTCATATACACATACACACACACTCACACACACACACAATTCTCTGTTGGTATTACGATATATGATGAAATTCATATACACAGCAACGCCCAGAACAAAATCGCTAGCATCAGTTTGTAATACAAAGGTATGAGCAGTTTTTACTGTATTGCTCTAAAAGCTATTTTATATAATTGTTTCATTAAAATTAAATATATTGAAAAGAACAAAAAAATAACATTACCCCTATCCAAAGGTCTTCCTATCAACCTGATAGGATTCAAGACATTTAACATCTGAAATTCACCTGTATATACATATAAAACTTATGCCAACACAATATTTTCTGTCTCCATAAGAATAGCAACGTCAATAGCCTTGAAAACATATTTACATTCATTTGTAAATATGTATGAAAAAGTGATGATATAATTTAAACAAGCAATGATTTTCTTCAAATCCAACAAAATAAACATACATTACCAAATACATTCCCTATCCACTGCCATTTACAACAGGGTTGCCACTCTCTGCACCTATTAGATTATTACAAATAAAATATAAAAATTAATGCATACATAAAATAATAACCATACATACGCATAGCAACGAGAACTCACAAAAGCTAACCAAAACCTATCAAATAACAATCACTACATACACACAATTACACAGATCCCTTGTCACTACCCTACAGTCAGACTGAGAACCAAGTGTCTTTGTAGCAACACTAAAATTCTAAAGTGTAGTATAATAAGTTTGTTTTATCCGTCATTATAAAAGAAAGATAGAAAACAAATATGGTATATTTTTGGTGGAATTGTCAACAACTTGTCAATATATATGTATTTGTATGTATACAAATTACTGGAACTAACTGTTTGGTTGGAATGTCTCCACGTCCCATAAGAACTTCGTAATCAATACCTACTTAATTGTTTCAGTGTTATTTGTAGGGTTTCAATGACACATGCTAGATGTCTATAGCACAAAGCATTGTATGGGTGATAATTCTAGAGTAGTACTGGTGACAAGTCGAAAGCGAGTCAATACATTTTTCAAAATCGATATTTCCTACAGGGGTATAATATTTGTGTACCACTACAACAAAAGTATCCGACACCGGCAGACTCACAATTAAATACATAAACACACACACACACACACATATGCACACACACACACACATATATACATACACATATAAACACCCACATATACATACATCCATGAACTGTATGCACAACGTTTCTTTACAATATACAACATAAGCTGTACACACAAGTGTACACACACACACAACCACACACACACAACCACACACACACACAACCACACACAGACATAAAATCTCGGCATGAAAATTCCCAAAATCCCCCCACATTCGGAACAGGGTTGCCATCACTTTTGTATTAATGGGGACAATAGTCCTGTTTCCCGGTTTTTAATTCCCAAAACAGGACTATTGTCCCCATTACCACTCTACTTGACTTTAAGCCAACTGAGATGAAACTTAAGTTATCTCGAATACACTGGTTGATTGGCAGAAATTCAACACTTAGCCTGGACTGTAAACTTTTAATATACAAGTTGCTTTTGAAGCCAATATGGTGTTACGGTATCCAGTTATCGGGCAATGCTTCAGCTTCCAATGTAGAGAGAATCCACCGAAGGCAAAACAAAATTTTACGGTTAATAACATCGGCTACATGATACATCAAAAATTCTAATATACATCGTGAGTTAAATATGCCACTAGTGACTGAAGAAATTGCAAAATACGCAGGCAAATATTTAACAAAACTCGAGTCACATCCTAATCCGCTTGCTCGTAATATTTTGAACTTTACTGGACACATCCGTTTCAAAAAGAGGGACACAAGGGCTCTATTACTCAACACTCCAGATGGGATTTCAGGAAAATACTTTTTTATTAATTTTTTTTTGATTATAACTACTTATGTAGTATTTATAACTATTAACAAGCTTATGTCCGACAGTTCCTTATAATTATATTTTAAATTTAAGATTTGAATACTTATTGTCAGTTCATACTTGAAGATACAATATATAAATATATGTATTAAAAAAAATAAAAAATAAAATTAAAAAAATATACATACCCAGTGGGAAAAGGTAATGAATAGTAAATTATAAGGTGATGCACATCATGTATAATTTTTCATTTCTGAATTAATTACTGTTAACACAGAACATGTCATAGTAAAGTAATGAATTATTTTAATTTTAATGGATCATTGTTTTGCTTTGGAAAATAATAATTTATGTAATTAATACCTACTTTTTTTTACTTTTTCCAGCTGGGTACATACGTATCATGCGCACTTGTATACATACATACACATAAGCACACATGCTTACATACATTCGACTCATTGAGGTAGTTTACACGGGATTACTTATGCTGGCACAACATGTCAGTTTGTTGGCAAACTCGGTGAAGAGAGTGGTTTTTTGGTTGGTATTATTTTTCAACCAGCTTCAACCCCGCATTAGCAGCACAAAACCAATGCATACACACTTGCGAAACCACAGGTTCGGTGTTTTTTATTTTACAGAGCGTATTTAGTCTTTAGTTGGCCATCGTCGTGCAAACATGAATTCGAAAGAAGAAGGGGGTTGGTCACGCCAAGAAACTTCAAAACTAATAAGTGAATTTAAGGAACGCGAGTTTTTATATAAAGTGACACATCCAGATTATTTGAAAAAAAAAGAAGCACTGGAAGAAATTGCTGCCGCCATGCAAGAGTTAAAACCTAATGTAACTGCTGCTGACATTAAAAAAAAATTAAGGTGTTGCAGCAGCAAATTTCTCACGAAAAAAAAAGATAAGAGCAGCAACTAGAAGCGGAATGTCGGCTGAAGATGTATATATTTCAAAGCTATGGTGCTTTAATGAACTTAAATTTTTATTGGATGCAAATGATGAGATTCGTGGGCAATCTAATTTGGAATTTAATATGGTGAGAAAACTTTGTATTTGTTTTTATTTTATTATTCGTAGCAAAATAAAATAAACAAAAATTATAATAACAATGTATTTTTAATCCGCGAACAAATCTATGGACCTTGTAACCAGCTTTATCCAAAAACGATCTGCAGTTGAAGACACCAAAGCAGAATTTTTTTGCAAAATGTTATGCTGCGAACTGAAAGAACTCAAGTTGACAGAGTCCTACGAAAACGTCACAACAGAAATTATGCAGATAGTTCGCAAATCAAAAGCTGCCGAGCGGAAAAGATTATCTTGGCAGTTACCACGTGAATCAACGCAAACATTTTCTGGCCATTGTACTTCAGATGCATCTTCGCTACAGTCGTCGAGTTTGCATTCATAAATCTCATCTATAGACGAATATTACAATGATTCGCTACACAATGAAACATTGGTGATGGAAACAATGGGCATTGAATCATTGGACAATCAAACATTTGCGGGAGTGGGAGGTGATTTTATTGAGGACGTTGAACTTCACAATAATATTTCTGAAAGGGTTGAAATCCAATCTGTGGAAATATTGGGAAAAAATGACATTTTACAACAGGCATTCCAGTCAATTTTCGATTAATCTGATAGTTTTTTATTAAGAAATTTTTCGATTTACAGCCTGTTTCACAATGTCGAATGAAAACCTAAGCGAACGAAGGCTAGTCACTCGATATGAAGTAAATTTGGGTTTCACGAAATCATGTTCGTTCGTTCGCTTGAAGTTACGTCTGTCAATTTTTATCTCTTTCGAAAAGTAATAGATCGGCATTGCCAAATCAAAAATTGTTAAAATTTTTTCCGTTAAAATAGCAAAAATTACTACTTAATCGCTTTGAAGTAAATGCAACCATTCATAAAAGCGATCAGCTGTATGTGACGAATATTAAGTAAATTTTTATCAACCAAGAAATAAACAAAAGAAACATTAAAAAGTGAAAATTATAAATACATCTATAAACTGCAAAAGAGTGTGCAGTTTTTTTCCAAGATAATAAATGAATTTTTGAAGCCAAGAAATGATTTTAAGTAATAATTTTTATTCTAAGATGTGTTTGTGTATTAATTTACCACTTCTTATTTTTTAAGAACTTTTTTTTAATAAATTAAAAACTTTTTTACTCGGCGAATGCAAACAACAAGACATTTGCTTTCGCAATGTTGACGACACGTTCGATATTGTGAAACCCAAATCTGTATGAAAACACTTACGTTTTCATTCGCATTGTCGTCCGAGTGACTAATCGCAGAACGATAAGATAAAGAAATAGAATTCGGTTTTAGTTCGCTTAGAATGCGAATAAACATGTTTATTCGACATTGTGAAACAGGCTGTTAATTTTTTGACCGTTTTTATTTCATCAATTAAACTATTTTTTTTAGATTTCGGTCTGTTTATATATTAATTAATTAGTTATTTATTTTTTGTAAACCCTCAGTTAACTTCTTCATGATATTCCTTATTTTTGATATTTAGTTTTTTCTTTTGTCTTTTCTCCTTTCAATTACAAAAATAGATTTTATAAAAAAGAAAAGATATTCGAAATTAAATCGAAGGTTTACAAAAAATAAAGAACTAATAAAATATAAACAAACATAAGGCTCAAAAAATAGTTTAATTGAACACTCTTTATTAAGTGTAATAGTTTTTATGTTTCATAATTTTATGTTATTTTAAAAGTGTTTACTTACTTTTTTTTCGTGTCCAATAAATTATATAAAAATAAAATGAACGATATTTTTATTCTTATAAAAACAAGTTACAAAAAGTGCTTATGGATAATATAACTATTTGGAACTATGAATAAATCTTCACATTAATTCATAAAAAATAATGAAAACAATTTGTTCATATTAATTACTAAAGAATAGATATGGATTGATTAAAAAAATATTAAGAGCCTTATTTTTAAAAAATATTTGATTAAGTTAACGTATTTTGTATACAAATACTTCAATTAAGAGCTAATTAAAAAAATAAAATATTTTGTGTGAATAAGGCAATTTATTATTAAGAACTTAATTGGTTAAATTTGTCAATGAAGATGTCACTAAATAAAGGCACAGACTAGACACTATAGATTCAAAAGTTCTACCAAAGGGTTACTCAGTTTAACGAATTTTGCGATTAAACTTTTTATGGGCCTCCAAAGACTTCAAAAGTCAGTGTGCCCTTAAAAAATTGTGTCATTAGTATTTGGTCAACAGCTATTTTAGACTTTTTTTATGAAAAAAAGGTCTGTATGAGATATTATGGTGCCTCAACAGTTTCAAATTGTATCGATATATTTACAAAACTTTTTCTGCATTACAGTAGCTACAACTTTGCAAAATATTGATAGCAAAAAAGAGCTGTGCCTAGAAGTTATTCTGATAAAAGTGAAACAAAAATTTTTCCATAATCCTTGCAACAAAAAAGTGCATGAAGAAACTATTTTTTGGGTATACAATGTTAACAAGATTTTTTCGGTAGACTCTGAGCTACATTATTGCCATATACAGTTTAGAACTGTAACTAAGTATAAATTAGCTGTTCACCAAAAACTGATGACAACATTTTTTGAGGACACACTGATTTTAGAAATCTTTGGAGGCCCATTAAAAATTAATCACCAAAATCGCCAAACTAAGTAAAAGGTTTTTGTGCCCTTTAAAAGTACTATCGAACCTTTACTAAAAGTTATCAGGAATTCTCAAAAGTTACTTAAAAAAACTAAAATAGTTCTAACAGAATCACAAAAGGCATTGTCAGACTTGGCAAAAATTTGCTTAAAAAAATCGTAATCTCTAATGAAAAACCTTTTGATATCACTTTCTAATGATGTTGGATTCTATGATATTGTGTATAAGTTATGTATGAAACTGTTTAACTTAATATAAACGTGTTTGATTCAAAAAGATTTTCATTAGTATTAAGTGGTTATGCTTTCTTGGGCAAATGTTTTCCAGGTGTGACCGTGTCTTAAGTGTACAAAGGCAATTAAGTTAAAATCTTTCAAAAATATTTGCTAAACTTTTTTCTCAGTATAGAAGTTGTGAATCAATTTACATATTTTTTCATATTGAAGTTTAAAATTTTCCCTCATTGCAAAAATATTCAGTAAATTCGCTTCTTATACTTTCGTAATTTCTGTTTTGTTTAGTTGTTGCCGTATTTTGTGATCCGGTGTCTATGTTCGCAATAATTGAATCTACATTGTCCATATATCTTTCGGTATTTTTCAGTAAAAAATTATGGAGTACACAACATGCTTTTACTATAATAGTTGCGTTTACTTCGCCATGTTGAATTTTAGTTTGTAGTATGCGAAAACGATTGGACAAAATACCAATAGCTCTTTCAATATTTTGCCTGGCACGGCTTAATCTTGTATTAAAAATAATTTCGTCTTTAGTCAAACTTGGTTTACTATAGGGCGTTAACATATGTTTTCCATTTGGGAAAGCATTATCGGCCACTATAACGTACGGCAGTTGCCTATTGTTGCCAATAACTTTAGGCTCTGGAAAATTATTACCGTTGTCCAATATATACATTAAATCCGAACGGTCTAAAACACCACCATCGGAAATTCGTCCATTACACCCCACGTCGATGAACAAAAACTTGCAATGTGCATCTGCCAATGCCAACCACAGAATACTTGTAAATCCTTTATAGTTGTAAAATAAATTTGCTGACTTCTTCTTTGGCTTGAATGCGATATGCTTCCCATCAAGAGCACCTAGACACAGGGGAAATTGCCACCGCATTTCAAATTCTGTGGCCACTTTCTGCCATTTTTCTTTCGAATCAGGGAACTTTAAATTTAAATATTAGAAACAACAAAAATTTCAGTAATCAGTATATAGCAAAAAAAATTTTGTAACTGACAAAACTTTTACTGGTTACTGAACAGCATTTAAATTTTGAGTAATGCTTTAAATACATACATATGTATGTATGTACCTGTAAAAATTTACTTTTCATGTTTCTGTAAATTGCATTACAAACTTCTATAACAGCAAAGCTTAAATACGGTGCAGATAGTTTACTATTTTCGGCAATTTCCTTAAAAGTTTCTCCTGTGGCTAGGAATCTTAAAGTGGCAGCCAATTTTTCTTCAACTGGAATACATTTCCTCATGGGCGTATCCGTCCTTTCAATATCTGATTTTACAAATCTTAATATCTCTGAAAAACACCTCTTATCCATTCTCATGAAAGAAGTGAAACAAATTATATTCTTTGAGGAGGAACTGAATACTACCACCAGAATCGCGAGACTCCCTCCATGGCTTGACCCAAACACATCTGCTTTTCTTTTTTTCCTCTGCTTCCAGAAGTAATGCTGCAGCTTCCAAATTACAGGCTCTTGAAATTCCTCCTAAAATAATTACCAAGTCTTCATCGTTTATTATCGCCATTTTCCTCCAAATATGTTCCGATACGTGTGTAACGAAAACCAAAGTTCAAATGAATAAAAAAACACTAACACACCCAAAGCTGTGTATACGTATACATTTTATGTCAGATTAATAAGTCTCGTGTAATTTGGAAAAGAACACAAATTGTGCGGCTTAAAAATTCTTGTTCTTTTTTAAATTACACGAGACTTTTTAGTCTGCCATAAGAGGTATACACAGCTTTGTGCGTGTTAGTATGTTATTTATTCATTTGAAGTTTGGTTTTCATTATAAACATATCGGAACACACTTGGAAGGAAAAATGGTATAACATTAGCAATTGCTTGTTATTGGCAATGCTTACTAAAAAATTAAAATGAAAAAATTGTTTTCATTATCTTTTATGAATTAATGCGAAAATGTATTCATATTTCTACATAGTTACATTATCCAGAAGTACTTTTGTAACTTTTTTTAAAATAATTAAATAAAATCTCGTTCATTTTATTTTCATACAGCCTTATTTATAAAACTTATTAAGACTTTAAAATGCTTTTTAAAACAAAATTTCATACAAAATTTTCTTAAAAAGTAATAATTTTTATAAATAAGACTGATAGAATTTATTTAAGACTAGAAAACAATTAATTCACTTATTAATTTTAAAGTTTGTTGATTTGACCAACCAACCCCCTTCTTCTTTTAAATTCATGTTTTCACGACGATGGCCAACTAAAGACTAAATACGCTCTGTAAAATCAGTGTTGCCAAAATGTTGCAGGCATTTCCCACCATATAACCCCTGAAAACCCGCTAAAAACCGCTATCTGAATAAAAATAAACGCTAATATAACTGCTGAATTTTTTATAACCAACATATGTCTTTTTTATGGTTTATTGGTAAAAAAAAAAGAAAATTTTATAAAATATGTGTACATATGGATAGATTTACACATTCTTACAAAAGTTTACATACGACCGTGAAAATTCCATTTTTTAATGAAAAAAACACATAAATTTATTTTTTTGTTTTATTTTGTTTAAAAATATTAAAAATTAAAAAATAAACATAAAAATAGTTCAAATTCGAAAATTTATTTTTAATAACACTAAATATTTCACTTTTTCATTTAAGGCACTTTTACATAAGTTTACATACGCTAAATAAATTATATACTAAAACTTAAGTTTAATATTTGGTGTGGCCCCCTTTGGCTTTTATTACATCCGCTAGACGAGAAGGCATGGATAATGCCAATTTTTTTGTAACTTTGGGTGTAATTTTGTTCCACTCCTCCATTAATGCTTCTTTCAGGCTAGAAATTGATGTTATTTGGCGTTTTCTAAGATTTCGCTTCAAAAAATCCCATAAATGTTCAATAACATTTAGATCGGGAGATTGTGGGGGATGTTCTATCTTATTCTTGACATTATAAAGTAGCCATTCTTTCACCATTTTTGAAGAATGCTTCGGATCATTGTCGTGGAGAAATATAACGGTTTCTGCCAAATCTAACATTTCCACACTAGGCAGGTAGCTATCCTTTAAAATGTCAATATACATAGCCTTATCCATAATGCCATCGATAATCCTTAATTTACCAACGCCATTTGCGGCCATGCATCCCCAGACCATGACTGAACCTCCTCCATGTTTCACTGTTGGGTTGATGTTCTGGGGTTGTAAAGCTGCATTCGATTTTCGCCAAACTTTGGCCCGACCGTCACCACCAAAGACCATAAACTTACACTCGTCGGTGAATATTACCCTTTCCCAAAATGTTGGGTCACTTACGTGGATGTTCTCATACTTTTGGGCGTATTCTAATCGCTTTTGTTTGTTTACATCCCTGAGAAGTGGTTTTCTTCTTGCAACTCTACTGCTGTAACCATTATTTTTTATAGATCTGCGGATAGTCTGATCAGAAACATTTACTCCTAGGTCCGTTCTTATTTTATGATTTATTTCGACTGCACTTTGTTTGGGGTTTTCTTTTACCAAGCGGATAATTGCTCTATCTGTGCGATCATCTAAAATTCTGGGGCGGTCGGCACGTAGCTTACTTTCATAATTTCCACTTTCCTTAAAGTTTTTAATTATTGTTTGCACTGTTATTTAAAATTCTTCTAATTTTGCTTAGAGAATTACCTTCGTTTCGCAATTTAACTACGGTTTTTCGAATTGGTTCGGAAATTTCCTTTCCTTTGCCCATTTTACTCAACGAAAAACACTTAACGATTAAAGGATTCTAATTTCGACCACTTCTTATGAAATAATAACCTTTACTGATGACTTAAAGCAAATATCAAGAAAATGTGCAGCGGCACTCATAACGGTAGATTGTGTTTTTTTTTCAAGGTATGTATACTTATGTAAATGTGACATTTTAAGTTTTTTGTTGTTATTTTAGGAAATACAACTAAATATTTATTGTGGAATATTTATTATATTTTTATTTTTTATACAAAGTAATAAAAACCTGCAAAATATACAAAATATTCTTATATTGACAAAAAATTTAATTTTCTAATTCGTATGCAAACTTTTGTAAGAATGTGTATGTATGTTGGAATCTCATAATTCCCCAATATTTTATTTCCTGCAGAGTTTCCAAACAAACACAAACATCGAACCAGTACCTGTGTTCTGAAACTTGCGAGAAGTTTTCGCGTCGAGAAAAATAAAACAATTACATTGGTTGTCCTGTTTTTCACAGGCTGATTTATATACAACCTGAAATAAGCTTAAAAGAAACATGAGCAACTAAATTTTTCTTTAGTCATCCTGTGTTTCACAGAATGACAATAAACTTTTCGTTTGGAAAAGTTCTCACCAAAGTTACAGAACATAGGCACTGGAAAAAGTAGAATCCAAGGGCATATTCCATCTTATAATATTAATGTTGAAGTTGATTCAGTATATTTTCAATATTTTAGACTCTAATTGTTCTACACGTGTAGAATAAAATCTTGCCGTTTTGCTTGAAGTATTTGTAAAATATTGTTAAAATTTCCTGACTATCTGAAATTAAAAAATAGTGTTGATAAAATAAACTCTGTGGCTCAATTCACATTGGTTTGAAGTTTAGTTTCGAAGGATAATTTTAATAAAAAAGTATCTAATCAAAATCAAATTATTCAGAAAAAGTTATTGTTTTGAGAGATTTTTGTTGATATTAGTTTTCCTCATACTCAGTGGTCCAATCACCCAGTTTTCGGGTTGATTTCCGTTTGTTTAAAGATTTATTTACTATTTTTTTAATACGAAAAGAATGATTAAATTGGTTTGTAATATAATTTTAATCTCGAATTAAATTTTATTCACTAATTATGAGATTTGTTCACTTTTATACTCGTATACATATGTTATTATTTTTAACCTCTTAAATTTTCACATTATACTACACGACCACAATATGTCAATTTTTTATTTGCAAAAAAGTAACGTTCGTTTCTTTTCGCTGTACGTGTTTATATAAGTAGTAGGGAACTGGCGGTTCAATGGCAATAAAAATTGTCAAATTTGGGTAATTAACGTAAAAAATTTTGTAATTTATGGGAAAATTTTAAATTAATGTCAAAGGTGTGAAGTGACGAGGGTCAGTTCACTTCGAGGGTATGTTGGGGCGCATGCTTTGTTTCTATGTATGTTTTAGATTTTTGTTTTAACCAAAGGTGTGAAGTGACGAGGGTACTCGATGGTTTGTAGATGTCTGTCGGTTGATGTGCATACTCGCAGTTTATTATATTGGCGCGCATGCTTTCTATGTATGTATGTTTAAGATTTTTGTTTTAACCAAAGGTGTGAAGTGACGAGGGTACTCGATGGTTTGTAGATGTCTGTCGGTTGATGTACATACTCGTAGTTTATTTTCGTTAGCGCGCATGCTTTCTATGTATGTATGTATGTATAAGATTTTTGTTTTAACCAAAGGTGTGAAGTGACGAGGGTACTCGATGGTTTGTAGATGTCTGTCGGTTGATGTACATACTCGTAGTTTATTTTCGTTAGCGCGCAAATAATGTGTTGATTAAAAACACCCGTTTTTACACTTTTAAGTGCTTTTTATTTGAATTGAATCTTAAGACTAACTACAATAATTTTTTAATTCTAACTTAATGTGAGCAACGACAGTTTTTTATGCTGACGTTGCTGTCTGGCAAAATGTGGGAACGGAAATAAAATGTAACTTAAAACTTGTATGTACGTTTTCCTACAGTTTGCCAGCCGGTATAATTGGTGAGGTGGTTTGTATGTAACTCCTCCACCCCTTGTTTGAAATCCTCCATTACTTGATATTTGAGTATTATAATTGAAATTGTTTTTATTTTGAAATCTATTATTACTTGACGTGGGGAAATTATAATTGCTATTGTTTTTATTTTGAAATCTGCTAGTATTTGACGTTGTTAAATTATAATTGAAATTGTTTTTCTTTTGAAATTCGCTATTATGCGGCATGAAATCCTGCCAAATCTTCTTAGGTGTTTGTCTGTTCATTTTTGCAAAATCTTTATTTTTCGAGTCTGTTCTATGACCAAATGCTATTGCTCTAGTATCATATAGAAGCTTAAGTTTCGTATATTTTGACATTATACTAGTCAAAGTTTCATCTTCACCTATATGGGCCCTTATTGGTCCATCTATTTTTTCAATCATCAAGTCAACCAAGTCCCTGTCTACACAATTAGGATTATATATTGACGGTCTTCTTACATCTAATTCATATAATTCATTTATTTCATATTTAACCTTAGTAAATATATCGAAAAGTTCACTTAAGTTACTCACTTTAGCATTTCTAGCAAAATTAAAAATCTCTCCATAAGTTCTCCTCGGCTGCAAGCCTTTTAAAAGCTGATTTTTTATTTGTTCCCAAGTTGCTCCGTCTGTCAGCTCTCTAACCATTTTGCCCGCATCTCCTTCCAGTTTTTCGTTCCTCACTATCCTCAACCCATAAGCAATGAGGTCATCATTTCCGCCTGCCAAAGCCAATGTCGATTCGACTGACATTATAAACTGCCTTAGATTATGATCTTTGTCTAACGGCCTTATTCTCCTAAATTCGGCTATTATGTGTTCTGGTTTCAGATAAAACCCTTGAACTTGATTCTGCTGAACCTGCTGTTGTTGATTTTGCGATTGCTGTTGTTGATGCTGCATTTGTATCTGCTGTTGTTGATGTTGCGATTGCTGTTGTTGATGCTGCATTTGTATCTGCTGTTGTTGCTCTAGTTGTTGATGTTGTAATTGTATTTTCAGCTCCTGCTGTTTTAGAACCATTTCAAGTTCTACAATTCTTTGCTGCAATTCTTCTTCCATGTTTATATGGCAATTTTCGTCGAATTTTTGTTTTCTATTCATTAACGTTAGGTTTTTTTTGTATATCTTTTTTTTATTATTTAAACTTTGTTTTTTTTTTCTTTTAACTTTTATTTAATTATTAGTTATGTTAGAGATTTAATTATTTGTTCTTTATTATTAATTTCTTTATAAATTAATTCCGTTTCCGACTGCGCCAATAATGTGTTGATTAAAAACACCCGTTTTTACACTTTTAAGTGCTTTTTATTTGAATTGAATCTTAAGACTAACTACAATAATTTTTTAATTCTAACTTAATGTGAGCAACGACAGTTTTTTATGCTGACGTTGCTGTCTGGCAAAATGTGGGAACGGAAATAAAATGTAACTTAAAACTTGTATGTACGTTTTCCTACAGTTTGCCAGCCGGTATAATTGGTGAGGTGGTTTGTATGTAACTCGCATGCTTTCTATGTATGTATGTATACGCTTTTTGTTTTAACCAAAGGTGTGAAGTGACGAGGGTAGTCGATGGTTTGTAGATGTCTGTCGGTTGATGTACATACTCGTAGTTTATTTTCGTTAGCGCGCATGCTTTCTATGTATGTATGTATAAGATTTTTGTTTTAACCAAAGGTGTGAAGTGACGAGGGTACTCGATGGTTTGTAGATGTCTGTCGGTTGATGTACATACTCGTAGTTTATTTTCGTTAGCGCGCATGCTTTCTATGTATGTATGTATAAGATTTTTGTTTTAACCAAAGGTGTGAAGTGACGAGGGCACTCGATGGTTTGTAGATGTCTGTCGGTTGATGTGCATACTCGCAGTTTATTATGTTGGCGCGCATGCTTTCTATGTATGTATGTTTAAGATTTTTGTTTTAACCAAAGGTGTGAAGTGACGAGGGTACTCGATGGTTTTTAATAATTTTTTAAAATGTGTGCAACGTCTTTCACGTTATGTTTTTTTTTTATAGGGAAAGCAATACCACACAACAAGAAATAATTTCAAAAATGACAAACGTTGACACTAGTACACACTGTTGCGATGTTACAAAATATCATAGTATGTACTCGGCATTTGTTTTTTTTTGTAATATTCTTTTTAGCTGATGGAGCTGGAAGGGTATTTATAGAAAGAAATTATGTATTTTGGTGAGATATTAATGTTTTTGTTGTTGGTTTTATTTATTTTTTGTTTTTTGTGTAAAGAGGCTGACATTTGTCAAACAAACCATGCACACTTATATACATACATACATTGATATTTTTGAGAACGAGATAGGTGAATGTGATGTCATTCCAAAGAACCAAATGGCATACTTCTATAATGGAAACTTCCAAAATGAAGAAGAAACGTTTATGGTAGATGAAGAGGACGATGCTTTCTTCATACATACATATGTATGTTGTAACAATGTAAGAATAGAACGAAATTCGTATAAATTGAGACGTTCTCTAATCTAGCAGCAAGTACAGCATTGTATCTAGCAAGTGCATCATCATCATATAAAATCTTAAAAAATACAATACATTCTATAAATTATTAAAATGGACACATTAAACAGCAGCCCAATTTTAATATCATTGAACGGCTCACAAATGTCGCTAGATGAGTTTGTGAGATTGTTCTCCGGCAATCGGGAAGAGATGTGCGTTGTCAGCCGGGAAGAGGTATTCGTAAGCCCTCTGTCAATAGAGTTTTCGGACGACGATTTGCCTCCTAATGTAGGTTAGGTTAGGTTAGGTTAGGTAGGGGTGGCAGTCAGAAACCCGGACTCACTTAGACCGTTTTGGTCCATTGTGATACCACGGAGACTCTGCTTATGCGGAGTCCCCACCGTTGAACCATCCAGAGCTCAATATAAAGCTGCTAATACGTTGAAGTTTAACACCAGCAACGTCAGAAAGTTCCCTGAATTCAAGAGCGCCCATTGTGGCCATTCTCTTTCCTGCAAGTCCAGGACAGTGACAAAGAAAATGTTCTATGCTTTCCTCTTCATCAATATCTTGGCAGCTACGGCAAAAGTCGTTGTGTTCAACCCTTAGCCTTTGTGCATGCCTGCCTATGAGACAGTGTCCGGTTAACACGGACACTAGAATCGAGATTTGTTTCCTATTCTTTGAAATTAGGTAATCCGTACCTTCCCTATTTAGGTGAGTCCATAACTGCCTTGTGATCACGCAATCATTTCTTGTGACCCACCTTCTATTTGTTTCATCCTCTGTCTTGCGCCTAAGTCTGAGTTTGCAAGAGATTAGGGGTAGACCTACACATTCCAAATCCGGTGGAACCTGTAAGGTTGTCCCAATTCTAGCAAGCTGGTCAGCCCTAGAATTCCCCTGTAAGCCTCTATGCCCCGGGATCCAGATGATCCTAATATCAAACTGCTCTGCCATCTCATTTAGAGATGATCGGCAGTCGAGGGCTGTTGTTGTTCTTAGAAGCGAGGATTCAAGGGCCATAATAGCTGCTCGACTATCGGTGTAAATGTTAATTAAAGTCGTTGAAGCGACATTCACTTTTAACCAGTTCGCAACTTCTCTTATAGCAAGGATCTCTGCCTGAAAGACACTGCAGTGATCTGGAAGTCGCCTTGCAATGCGAAGACCTAAAGCCCTCGAAAAGACCCCATAGCCCACACCCTCATGTGTTTTGGAGCCGTCCGTATAAAAATTAACGCTTTTTCTTCTACCCGGAGTTCCATTCATCCACATTTCTGTAGATGGTATCCAGGTTTTATAAAGACGTTCGTGTAGTAGAGCAGGGGAGGTTTGGTCAATCCTCCATCCCCTAACTTCACCATCTAGTATTCTGCAGTGGCCGGTTCCATTTCCGTTCCACAGAGAAACACATCTAAGACGGATTGCCGAGGACGTTGCCATCTCCTTCCCTACTAGATCTAATGGTAGTAGATGAAGAAGCATCCCCAGTGCATCCGTAGGAGTGGTGCGAATAGCACTGGTTACATACAAGGATGCAAGTCTTTGCACCTTGTGTAAGGTGTGTAGATACGTATTTTTCTCCAGGGATGGCCACCACACGATGATGCCATACATGAGAATTGGACGTACTATTGCAGTATAGATCCAATGAACAATCTTTGGGGTAAGACCCCAATTCTTCCCAATGGATTTTTTGCATAGATATAGTGAAATTGTTGCTTTTTTCACTCTTTCTAGAATATTCGCTTTGAAACTCAGCTTTGAATCAAGAATAACACCCAGATATTTTGCAGTGTTGGACACTTTTATCTGCGTATTATTAAGTGTTATAGGCCGGAAATCAGGTATCTTATACTTCCTGGAGAAAAGGACTAGTTCCGTTTTATTAGGATTAACGGCGAGCCCACGTTTCTCCGCCCATTTTGTTAGATATAAAAGACCATCCTGTAGGATGGCTCTTAATGTTGTGAAGAATTTTCCTCTTACAGCTATTGCCACATCATCAGCATAAGCCACGATTCTGCACCCCCGCGATTCCAGAGATAGCAGCACAGGATTCAGAGCTAAATTCCACAATAGTGGTGAAAGAACTCCTCCCTGTGGTGTACCCCTATTTACAAAGCCGGTCTGCCTAGAAGCTCCTAGAGCCGCAGTTATCCTACGTGAGTTAGTAGATTTTGAACCCACTTACACAATCCCGCGCCAACCCCCAGATTCGACAATGCCTCAATTATCGCATCTGGAGATATATTATTAAAAGCCCCCTCAATATCCACGAAGGCTACAAAGGTATATTCACCTACAGAAAGAGATTTCTCTATCGTGCCAACCAGCTCATGTAGAGCCGATTCTGTTGACTTTCCCGTTTGATATGCATGTTGATGCGGGGAAAGTAGTTTACTATTGATGGTTTTGGGGATATAATGATCAACCATCCTTTGTAATGTTTTCAGAAGAAAGGATGATAGACTTATAGGTCTGAAGTCCTTCGGTGTGCTGTGAGAGCTTTTACCAGCCTTCGGTATAAAGACCACTCTCGCTTCCCTCCACTTTTCAGGAACATAACCCAGTTTTAGACAACTGGTGTAAATTCTCAGTAGCCTTGGGGCTACGAGATTCGATACTTTCCATATATCAGCCGGTATGATTCCGTCAGGTCCTGGTGACTTGTAAGGCTTGAAACTTCTCAGAGCCCAATTTAATGTCTGCATATTGACGATGTCAGATATATTTTCCGCAGGTATGGGGTAAGGATCAGATGTCTGAATCTCAGACACTGAGTTACCCGGAAAATGAGTGTCCAGCAGGGTTCTTAGCGACTCCTCGCTGGATGTAGTCCACGTCCCATTGGGATTCTTCAAATACCCCAGGGTGCAGGGAGTAGCGGACAAAATTTTTCTCATGCGAGAGGCTTCTGAAATATTTTCAATATTTTCACAAAACTTCTTCCATGTTGTATTTTTAGCGATTCTTATCTGCTTTTTATACTCTTTTAATTTACCCTTATAAGCTATCCAGTCCAGTTCATTTCTGGATGATTTAGCCTTATTGAAGAGTTTTCTACATGTACACCTACACAATTGTATTTCTCTATTCCACCAAGGCGGTTTCTTTTTCCCCCTTTGCTTATTCAAAGGGCAAGACGACTCTCTTGCATTTTTAAGGATTGTAGTAATGTTATCAACCTCACAATCCAAATCAGAAGTTTCTAAAAGTGACGAGTCTCCAATCACTCCTAATTGTCTAGAAAAAATTGTCCTATACAGACGCCAGTTTGTCTGCCTAATATTTCGGGAGATTTCTACCTCCTAATGTATCCATTAGAGACATTTTCGAGAACGAGGTAGATGAATATCATGAAATTCCAAACAACCAAATGGCATACTTCAAGAATGGAGATTTTCAAAAGGAAGAGTTTATGCTGGATGAAGAGGACGATGCTTTCTTGGCAGCGTTTAATTATATGCCAAAAGATGAGGATAAAGATGACATAACCAAAATTTTCATGCAAGACGAAGAGGGGGATGCATTATTGGCGGCCGTAAATTTAAGATTTTAATTTGATTAATTTTGTAAATATAAATTCAAATTTATTTACTTAAAACGTAAAAAATGTGTAAACAGATTTTTATTTTCACTTTTTTACATTTGTCTTTGTCCTTGTACAAACCATATGCATATAAATAAATGATTGAACAAAATTTTTTTATAATTTTAATCTACATATTTATTTAAAAAAATATCGTAAATATATGTTGTGACAATGTAAGAATAGAAAATTAAAATAAATTGTTTGGTTATTTTCCTGATAAAGTAAATATGCATTTCTTAAGGCACAAACTCCATAATTGTGATAGCTGCAGTAAAAATATTCCGGATATTTAAGTTGTATTTGTTTAAAGTTGATGCAACCAAAATCCTCGATGTTGAAAACTCTAATTCGAAGTAGTTTTTCAAACCATTTCTTCTTTTCCACACCCTTAACATAGATTGAATAATGTTTTAAATTGGATTTTAAAAATTTTACAACACTCTTAAATGATATTGATCCGTCATTCCAATTCAGATGGTGAAAGTTTCTCGTTAGCCAATTCGCTTCTCTTTGTTTTGCTATTGATAATCTTTTGAAGTTAAACGGTGGTTTAATAATAAAATTTTTGTGCTCCTTATTGTTAAAAACAATTGCTATTTCTTTTGCAATGAAGATGTTTGAATTGGATTTAAATCCTTGCATATCGATGAAAACTTTATCCCCACTCATCTTATTTTATTATTTTTTATTTACATTATCTTACGAACTTGACCTTTTAAGGGTATGTATTCTATTATGCGGTCGTGGATGAGTATACAAAATGCTGATGTATCAGTAGGAATGTTGGAGTCCGTTTCAATTTCAATTTTTATATCAACAGAACCGTTAGAGAGGGCTTCGTTTTGGTGACTGACATCTACTACCACTATCGGCACACTATTTTTAAATTCTTGAGCAGTTAGAAGCGGTTGTGATTCCATCATGTAGTAGCTTTGTTGAAACCGCAGATACATATCATATAGGATGGCAACCCGACCATTTTTAAATTTTACATTAAGATCATCATATGGGTACGATTCGGAATTTAAATGTACTTTTAAATTGTTTAAATTACAATGAACAAACTTATTTTCTTGTTGAAAAGAAATCAACACAAAACGGGGTCGTTCTCTATTTGCAGCCAATTTAACATTCCATATATAGCTAGTTCCTGTATTTAGTTGAGGATTAATGTGACAATCCCAACTGCGAAATGCCATTGGTATAGAAGCACCACTGTTAATAATTTTAATCATATTCAATTTGCTCAGATCGGATAATTGTACATGCGGAATTCTCCATGAGATTTTTTTTTTTTTTTTTTAATACATATATTTATTTATTGTATCTTCAAAAATGAACTAACAATAAGTGATCAAATCTTAAAGCTAAAATATAATTATCTAGCCCGACCAGTGTCGGCCAAAACTTAGTGATAATTTAAATAATACAAAGTAGTGATAATCAAAAAGGAAAATTAAATGTATTTTTTGTATTTTTCTCCATGAGATGTTTGAGATACTAATTTTTGGTTTGTCAGTAGCAACAGTTGAGTATACGAGTTTTTCATCGTTCTTACTACGTAAGAGAACTAATTCATGTTTACCGCTGAGTATAATTTTATTATAGTCTTCAGCAAAACCTAAAAACAGTTTCAGTGGTACATAGAAATTAAAGTGTCCATTTGAAATATCCAAATCATCGAGTTTGTTCCATCCTGCATTGTACAAGCCAACACTTTCTGTTGGTGATAAAGACACAAAATTTTTTAGGCTGCTTGTAATCGCTAAATGTCTTGTATGATCAATTTCTATGCCATTAAGTTCATATCGAATTTCGTCAAAGAGATGTGCCACAAAGTTATTTTTTAATTTTAGATTTAAAAACGAAGATATTTTGCTATTATTATCATTTACAATACTTCCCTCAACATATATGTAGCTTTCGCTGGGTAGCACATATAAGTCTTGATTTTGTATTGAAATTCGAATCTCATCATTATTGTTGAAGGATTGTAGGTATGGTGTATATGTGTGATAGTCCTTTTTAATTATACTCTCGTCTGATTGAGGTTTTTCTAGAACATCTAGTATGTAACTCATTTCTTTGTCAACTTTAAATTGAGAGACTTTAAAAATTTTTTATTTTCTTGCGTCAAATATTTTTTGTGTAATGATCTCTTTAATTGTGGTTTGGTTTGCAAGAGTGTTTTATGAGTGTATCCAATTTCATCCTTAGATTGCTTGACGTTGTATATTATCATTATTTGCTAGATCTCAAATGTATTCGTGTTGTAATTTCCTCTCCTCGAAAATTAATTAAATCACCGTTCTGATCAACTATGCGTAGAGTAAGAGAACTTATCTCTCGGCAGTTAAATGGCAAATAGATAAGATTTCGAGGAATCTCAACAATTTTATACCCTGGGGGGACATTGATCGCAAATTCATGTAATGTGTGTGCTTGTGAGTTATTCGTATATGTGTTAACCACTATACTGCATTCAACACGCAAGATATTCACTATGAAAATATTGACTGGTAGATCTGAGTAATGGTCTTGGTTAGGAGCTAGAATTTTCTTATTGAATCCAAAAAGTTTTCCAATTGTGTTATCTTTGTTAAAGTATATGGGATCTTTAGAGCTTTTAACTCTAACTTGCATTGTATTGTTATTAGCTTCTATATCAATTTTATTTTCCGGACAATACTGCTTATAGTTATGTTTAATATAATCAACTATATCATTCAATTCATAAGATCCTATTGGTATTTTAATTACATGTTCACCAATATGAAATATATTGTTATAATCATCTACATTGGGAATGCTATTATATGAATGAAAATCAGTTAGAGCACATTCATATTCACCATCCAAACGAATAGGAGGAAAGTAATTTGCAGATAACTCAGATGAGTTTGAGCTAAGAGTAAGTGTTATTGACATTATGGTTGTCTGATTACAAATAAGTGAAATTAAACACAGCACTTTGTATAAAAAAGGAAGTTTATATTTTATTTAATACATTAGATACAAATATAGACTTATATATACACACTTAACTACAATATTTCATTTTTATTGATCCAAGAATTATGTTGATTGGAAAATCCTAACCATTTAACATATGCCTTCTCTCCTTTAGTTTTAAGAACTTTTTCAACTAGATATGTATTTCGATATCTAGTTTTTGAAAGTTCTTCATCATAGAACCCACCTTTGATAGGATTACCACGATAGTCTTCTAATATGTATGTGGCTGGATATGTATTTTGAACTCTTTTAATCGTGAAAATTTCTGTGGTCCAATTTGGTGTATATCCTTTTTCAAAAACATGTTTATATTTACTTATGCGCACATGATCTCCCACATTGAATTTTGATAATTTGAATAGTTTTAAGCGGTTACATACAGTGTTTAATAATTTTTTCTCATTTTTATAGTTAACTTGAATCGGTGGCATTTTGATGGTGCGATGAATTTTTTTATTATATGTATTAATCAAGTCTTTGTAAATGTCGAGCCAGTTATAAGACCCATTAAAGCTAAACTCTTTCCACATCATTCCTTTTAATGTTCTGTTAAATCGTTCTACTATTAATGCTTTCATTCTGCTATATGTTGAGTAGTGATTAATGTTGTATTTATTCATCAATTTTCCAAAGTGTTTATTGAAAAACTCTTTACCATCGTCTGTTTGCAAGTTTTTTGGTATTCGTCCCAGTTGAAAAATATTCTGCATAGCCTGGCTTGTTTCCAATGCAGTCTTGCCCAAGCAAATTTTGAAAATGTATCAATTACAGTCAGCAAATATCGATAATCTCTATTGCCTGTCGAATAGTTCCCCATTTAAACTAAATCAGCTTGCCAAAGATCATCTATTCCTTTCATAACAACTCTTCGACGTGGAAAATGTTTTCGTGCTTGCTTATGTAGTTCATTTATTAAATTTCTTTTTGAAGTCATTATTTAACGTATTTAGAATTTGACGGGATAAGTTGAGGTCAGTGCGAGTTCATTTAAGTACTGTTGACGATCATATTTCTTACATACCCATAAATTAACTCATTTATCTTTCTAATTTCTTTTTCAAAGAATAATTTCATACTTGAAATTGTTTCCCTAATTTCATTTAGTTTCTGACTTAAAATTATATTGATTTCATCTCGTACCTCTTCAATTTGACTTTGCAAAAACAATTTATTAACAACGTCGTTTTCCTCCAAAGCTTTTGCCACATTTTTGATTCTTTTGTTTTGAACGTCAATGTTATTAGTTGTATCCATAACGGAGCCCAGCAGCTTAGGAACATTTTTCACAAAAACTCTGCCACTTGTATCATTAAGATAGTGCCCAAACTTATCGATAGACATGATTTATGTAGATAAATATTATTTTATATAATGTTTGCTTCATATAATTCTTCGATAATTGAGACAATTTTGTTATTGTGATTAGTATGACCTGCACCTTGTGATGCTAGCAATAGCCTAAGGCGATCTACTAACTCATTAGGATCATCCCAGTATATATAGTTAGGTTTGTATGGGTTTAGTTTCATCAAACCCTTACCCTTGTAAGGACTTTTTATTGCATGTAGTGATGACGAAGTTGATGAGTTATTTTCACTTTCTTTCTTAAACAATTTACTGATAATATGCTTATATTTATATGCTCTCGTTCCTTTGATTTGTCCATCAGGTCTATAATCTCTTTTGTATGCATTTGTGCTCACTAAAATTTTCTTATATATATCTAATTCATGTTTATCATAATATTTTGGTGTTTTGTGAAACAGTAAAGAAAATAAACCTGGTGTAAAAGCCCATATTTGATTTCCAATCACTATTTTATCTTCAGTAAGTTTAATACTACTATTGCCAAACTTCCATTCATTGTTAAAACCTTTATGTGGACCGTATAGAGTGTCTAATTCATTTCTGCTTTCCAAGAGTGCTAGGTCAGTATAACTCTTATTATTATCTGAATTGTCTAGAGTTTCCGATTGAGAGTAAAAATCATCGTTGTCATCATCATCATCATCATCATCATCAGTATCAACATTATCAACCTTGTTTGCGTTTCGATTACTAAGTGAGATATTTTTATTGCATAACGTTTCTTCAAAAAGTTTCTTTGGAGTACTTGTCTCTAACTTAACTGATTGGTCGTTGAATGGAAAATTTGAATTTTTATAAACTTTCGTTTTAAGTTCATCTCTTTCTGCCTTAATACTTCTTTTATTATTTTTAGAATTGTTCACAAATTCTGTTAATGGTTCTATTATTGGTTTAAATGTATCTTTGAATTGCTCATGTGTATCTGCTTCATCAACTTTTATACTACGAAATTTTTTCTTTAAAACATTTCTTGTCTTTATTAGCTCTTTTAAAACTTTTTCATCCATTTTCAACTATAAGACAACAGATTTGGTATCAGCTATCAGATCAGGTATCAGATCAGCTATCCGATCAGGTATCAATTAGCAGATCACGTATCAGATCAGCTATCAGATCAGGTATAAGACCAGCTATCAGATCAGGTATTGGGGTATCAGATCAGGTATCAGCTATTAGATCTGGTAACAGATCAGGTATGGTAAATACTTTAGGAAATAAGTAGATGTACTATGCGCAAGGCCAAATTAAGTACTAATGTTTTACTTTTATGTAGAGTAATTTATATCGTTATAAAATAGTCGAATTGCTTTCTATAGCGACCATTGTTTAAGTCATTATCTTTGCTTATCATCAAAAATCCATATTTATCCTTCCAACACTCTCGACAAATTTCATGAAACTTTTCATAACTCATATCGCTGGAAACATGATCACTATAAACGTGCTTCATGTTTGTCTCATCTTGTTTAAACATTATAATCACATTTGCATTGTCTCTTATTAAGTGCTTGGGGATTCTCGTATAAGTTTGGCACAAGTAGAATGAATCAACATCCTTATGTCGTCCCATGCAAAAATATGCTCGTATATTATTTTGCTTCTCGCATGCAACATCATCAAAGATCATAATAGAATTAGTTTTCGCTTCCTCAGGAGGAATAACTTTTTCATTATCTGTAAATGTGTAGTATCCCATCCCTTTAATTGGTGAAATTAATCGCTTTAAGTATTCATATTTTGGTTGATAAAGGGATTTTGAGTATAAATAGATGTTTTCAAACTTGAGTCCATTAGGACTTTCTAGCAAACTAATAATAACATTAGTCTTTCCACAATTTGATGGTCCAACTATTAGAGCACGAAAAGAATTTGGTAAGAGAGAGCTATGTTTTATTTTAGATCTGATTTTCGTTGAAGCATCAATATTGCGAATCACAATATTTTTATGTTGTTTTACTAATTGCATTCTCATAACTAATTGCATTTCATAAATGTTACTTTTATTATAGAAGAGAAAATAAAATAAGATGTTAATACATTATAACAAAACGTTTAGTTATAAAAAGCAGCCGTTGGAAAAGGTTTATTGAATAGAGTAATTAACTCTCTGCCTGTTGAATTACACCTTCCTGGATATCAGTTTTGTGGACCCGGAACAAAATTACAAAAACGTTTAGATCGCGGTGACAAAGGAATTAATGTATTAGACGCTGCATGTAAAAATCACGCTATTGCTTATTCCAAAACAAATGATTTAAATAGTAGACATCAAGCTGATAAAATTCTTGAAAATAAAGCTTGGGAACGAGTTATTTCAAAAGATAGCAGTCTTGCAAAAAAATCGTTTGCATACATGGTTACTAACGCAATGAAAGTCAAAAGAAAATTTGGTATGGGAGTGAAGAAGAAGGTTGCAAAAAAAAGTGAACAAAATGGAAAAAAGCTGTTCAGTACATCAATTAAAACTGCAACAAAAATATTGAAGAAGGAAAAACCTCAAGACATTAACTCTGCCATTAGGATTGCACGTAAGATTATCAACAAGTCGTTAAGGGGGAAGAAATCGCAAGTTGTAATACCACGCGTAATTAATGTTCCAAAGATTGGTGGCTTCTTACCTTTGGTACCTATTCTTACTGCTCTGAGTGCAATTGGTAGTCTTTCTACTGGCGGAGCAGCTATAGCAAAAGCAATAAATGCTACTAAGAATGCCAAACAACAACTTGATGAAGCAACTAGACATAATAAAACAATGGAAGCAGTAGTAATGGGGAAAGGTTTTTACCTTAAACCATATAAGAAAGGATATGGATTGGTTTGTCAAGAAAAACAAAAACCAAATTTTTCATAAAGCTGCCCAATAAACCCCTATCTGATGTTGATTTGAGAAACTTTTCAACAAACATTCCATACTTTAGAGGAGTTTTCATGTTGGATACACTACCAAAACGATCGAGAAAACGAGAATGCGGAATCATTAATTTGGATTTATCAAGATGTCCTGGAACCCATTGGGTAGCATATTATAAAAACAATGAACATAAGGAATATTTCGACAGTTTTGGAAATTTACAACCTCCATTAGAATTAGTTAAATATCTAGGTAAAAATATAAAATATAATTACAATCAATATCAAGATTACGATTCATTTAAATGTGGACATTTATGTCTTCAATTTCTTTACAAAATTAGTGAAAAGAATAAATAAATAACACATACACACAATTTTTAAATTTTGTTTTGTTTTATTAATAAAAAAAGTTTATAAGATATACTTTTTTTACATATTATTCCCACTGTGGGTATTGAGCATTTGTTAAAAAGATATTTAATTCCGCAGCAGTATAAAACTTTAAGCCACTGTCTCCTTGCTTACATATGCAATATATCCCAGATGCCAGTTCTATTATATCATCATCCGATAGCGTGTTGTACCGATTTGGTAGAAACATTATGTTGTTTTCCAGTTCAATTTGAATTGTAGTGCCATATTTACTAGTCACACGCTTAGCGTTTTTAACTGCATACTTAGTTGAGTCCTGGAGCTCTTTTATATGTATTAATTTTTTTTATTTAATGTGTTGAATTTTGTGATCAAATCTGGAGGATTCATTATTACAATATTAATTAATTAAATTTAATTTTTATATGTATTTTTTTTTCTTCTTTGACAGATAGCTCAATCTGTTTTTTGTAAACTGATGTATTAAATATTTCTACCAATCTTTAAATAGGTAAAAAAAAAATTCTTAAAAGAAAGATCAGTATCGTAACTATCTCTTTTTCTCATATTGTAATTATTTTTGATGTTAAATTTTTTTTGTTACTTATAGAATTGTAGTGAAAGAGATAGTAGTTATATTGACGTTTTTAAGCGTAACTGAAACAAAAAATGGCAAAACAAAGATCGGAGAGATAGTTATATTGATGTTCTAAAGTGTAACTGGAACAAAATATTTCAAAAAGCACTCAAAAGTGTTTGTAACATTTTAATTTTACAAGAATATTTTACTATAAATAAGAATGTAAAACTTTCAAGAGTACTAGTATAAAAATAGCATTCAAGAAAAAAGTATTCTTTAAAAAAGAAAATTAAAATAACAATTAAAAAATGAGCCAAGTACGTGAACGGTTATTTGAGTTTCTTAATTCCTTTGAGGACTTATTGCTCTATGAGCATAAAGAAACCATAAATTTTTTCGTCTCCATGCTCAATGAAAATGAGGAGTATGGAATTATAGAACAAGAGGACTCTGATAGTGGGCATTTTGCCAGCTGCCCCTGGTATAGCGAAGGATGCGAGGAAGGGCCCGACACATGTCGATGCACCATGTTCCACATAAGGAAAAAAATTATTTTTAAGATTATTGAAACTTATAAAAATTTGTCAAAAATAAATAATGAACAAATATAGAATATATAAGTATGTGTATGGGTTTTATTTAGTTTTTTATTGTTTTTTTTAATAAATATATATATATATTAATCTATATATATTTATATATATATATATATATATATATGTATATATATATATATATATATATATATATATATATATATACATATATATATATATATATATATAAATATATATAGATTAATATATATATATATATATATACATATATATATATATATATATAAATATATATAGATTAATAGAGCGAAAAACTATTAGTTTAAATATTATATTCATTGAGGATGGATAAATGTACTTTAAAGAATATATTTCACCACAATGAAGAAAGAAAACCTCAAATACATGATTTGGTTTTTGAGTTTGAATACTTGCTCAATTGGAAATTGAAGATTTCATGTGGATTTCCAACAGCTTTTGGTTTTAAGCCAATGATATGGCTGAATTATAAAAATAAGCAATACATTGGACTGGACCGGGAAGAGTGGTTACACCTCATGTGCTATAAGGACTATATTCATGATATGCTTAATCGTCGAGATTTTTTAAATTCTATAAATATAATTGATAATGAAAGTGAGAGAGATGTTGAATATAAGTTTAAATATAAAAGGGGTGTTTGTTTTTTAGTTATCGAACAAGGAAACTCTAATATAAAAATCGATTCTGACAATTGGAGATCATTAACTCAAATTCGAGTATTTTTTACATCAATTTTATGTTGGAACAACATTCTAAGAAAACAAATTCTTCATTTCTATTATGAATATTATATACCAACCTGCTCCACTTTAAACAAAACAAAACTCCAATTCAATGAAATACAAGGAATACATGAAAGGGATGTAAAGATTGAACTGACACGACTTTGTTATGAGATTGGGGAAAAAATGCAACACAAGATTCTAACAGATGTGAAAATTCATAAATTATATTTAAGAATGGATAATAAATAAATAAATAAAAAATGTACACAAGAATATATGTTTTTATTGTTTTTTATTGGTTATATTTTCTTTGTTTTTTTCATACAATTTTTTTAATAATTAATATTTACATTTATTTTTTAACAAAAGAAGTTTTTTTAATAACTAATATTTACACTTATTTTAATAATAAAACTTTACAATAATTTACATTTATTTTAACTTTCTTCTTCTTCTTGAAGTCTATCAATTTCCATTAATAGCATGTCAAGCTCATAATCAGGATTGGTTTCCTCTATTGCTGAATGGTACCATGCATATGTACTTATACCATCACTTTTGATTTTTCTTTTATCATCTTGATAACTTAGTATTATTTTATGTAGTTGCATAGTATATAATTGATGCAAACTCGACTTAAAGGTAAGCATATTATCAAATACATTTGATTTATTAAACAGACAATCTCTATATGAACTTAGGCTATACTTATCTAAAATGGTTTTCTTGACCCCCTTCGATTTCTTTACATCATTTTGATCTTGAACACTAAATGAATACATTTTAGATCGCGACCCAACAAACTCTTTCATTATTTTTCCACAATTTTCGTCTTTCATCATACCCAGCACCTTTTTGTTTAAACGAGGAATACCATATATGTTATCTGAAGGATAATCAGATGTGTCAAATTCATCCTGTATGTCCATTTTTATGTCAGCATAGAAGTCATCAGTCCGTATTGTATATATGAATGAATCAGTAGCCATATAGTTTAATGACAATTTTGATTTAAATTTGGGCTGCATGTAGCCATAATGGAAATTATACATTTTCCATTTGGAAAGTTCTAGCACACAAAATCCTAAGTAAATAGGCTTATTATAATATGTTTGGAGCCTATTCATTTGAATCGCCACCATGTCTTCTGAAAATATAGACAAACTATGGAAATTGGGCTTAGATATCCAATCTTGGGCTCCCAAATGATTGCAATTCGTTCTGTTCCAGTTTGTTACAATTCTAACATCTTTTCTCTTATCTACATTTTCCATAGTCTTACCATATACCGCATTATTGAGCAATTTGAAGAAGTTTTTCTCAAACGTATTTTTAGCGTTAGCTCTATGCTTGGTATTTAAGTCTATATATGATTTTAACCATGGAGATTGTTTAAAAGTGAGAATCCGATGTATTTTTTTAGAATCAAACCATACTCTAAACATTGCTTAAGAATTCTGTAGTGAATAATATATGAATGTTTAGTAGAAAAGTCAGCAATTAATTTAGTTTGATTCTTTCCATAAGGTTTTTTATTTTCCACACAAAAAGGTAGATCATTGTGCGATTCGTGTAAAATGGAGGGATATTCTAAAGTAACTTCATACACATAACCATCATTTGAATTATTGTCTATCCGATTTGGATCCAGATTTAGCTCATCACTTGATAACCATCTGAATCCTCCATATGGAAGATATTCGGACATAGCCCAACCGTAAAGGTTAATGGCATCTAGGTACATTAGAAACTCTGAAGGTTTCTCTTTATCGAAATCCTCTAGATATTTATTGTTTGCTTTTGAATACCTTTTACTACATTGTACAATCCCCCCACGTATCCCTTTTTTAAAGAAATTATACATATCTATATCAGTTAACAACTCCAATTCTATATTTGTGTACTTCAACATAGCATCCCACGACAGTCCAGGAGCAGTATAGTACTGGCTTGGATCTAGGTTATATATTCCCTTACAAACTTTTCGAAAATTTTCGAATACATCAGTTAGCAATAGAACGTCTGTTTTTAAATAAAACTCCATGTAGTCTTGTAAAGTTTTGCAATCAAATGTGTACCAAATTTTTTTTGCATGCTCATAATCTTCATGTGAACATTCTCTATTGGTAAGTGTGTTGAAAAAGTCTTCCCTCGCTGGAAGTTGACTATCATTTAATTTTTCAAAGGAATTGAGATAGTTGTAAGGGAAAACACCCTTCCTTCTAACCAGATCAAACTCTATTTTTGATGTAAATTGCTCTTTAATTGTACAGAATTCGTTATCCGTAAGATTATTGGCTAAAGTTTCTAAGCTTTCGGGCATAAAACGTAAGGTGTCTAGAAATCTAAGTTCAAGATTGAAATCGTCATTCATTTTTGTATATGTTGAAAAAGATATGTAACGTTCTTTATTTAGCGGAAGGACTTTTATGTTGTCAGACTTTTCTCCTAACTCTTTAACAAAAAGATGTGAGTCATAAGACGAATAATTATGAAAATAAATAGGGATAAATTTTGGTTGTTGATATTTTAAGTTGCACATATTATGAGCTGCACCTCTAAATTTGCCAGTTACATGACAATGATCCCTTATGCGATCACTACCTAAAAATTTATCACATATGTGGCAATTTACAGCATTTCGAAAACTGAATATTTCTGAAGGGGATAAAGAATCCATTTGTGTCTTTCTCATTAAATAATTAGTATATATATCTTCACAATCCTTAACTAAATAAGCAACAAATTTTTCTGCAGCGTCCCTACCAGTATATATTCTAAACTTATCTATATTATGGTTAATATATTTAATATTATAACTAAAAGCACAGGGAGTATGCTTTTTAGTTAAATTATTTTTTTTACTTACTATACATTGGATGTCCTCAAGTATGCACTCAAAATCTGCATACACAACAAAAGGCACATCCATCTGTCATTGGTGGTCCTTAAATTTAAGTGTAGCGTTATTATAGGATGGTAGCTGGGCTACAATTTTACCACATTCTGCTTGATGTTGCTCCATGATCCTATCACTGTGAGTAAATTGCAGACATACATTACACAATTTAAGAGTGTGTTCGTGTTTTGTCGTTTGGCCTCTTAATAATCTGTAAAAAAATTTAAATGAAATCATTTATAATAAATATTATAAAAAGTTATATATATATATATATATACATATATATATATATATATATATATATTATACATATATATATATATATATATATATATATATATATATACATATATATATATATATATATATATATATATATATATATATATATATATACATATATATATATATATATATATATATATATATATATATATATATATATATATATATATATACATATATATATGTATATATACATATATATACATATATATATATATATATATATATATATATATATATATATATATATATATATATATGAAACTTTTAGCTTACCTAGACATATTTTGTATTAGAACGTAATGATGACCAACGATATTTTCCAACAACAATAAGTTGATATGATTACATTTTTCCTTCTTTGTTATATAATACGGACCAACAACTACATTATTTTCCTCATCATAACCAAATACGTTTACGCTGATTCCACTATTCCGCTTCTCAAATATTTTAATATCTTTTAAAGATATTGGAAATATTAAATTCTTAAAATCTAGCGTTACACCATTTTGGGTACAAATGATGTCAGCAGTTATGTCATGAATATTGTATGAGCTACATCGCTGTTTACTCTTTATTTGAGGAGTATCTACTGCGGCGATCAGACACCACTTGAAACAATATTGATCGGTGTTTTCTACATTGATGCAAGCTTTTCTTTTTTGAAGTTTTTCTGGTAAACTCATCCAGTTTGCTCCTTTAACTAGCGAAGCTTTATTAATACTTAGCTCTGCTCGGACTATGCGTATCAAAGTCCAACCAGAGTCCTTCTCTTGAAATTCACTAATTTTATTTTGAATTTCTGAAATTTGGTTAGAAAATACTTCATATATTTCATCTCCTCTGGTCAACAAATTCATTTTAGCTCTATGATGAATAATATTGAACTCCAATTCCTCTCCCACAATTTTTACATATTCTGCCACAATACTCATATTAAATTTTATTACAGTGTGGCTTTGTAAATGACTTTCAAGCATCTCTATAAAAATTGATTCATTTTCACCAATGAAATCTTCGAGTAAAAGTCTCTCTTTTATTATTTAATCCATACGTTACAATATTATTTTTGAACGCTTTGCTTATGGTGTAAAATTTCATATTATCTTCATGTCTTCCTTGCGTTTCTTCATCAATGCTGGTATTATTTATTAAATTACCTCCACAAGCATCCGCTCCTTGAAGTTCTCGTTGTTGCTGTTGTTGTTGTTGTTGTGGTTGATACTGTAGTTGTTGATGTTCATGAGTATTTGTGTACCATTGCATGGAGGTAGAGGGTTGTTGCCAATACATTTGTTTTTGTTGTTGTAGTTGATATTGCAATTGTTGGTCAGTATTTGGGTACCATTGCATGGCCGTAGGATATGGTAGCTGTTGTTGAGGATATTGATATTGTTGTTGCTGTTGAGGATATTGATATTGTTGTTGTTCTTGAAGATATTGGTATTGTTGTTGTTGTTGTTGTTGGGGATATTGATATTGTTGTTTTTGTTGTTGTTGTTGTTGTTGTTGAGGATATTGATATTGTTGCTGTTGTTGAGGATATATATATTGGTCCTCAACACCATGATTTTGGATATGATCCAAGAAACACTTTTGGTATTTATATATCTTATTGCACATATTACATTTATATACCATTTTAATAATTTATAGAATGTATTGTATATTTTTAAGATTTTATATGATGATGATGCACTTGCTAGATACAATGCTGTACTTGCTGCTAGATTAGAGAACGTCTCAATTTATACGAATTACGTTCTATTCTTACATTGTTACAACATACATATGTATGAAGAAAGCATCGTCCTCATCTACCATAAACTTTTTTTCTTCATTTTGGAAGTTTCCATTATAGAAGTATGCCATTTGGTTCTTTGGAATGACATCACATTCACCTATCTCGTTCTCAAAAATATCAATGTATGTATGTATATAAGTGTGCATGGTTTGTTTGACAAATGTCAGCCTTTTTACACAAAAAACAAAAAATAAATAAAACTAAATAAAACCAACAACAAAAACATTAATATCTCACCTGAATACATAATTTCTTTCTATAAATACCATTCCAGCTCCATCAGGTAAAAAGAATATTACAAAAAAACAAATGCCGAGTACATACTATGATATTTTGTAACATCGCAACAGTGTGTACTAGTGTCAACGTTTGTCATTTTTGAAATTATTTCTTGTTGTGTGGTATTGCTTTCCCTATAAAAAAAACATAACGTGAAAGACGTTGCACACATTTTAAAAAATGATTAAAAACCATCGAGTACCCTCGTCACTTCACACCTTTGGTTAAAACAAAAATCTTAAACATACATACATAGAAAGCATGCGCGCTAACGAAAATAAACTACGAGTATGTACATCAACCGACAGACATCTACAAACCATCGAGTACCCTCGTCACTTCACACCTTTGGTTAAAACAAAAATCTTAAACATACATACATAGAAAGCATGCGCGCTAACGAAAATAAACTACGAGTATGTACATCAACCGACAGACATCTACAAACCATCGAGTACCCTCGTCACTTCACACCTTTGGTTAAAACAAAAATCTTAAACATACATACATAGAAAGCATGCGCGCCAACATAATAAACTGCGAGTATGCACATCAACCGACAGACATCTACAAACCATCGAGTACCCTCGTCACTTCACACCTTTGGTTAAAACAAAAATCTTAAACATACATACAAACAAAGCATGCGCGCCAACGAAAATAAACTACGAGTATGCACATCAACCGACAGACATCTACAAACCATCGAGTACCCTCGTCACTTCACACCTTTGGTTAAAACAAAAATCGTGTACATACATACATAGAAAGCATGCGCGCTAACGAAAATAAACTACGAGTATGTACATCAACCGACAGACATCTACAAACCATCGAGTACCCTCGTCACTTCACACCTTTGGTTAAAACAAAAATCTTATACATACATACATACATAGAAAGCATGCGCGCTAACGAAAATAAACTACGAGTATGTACATCAACCGACAGACATCTACAAACCATCGAGTACCCTCGTCACTTCACACTTTTGGTTAAAACAAAAATCTTAAACATACATACATAGAAAGCATGCGCGCCAACATAATAAACTGAGAGTATGCACATCAACCGACAGACACCTACAAACCATCGAGTACCCTCGTCACTTCACACCTTTGGTTAAAACAAAAATCTAAAACATACATACAAACAAAGCATGCGCCCCAACATACCCTCGAAGTGAACTGACCCTCGTCACTTCACACCTTTGACATTAATTTAAAATTTTCCCATAAATTACAAAATTTTTGACGTTAATTACCCAAATTTGACAATTTTTATTGCCATTGAACCGCCAGTTCCCTACTACTTATATAGAAAAAAACTCAACATAAATACCAAGGTACGTGTCGCATAGCTGCTTTAAATATACTTTATTTTGATTCAATACCTTTCTTTATAAGTTTCAGAAAAACGCTGAAAATCCGTCAACTAAGAAATTCTTCCGCTAAAATTCCCGCTGGTGGTTTTTTAAATAGACTTGCCGCTAATGACAGTAAAAAAAGTCATATATAGCGGGAAAACCGCCGTTTTGGCAACGATGTGTAAAATAAAAAACACCGAACCTGTGGTTTCGCAAGTGTGTATGTATTGGTTTTGTGCTGCTAATGCGGGTTTGAAACTGGTTGAAAAATTATGCCAACCAAAAAACCACTCTCTTCACCGAATTTGCCAACAAACTGGCATGTTGTGCCAGCATAATTAATCCCGTGTAAACTACCTCATTCAACCTTATTTTTGAAGGCATCCCTATATTTTCTTCTTATTTATCCTTTTCATAGTATTCATAACATAATTAAATTTATTTATGTAAAACACATCTATGTTTTTTTGGTTTGTTTTTATTTATTCAAAAACATACATACATATATGTACACTAGAGCGACTCATGTTGTATGGAAGAGAAAAAAGTGATTTTGTTACCCCTCTGAAAATACAGCTTCATACATATGTTTTATGATGATTCCCAAAATATTTTGGTTCTAGAGTTGACCATCCGTGAGCTGGACCATTTTTATAAAAGGTCTTTTTTCAGTGCGTCGAATTTACTTTGCATTTTGCTCCAAGACGACATAGATAAAATTTGGTATCATCGAAAAGAGTTTTTGAAGAAACATCCAATAGTATATAAAATTTGACCACTTACAAACTACTAGTTGAGATATTTTAACGGGTAACGGATAACGGGTTTTCATACAAATTCTACGTATTTCGAAATAATGTTTTGCTTTTCAAATTGAATCTGTTTTGAAATAATGTTTGTTGACACTTAGAGCCAATTTCACCAACTTATTTAAATATAATTCGTATTTAAAAGTAATTTTTCCATACATAAATCAATCAAAATCGATATTTAAATATGAATTGATATTTAAACAGAGTTGGTGAAATTGGCCCTTAGTTCAACATATTATTCCATGAAATATAATTTATTTATAAATAGTAACAATCACTTTTCTTTTTCACTGTAAGTCCTTTGTTAATATTATTATTAAACATGCCAAAAGGCAATTTACCTTAACATGAAAAGTAGGTCATTTGATTTCCACATTTAACTTATGTCATTGAACTTGCCATTATTCACTTAAAAACAAATATGCCAATACAGCTAATTTAAACACAATAATTAAAAATAGGCCAATAAGAATTCACTCGTTGACCAATAATTAATTAACCATTTTATTTTATTATAAAATTAATTTAAGCATTTTATTATTAAGTTAAAGTAAGCAATTTATTCTTGTTATTATTTAATTAATTTAGTATAAAAGCAAGAATTAAAATAAAAAATTTATCAATCTTCTTAAGGCATTTAAAGTGTTTTACTGATTGATTTTTACTACGTTTTCCAAGTTAAAGTGCTTGAAGGACAACCCGGCAAACAACAACTAAGAGTGCTATATTCGGCTGTGCCGAATCTTATATACCCTTTACCAAAGTGCGTTTATGTAGTATAGAGATACATACATAAGCACAGAGATATGTAGGTATATATTAATTTTGTGAAAAAATTCATTCTTTTTTCTCTAGTGCAATTTTTAGGTTTTTGGCATTATGTTTAATTTGGTGCTTTTTAAATTTTGACGATTTATTTTATTTTGCTGATTTTTTTAGTTTGGGTGATTTTTTTTCATAAAGGCAATTTTTTTTTGGTTTTTGGCGTATTTTAACTTTGGCGATTTTTTTTAGTTCTGGCGATATTTTTGATTTTGAAGATTTTTTTTCATTTAGGCGATTTTTTTATTTTTTATATATTATTATTTTTTGTGGCAATTTTTTTAGTTTTGACACTTTTTTTCTCGGTTTGGCTATTTTTTTCGGTTTATGGCGTTTTTTTAATTATGGCAATTTTTTTTCCTTATGTCAATTTTTTTTAATTTTGAAATTTTTTTTTAATTTAGGCGATTTTTTTTATTTTTTTTCATATAGGCAATTTCTTTTTGTTTTGGCGATTTTTTCGGTGTTTGGCGTTTTTATTTCTTTTTGGCAATTTTTTTAGTTTTGACACTTTTTTCTCGTTTTGGCAATTTTTTTCGGTTCATGGCGTTTTTTTAATTTTGGCGATTTTTTTCGTTTTGGCGGATTTTTTGGTTTTTGTCGACTTTTTTTTCATCCAAGCGATTTTTTTAATTTTTGCCGATTATTTTTCATATAGGCAATTGTTTTGTTTGGCGATTTTTTTCTGTTTTTGGCGTTTTTTTTTAATTTTGGCGATTTATTTTCGTTTTGGTGATTTTTTTGATTTTGGTGATTTTTTTTTCATTTAGGCGATTTGTTTAAATTTTGGCGATTTTTGTTCATATAAGAATTTTTTTTGTTTTGGCGATTTTTGCGGATTTTTTTCATTATGGGATTTTCTTTTTTTTTGATTTTTTTCTCGTTTTGGCGATTTTTTTCGGTTTTAGCGTTTTTTAATTTTGGCGATATTTTTTCGTTTTGGCGATTTTTTTGATTCTGCCGATTTTATTTTCATATAAGCATTTTTTTTTAATTTTTGGCGATTTTTTTATCATATAGGCAATTTTTTTTGTTTTGGCGATTTTCTTTGATTTTCTTCGGCTGTGCCGAATCTTATATACCCTTTACCAAAGTGCTGTTTATGTTGTATAGATATACATACATAAGCACAGAGATATGTATGTAGATATTAATTTTGTGAAAAAATTCATAATTTTTGCTCTAGTGTAATTTTTAATAATTTGCTCAGGAGAGCAAAAAAGAAACGGTCTCTTTATACTTCGGTGTTTGGATAAAAGTTCATATGCAATTATAAAGGAATTAATTACATCTATATATATTAGTAGTAAGTTTAATTATGAAGCGCATTTATCGAGATACGAATTTGGTGCATTAAGAGTAATTTTAATTCTTGATATTTGATCAGTAAATTACTCGTTTGTTGCACTTATAGCTAAACAAACAAATAATGCCGTTATATTAAAATTATCAAATGAAAACAATATTTAATATCCCAGATAACATGAGATTCGATCTAATGTTCGCTTAAGCTTCGAACTTCGAAAATAGTTTTAGTATTGTACTTCCATACCAAGTAAACTATGTAACTTTTTTATTTAATAACCTTTGATTTTGAAAAATTGTTAATTTCCTCAATTTAAACATCCTATTGGAAAAGGTATATATAGTGGTATTATGTAAACGTTTATTCCTAAACAATTTTTTGCAATTTCTTGAGCTCAAAGGAACGGTTTCAGGAAAATGCAACAGAACATGTTCCTTATTTAACTTTATAGTTAGGACTGTAATTTAGCGAAACATTTTATTTCCATCTCCATTTACTAAAAATAAATTCAGTAAAGTGCGACTCTGACTTGCGCACAAAGGGTTCCGTAGTAATACCATATGAACTTTAGCCTACATAAAATATAATTTTGGCATTTCTTTCTTTTTTGGGGCTTTTTCGGTTTTAAGCGTTTTCGATAGGGGTTTTTTTAGTTTTGCCGTTTTTGCGTTTTTGACGTCTTTTAACTTGGTGCTTTTTTTCGTTTACAGATTTTTTTTTGGTTTTTGCCATTATTTTTAATTGGGCGTTTTTTAGTTTTGGTGCTTTTTTTCTCGTTTTAGCGATTTTTTAGGTTTTTGGAATTATTTTTAAATTGGTGCTTTTTAAATTTTGGCGATTTATTTTACTTTTTTTTGGTTTTTGCGATTTTTTTTCGGTTTTTGACGTTTTTTTAATTGTGTCTATTTATTTTGTTTTGTCGATTTTTTTGATTTTGACGTTTTTTTTCATATAGGCAATTTTTTTTTGTTTTGGCGATTTTTTCGGATTATGGCGTTTTTATTTCTTTGTGGCAATTTTTTTAGTTTTGACACTTTTTTCTCGTTTTGGCGATTTTTTTATTTTTTGGCGATTTTTTTTATACAGGCAATTTTTTGTCGTTTTGGTGATTTTTTTGATTTTGCCGATTTTTTTAATTTATGGGGATTTTTTTTCATATAGGCAATTTTTTTTTGTTTTGGGATTTTTTTTCGGTTTTTGGATTTGTTTGAATTTTTGGCGATTTATTTTCGGTTTGGCGATTTTTTTTTAATTTTGGCGACTTATTTTCGTTTTGGCAATTTTTTTTTTTAATTTTTGGCGATTTTTGTTCATAAATGCAATTTTTTTTGTTTTTGCGATTTTTGCGGTTTTTGGCGTTTTTTTCATTGTGGTATTTTTTAGTTTTGACACTTTTTTCTCGTTTTGGCGATTTTTTAGGTTTTTGGTATTATTTTTAATTTGGTGCTTTTTAAATTTTGGCGATTTATTTTATTTTCGTAATTTTTTTAATTTGGCGATTTTTTCATATAGGAAATTTTTTTTTGTTTTGGCGATTTTTTTCGGTTTTTTTTTAATTTTGGCGATTTTTTTTCGTTATGGCGATTTTTTTGATTTTGACGTTTTTTTTCATTTAAACGATTTTTTTTATTTTTTGCCGATTTTTTATGTAGGAAATTTTTTTTTTGCATTTTTTTCGGTTTTTGGCGTTTTTTTTTTAATTTAAGCGATTTTTTTTCATATTGGCGATTTTTTTCGTTTTGGCGATTTTTTAAAATTTTTGGCGATTTTATAATTTTTGTTTTTTTTAGTTTTACCGTTTTTGAAAATTTGAAGAGTTTAACTGTTACGGTTTCCCAGATATAGCAATTTGTCAAAATTACATAGTCAAAATTGAAATAACTGATGGGCCACCCTTTAATTTAAATTTCTTTATTTTTAGTGTTAATTGTTGTAGCCTATATAAAAATACACTCATTTTACAAATTTCAAGTGTCAATATACATATGTACATACAATTGTATGTATATTACATGGGATTTTAAAAGTTTTCGTCGCTCATTTTGGAACACCCTTTAATTCTTAGCTTTTATATATCTGTTGTTGTAGCGACCAAAGTTCTACATGAAATGTCCAAATTTCAGACCCGTAGCTTTTACCGTTCTTGAGAAAATAGACTTCTTCCTAAAACATGAAATATGTTTAATTATTAGGAAAAAAGTTAAAGTTTTCCAACCCTGGAAACGTTTTTTCAATTTGTTAAATTTAAAATTTTTTTTCTAATTATAAATACAAATTTTATTCATACCGAAGTATAAAATAAGTTAATTTAATAAAAATTTTTATTGCTCGATTTTGCTGATTTTCAATAGCAAAATTTTTAGGAAAATTTCTGACACACCAGTCCAAGAACGAAGTCTCTAGCTCTTCTGGGAGCTCGGGAAAACCGATTTCACGTACATACAGACGGACAGACGGACATCGCTTGTTCGTCTTCCCTATGCATAAGGATCCAGAATATATATACTTTATGTGTCGCTTATTAATATTGTAGAAATTACAAACGGAATGACCCTTTACCATTTTTTGGTAAAGGGTATAAAAATAGTGTCAATACAAGTTTATTGCTTGGATTGAAATAACTCTTGACAAACATTCATTGGTGATCCCTAATAAATATTTTCTGAATTCACTGAGATTCCCCCACCAGTGGTAAGGATCTCTTTAGAATTCTTAGGAACTAAACAAACGCACAACCACGTGTAGAACATCAGCTCAAATATCAACAAAAATACAAAACGGCTACTTTGAAAACTCAAAATAACAACCAGTAAAACGCACAATTACAAACAGTAGCACAAGGCTACAATATCTAACTCTGTTACATTAAAAAAATCAGCACCTTCAATCAATTACGCAAGATGTCATCAGTACAAGAACTTATGAAACAGCAAGAGGCGACTGCAAGCGAGATTGGAAGAGTCATTTCAACCATAAAAAAGGCTCCACTTGACAGAAGAACAGCGGTATTTTACAAGGGAAAACAAGATGAATTAGTTAACCTATGGCAATCGTTCGAAAAGACTGAAAATAAAATTCGGAATGATGCTGCCTTATCAGAAGAGGATCCCTATATTACTAAGGATATTTACGGATCCATTGGCGAACAATACAGTTCTACAATTGAACATATTGAATGTCAACTAAAAAAGTGCATGACACCATATACCAAGCCTGTACCATCCGTAAGGACACCAATAACCAACTCAGTCAACCAATATGAATTAGAGGAAGTACGAACACCAGGATTAGCCAGATTAATAACTGCACGTATGACAGCATTAACACGTTTGTTACAAGGTTTGGAAACACAAACAGAAGAGTAGCCAAAACAATTTTATGAGCTAAAATCAGAGACTTTAAAAAGGTTATGGTCTCAAATCCAAAATTTATATGACGACGTGTGGCAACAAATCGAAGATCCATCAAGATTACAACAACCTCGAAGACGCAGTCCATCAACAGCTGGTTAAACTTGCTGTGCTCGCAGATCAACACAAACAGTCTATCAGCGATTGGTGATTTTTTTGATTTTGGTGATTTTTTTTTTCATTTAGGCGATTTGTTTAAATTTTGGCGATTTTTGTTCATATAAGAATTTTTTTTGTTTTGGCGATTTTTGCGGATTTTTTTCATTATGGGATTTTCTTTTTTTTTGATTTTTTTCTCGTTTTGGCGATTTTTTTCGGTTTTAGCGTTTTTTAATTTTGGCGATATTTTTTCGTTTTGGCGATTTTTTTGATTCTGCCGATTTTATTTTCATATAAGCATTTTTTTTAATTTTTGGCGATTTTTTTATCATATAGGCAATTTTTTTTGTTTTGGCGATTTTCTTTGATTTTCTTCGGCTGTGCCGAATCTTATATACCCTTTACCAAAGTGCTGTTTATGTTGTATAGATATACATACATAAGCACAGAGATATGTATGTAGATATTAATTTTGTGAAAAAATTCATAATTTTTGCTCTAGTGTAATTTTTAATAATTTGCTCAGGAGAGCAAAAAAGAAACGGTCTCTTTATACTTCGGTGTTTGGATAAAAGTTCATATGCAATTATAAAGGAATTAATTACATCTATATATATTAGTAGTAAGTTTAATTATGAAGCGCATTTATCGAGATACGAATTTGGTGCATTAAGAGTAATTTTAATTCTTGATATTTGATCAGTAAATTACTCGTTTGTTGCACTTATAGCTAAACAAACAAATAATGCCGTTATATTAAAATTATCAAATGAAAACAATATTTAATATCCCAGATAACATGAGATTCGATCTAATGTTCGCTTAAGCTTCGAACTTCGAAAATAGTTTTAGTATTGTACTTCCATACCAAGTAAACTATGTAACTTTTTTTATTTAATAACCTTTGATTTTGAAAAATTGTTAATTTCCTCAATTTAAACATCCTAGTGGAAAAGGTATATATAGTGGTATTATGTAAACGTTTATTCCTAAACAATTTTTTGCAATTTCTTGAGCTCAAAGGAACGGTTTCAGGAAAATGCAACAGAACATGTTCCTTATTTAACTTTATAGTTAGGACTGTAATTTAGCGAAACATTTTATTTCCATCTCCATTTACTAAAAATAAATTCAGTAAAGTGCGACTCTGACTTGCGCACAAAGGGTTCCGTAGTAATACCATATGAACTTTAGCCTACATAAAATATAATTTTGGCATTTCTTTCTTTTTTGGGGCTTTTTCGGTTTTAAGCGTTTTCGATAGGGGTTTTTTTAGTTTTGCCGTTTTTTGCGTTTTTGACGTCTTTTAACTTGGTGCTTTTTTTCGTTTACAGATTTTTTTTTGGTTTTTGCCATTATTTTTAATTGGGCGTTTTTTAGTTTTGGTGCTTTTTTTCTCGTTTTAGCGATTTTATAGGTTTTTGGAATTATTTTTAAATTGGTGCTTTTTAAATTTTGGCGATTTATTTTACTTTTTTTTGGTTTTTGCGATTTTTTTTCGGTTTTTGACGTTTTTTTAATTGTGTCTATTTATTTTGTTTTGTCGATTTTTTTGATTTTGACGTTTTTTTTCATATAGGCAATTTTTTTTTGTTTTGGCGATTTTTTCGGATTATGGCGTTTTTATTTCTTTGTGGCAATTTTTTTAGTTTTGACACTTTTTTCTCGTTTTGGCGATTTTTTTATTTTTTGGCGATTTTTTTTATACAGGCAATTTTTTGTCGTTTTGGTGATTTTTTTGATTTTGCCGATTTTTTTAATTTATGGGGATTTTTTTTCATATAGGCAATTTTTTTTTGTTTTGGGATTTTTTTCGGTTTTTGGATTTGTTTGAATTTTTGGCGATTTATTTTCGGTTTGGCGATTTTTTTTTAATTTTGGCGGCTTATTTTCGTTTTGGCAATTTTTTTTTTTAATTTTTGGCGATTTTTGTTCATAAATGCAATTTTTTTTGTTTTTGCGATTTTTGCGGTTTTTGGCGTTTTTTTCATTGTGGTATTTTTTAGTTTTGACACTTTTTTCTCGTTTTGGCGATTTTTTAGGTTTTTGGTATTATTTTTAATTTGGTGCTTTTTAAATTTTGGCGATTTATTTTATTTTCGTAATTTTTTTAATTTGGCGATTTTTTCATATAGGAAATTTTTTTTTGTTTTGGCGATTTTTTTCGGTTTTTTTTTTAATTTTGGCGATTTTTTTTCGTTATGGCGATTTTTTTGATTTTGACGTTTTTTTTCATTTAAACGATTTTTTTTATTTTTTGCCGATTTTTTATGTAGGAAATTTTTTTTTGCATTTTTTTCGGTTTTTGGCGTTTTTTTTTTAATTTAAGCGATTTTTTTTCATATTGGCGATTTTTTTCGTTTTGGCGATTTTTTAAAATTTTTGGCGATTTTATAATTTTTGTTTTTTTTAGTTTTACCGTTTTTGAAAATTTGAAGAGTTTAACTCTTACGGTTTCCCAGATATAGCAATTTGTCAAAATTACATAGTCAAAATTGAAATAACTGATGGGCCACCCTTTAATTTAAATTTCTTTATTTTTAGTGTTAATTGTTGTAGCCTATATAAAAATACACTCATTTTACAAATTTCAAGTGTCAATATACATATGTACATACAATTGTATGTATATTACATGGGATTTTAAAAGTTTTCGTCGCTCATTTTGGAACACCCTTTAATTCTTAGCTTTTATATATTTGTTGTTGTAGCGACCAAAGTTCTACATGAAATGTCCAAATTTCAGACCCGTAGCTTTTACCGTTCTTGAGAAAATAGACTTCTTCCTAAAACATGAAATATGTTTAATTATTAGGAAAAAAGTTAAAGTTTTCCAACCCTGGAAACGTTTTTTCAATTTGTTAAATTTAAAATTTTTTTTCTAATTATAAATACAAATTTTATTCATACCGAAGTATAAAATAAGTTAATTTAATAAAAATTTTTATTGCTCGATTTTGCTGATTTTCAATAGCAAAATTTTTAGGAAAATTTCTGACACACCAGTCCAAGAACGAAGTCTCTAGCTCTTCTGGGAGCTCGGGAAAACCGATTTCACGTACATACAGACGGACAGACGGACATCGCTTGTTCGTCTTCCCTATGCATAAGGATCCAGAATATATATACTTTATGTGTCGCTTATTAATATTGTAGAAATTACAAACGGAATGACCCTTTACCATTTTTTGGTAAAGGGTATAAAAATAGTGTCAATACAAGTTTATTGCTTGGATTGAAATAACTCTTGACAAACATTCATTGGTGATCCCTAATAAATATTTTCTGAATTCACTGAGATTCCCCCACCAGTGGTAAGGATCTCTTTAGAATTCTTAGGAACTAAACAAACGCACAACCACGTGTAGAACATCAGCTCAAATATCAACAAAAATACAAAACGGCTACTTTGAAAACTCAAAATAACAACCAGTAAAACGCACAATTACAAACAGTAGCACAAGGCTACAATATCTAACTCTGTTACATTAAAAAAATCAGCACCTTCAATCAATTACGCAAGATGTCATCAGTACAAGAACTTATGAAACAGCAAGAGGCGACTGCAAGCGAGATTGGAAGAGTCATTTCAACCATAAAAAAGGCTCCACTTGACAGAAGAACAGCGGTATTTTACAAGGGAAAACAAGATGAATTAGTTAACCTATGGCAATCGTTCGAAAAGACTGAAAATAAAATTCGGAATGATGCTGCCTTATCAGAAGAGGATCCCTATATTACTAAGGATATTTACGGATCCATTGGCGAACAATACAGTTCTACAATTGAACATATTGAATGTCAACTAAAAAAGTGCATGACACCATATACCAAGCCTGTACCATCCGTAAGGACACCAATAACCAACTCAGTCAACCAATATGAATTAGAGGAAGTACGAACACCAGGATTAGCCAGATTAATAACTGCACGTATGACAGCATTAACACGTTTGTTACAAGGTTTGGAAACACAAACAGAAGAGTAGCCAAAACAATTTTATGAGCTAAAATCAGAGACTTTAAAAAGGTTATGGTCTCAAATCCAAAATTTATATGACGACGTGTGGCAACAAATCGAAGATCCATCAAGATTACAGCAACCTCGAAGACGCAGTCCATCAACAGCTGGTTAAACTTGCTGTGCTCGCAGATCAACACAAACAGTCTATCAGCGATTGGTGATTTTTTTGATTTTGGTGATTTTTTTTTTTCATTTAGGCGATTAGTTTAAATTTTGGCGATTTTTGTTCATATAAGAATTTTTTTTGTTTTGGCGATTTTTGCGGATTTTTTTCATTATGGGATTTTCTTTTTTTTTTGATTTTTTTCTCGTTTTGGCGATTTTTTTCGGTTTTAGCGTTTTTTAATTTTGGCGATATTTTTTCGTTTTGGCGATTTTTTTGATTCTGCCGATTTTATTTTCATATAAGCATTTTTTTTAATTTTTGGCGATTTTTTTATCATATAGGCAATTTTTTTTGTTTTGGCGATTTTCTTTGATTTTCTTCGGCTGTGCCGAATCTTATATACCCTTTACCAAAGTGCTGTTTATGTTGTATAGATATACATACATAAGCACAGAGATATGTATGTAGATATTAATTTTGTGAAAAAATTCATAATTTTTGCTCTAGTGTAATTTTTAATAATTTGCTCAGGAGAGCAAAAAAGAAACGGTCTCTTTATACTTCGGTGTTTGGATAAAAGTTCATATGCAATTATAAAGGAATTAATTACATCTATATATATTAGTAGTAAGTTTAATTATGAAGCGCATTTATCGAGATACGAATTTGGTGCATTAAGAGTAATTTTAATTCTTGATATTTGATCAGTAAATTACTCGTTTGTTGCACTTATAGCTAAACAAACAAATAATGCCGTTATATTAAAATTATCAAATGAAAACAATATTTAATATCCCAGATAACATGAGATTCGATCTAATGTTCGCTTAAGCTTCGAACTTCGAAAATAGTTTTAGTATTGTACTTCCATACCAAGTAAACTATGTAACTTTTTTTATTTAATAACCTTTGATTTTGAAAAATTGTTAATTTCCTCAATTTAAACATCCTATTGGAAAAGGTATATATAGTGGTATTATGTAAACGTTTATTCCTAAACAATTTTTTGCAATTTCTTGAGCTCAAAGGAACGGTTTCAGGAAAATGCAACAGAACATGTTCCTTATTTAACTTTATAGTTAGGACTGTAATTTAGCGAAACATTTTATTTCCATCTCCATTTACTAAAAATAAATTCAGTAAAGTGCGACTCTGACTTGCGCACAAAGGGTTCCGTAGTAATACCATATGAACTTTAGCCTACATAAAATATAATTTTGGCATTTCTTTCTTTTTTGGGGCTTTTTCGGTTTTAAGCGTTTTCGATAGGGGTTTTTTTAGTTTTGCCGTTTTTGCGTTTTTGACGTCTTTTAACTTGGTGCTTTTTTTCGTTTACAGATTTTTTTTTGGTTTTTGCCATTATTTTTAATTGGGCGTTTTTTAGTTTTGGTGCTTTTTTTCTCGTTTTAGCGATTTTTTAGGTTTTTGGAATTATTTTTAAATTGGTGCTTTTTAAATTTTGGCGATTTATTTTACTTTTTTTTGGTTTTTGCGATTTTTTTTCGGTTTTTGACGTTTTTTTAATTGTGTCTATTTATTTTGTTTTGTCGATTTTTTTGATTTTGACGTTTTTTTTTATATAGGCAATTTTTTTTTGTTTTGGCGATTTTTTCGGATTATGGCGTTTTTATTTCTTTGTGGCAATTTTTTTAGTTTTGACACTTTTTTCTCGTTTTGGCGATTTTTTTTTTTTTTGGCGATTTTTTTTATACAGGCAATTTTTTGTCGTTTTGGTGATTTTTTTGATTTTGCCGATTTTTTTAATTTATGGGGATTTTTTTTCATATAGGCAATTTTTTTTTGTTTTGGGATTTTTTTCGGTTTTTGGATTTGTTTGAATTTTTGGCGATTTATTTTCGGTTTGGCGATTTTTTTTTAATTTTGGCGACTTATTTTCGTTTTGGCAATTTTTTTTTTTAATTTTTGGCGATTTTTGTTCATAAATGCAATTTTTTTTGTTTTTGCGATTTTTGCGGTTTTTGGCGTTTTTTTCATTGTGGTATTTTTTAGTTTTGACACTTTTTTCTCGTTTTGGCGATTTTTTAGGTTTTTGGTATTATTTTTAATTTGGTGCTTTTTAAATTTTGGCGATTTATTTTATTTTCGTAATTTTTTTAATTTGGCGATTTTTTCATATAGGAATTTTTTTTTTGTTTTGGCGTTTTTTTTCGGTTTTTTTTAATTTTGGCGATTTTTTTTCGTTATGGCGATTTTTTTGATTTTGACGTTTTTTTCATTTAGGCGATTTTTTTTATTTTTTGCCGATTTTTTATGTAGGAAATTTTTTTTTGGCATTTTTTTCGGTTTTTGGCGTTTTTTTTTAATTTAAGCGATTTTTTTTCATATTGGCGATTTTTTTCGTTTTGGCGATTTTTTAAAATTTTTGGCGATTTTATAATTTTTGTTTTTTTTTTTAGTTTTACCGTTTTTGAAAATTTGAAGAGTTTAACTCTTACGGTTTCCCAGATATAGCAATTTGTCAAAATTACATAGTCAAAATTGAAATAACTGATGGGCCACCCTTTAATTTAAATTTCTTTATTTTTAGTGTTAATTGTTGTAGCCTATATAAAAATACACTCATTTTACAAATTTCAAGTGTCAATATACATATGTACATACAATTGTATGTATATTACATGGGATTTTAAAAGTTTTCGTCGCTCATTTTGGAACACCCTTTAATTCTTAGCTTTTATATATTTGTTGTTGTAGCGACCAAAGTTCTACATGAAATGTCCAAATTTCAGACCCGTAGCTTTTACCGTTCTTGAGAAAATAGACTTCTTCCTAAAACATGAAATATGTTTAATTATTAGGAAAAAAGTTAAAGTTTTCCAACCCTGGAAACGTTTTTTCAATTTGTTAAATTTAAAATTTTTTTTCTAATTATAAATACAAATTTTATTCATACCGAAGTATAAAATAAGTTAATTTAATAAAAAATTTTATTGCTCGATTTTGCTGATTTTCAATAGCAAAATTTTTAGGAAAATTTCTGACACACCAGTCCAAGAACGAAGTCTCTAGCTCTTCTGGGAGCTCGGGAAAACCGATTTCACGTACATACAGACGGACAGACGGACATCGCTTGTTCGTCTTCCCTATGCATAAGGATCCAGAATATATATACTTTATGTGTCGCTTATTAATATTGTAGAAATTACAAACGGAATGACCCTTTACCATTTTTTGGTAAAGGGTATAAAAATAGTGTCAATACAAGTTTATTGCTTGGATTGAAATAACTCTTGACAAACATTCATTGGTGATCCCTAATAAATATTTTCTGAATTCACTGAGATTCCCCCACCAGTGGTAAGGATCTCTTTAGAATTCTTAGGAACTAAACAAACGCACAACCACGTGTAGAACATCAGCTCAAATATCAACAAAAATACAAAACGGCTACTTTGAAAACTCAAAATAACAACCAGTAAAACGCACAATTACAAACAGTAGCACAAGGCTACAATATCTAACTCTGTTACATTAAAAAAATCAGCACCTTCAATCAATTACGCAAGATGTCATCAGTACAAGAACTTATGAAACAGCAAGAGGCGACTGCAAGCGAGATTGGAAGAGTCATTTCAACCATAAAAAAGGCTCCACTTGACAGAAGAACAGCGGTATTTTACAAGGGAAAACAAGATGAATTAGTTAATCTATGGCAATCGTTCGAAAAGACTGAAAATAAAATTCGGAATGATGCTGCCTTATCAGAAGAGGATCCCTATATTACTAAGGATATTTACGGATCCATTGGCGAACAATACAGTTCTACAATTGAACATATTGAATGTCAACTAAAAAAGTGCATGACACCATATACCAAGCCTGTACCATCCGTAAGGACACCAATAACCAACTCAGTCAACCAATATGAATTAGAGGAAGTACGAACACCAGGATTAGCCAGATTAATAACTGCACGTATGACAGCATTAACACGTTTGTTACAAGGTTTGGAAACACAAACAGAAGAGTAGCCAAAACAATTTTATGAGCTAAAATCAGAGACTTTAAAAAGGTTATGGTCTCAAATCCAAAATTTATATGACGACGTGTGGCAACAAATCGAAGATCCATCAAGATTACAACAATCTCGAAGACGCAGTCCATCAACAGCTGGTTAAACTTGCTGTGCTCGCAGATCAACACAAACAGTCTATCAGCGATGAATCACAATTGGGAAGCAATTCATCCATACTTAGCCCACTGCCTCTTCCAAAGGTTACGATACCGAAATTCAATGGAGACTATCTGAGTTGGCAACCATTTTTTTGATATGTTCAATGAAATGATTCACAAAAAAGCCATGCCTGCCATACAAAAAATGTGGTTTTTGAAAACAAACACCACAGGTGAGGCCGCTAGGCTAATACAAAACTTATCCTTAACAGAAAGTAACTATGAAACGGCTTGGAAAATGCTAGAAGACCGCTTCAGCAATCCACGAATATTAACAAATAACATCATAAACAGACTATTGGGCCAACCAAAAATAAGTGATAATCCCTCTGCTACAGCCATAAAAGGGTTACATGACACAACACGGGAATGCATCTCAGCACTAAGCAATTTGAATATCAATACATCAACATGGCACCCCATGTTAGTTAATATATTAATCAAAAAACTGGATCAAGGCACACACTTATTATATGAGCAGTCAATACAACTACCAAGATCATTGCCAACATTAAAAGAGCTCTTGGGCTTCCTGGAAAGCAGATTCCAATCATTAGAAGCAGTCGGACGAACGCAAACTACGTCAAAGAGAACTTTAGCTACAGCAACCATTCCCAAGGAAAACAACCATTGCAAAATATGTAGCAATGGAATTCATCAGTATGTAGCAATGGAATTCATCAATTAATGTAAGAAAACCCACAACACACTTGTACATTTGGAAAGGCATCCACAGGGCACCAACGTCTTAAGCTTACCATCGAATAACTCCTCCACTGAAAATAAGGCTTCAACATCAACAGTAGCTTCAGCTCACTGTCCCAGAACTGCGAAGGGTTACGTATTGTTAGCCACAGCTCGGGTAAAAATTACAGGCAATAATGTAAGGTCAGGAGTCTTCAAAGCAATATTAGACTCAGGGTCACAAATCAACATTGTGACTAACCGGCTACTAAATCGTTTATCACTGAAGCCATCGCAGACATCCTTATGCATCGAAGGAATCGGCAATCAATCCAGAAATACAAATCAACGCATTAACGTTAATCTTCAGTCTACAACAAGTAACTACAATACAAGACTAGAAGCCTTTGTTCTTCCCAACATAATTCCGGCCCAACCTTCAACAGAATTCAACTGTATCTCATGGCCCATCCCAGAAAACATTCAACTGGCCGATCCTGAACTCAACAGCACTGCTAATATTGACGTTTTACTAGGCGCCGAATATTAGATGGAGTTGTTGACCACCGGAAAAATTCACCTCTCACCAGAATTACAAATTTTGAAAAATACAAGGCTGGGTTGGATTGTAAGTGGAAGGATAAGGGAAAACAGTAGCAACTTGTACAAAGATTCTGGAAACTAGACGAATTCGAGTCAGACAATACTCTCACCGTCGAAGAGAAAAGGTGTGAACTACAGTTCACCCAAACAACAACAAGAGATTCTCAGGGCCGATTTGTATTTCGCCTTCCCTTTTCAGAAAGCCCAAGCTCCCTAGGAGAGACAAAAAGGTTAGCCTTTTCAAGATTGATGGCTCTAGAAAGGCGTTTATCGAGGAACCTCGACCTTAAGCAACAATACGTTGACTTTACTTCAACAGGAATATCTCTCAATGACATATTGTGCGCACGTCCTCCGACACAAGGAGATCTGTTTGGATTGCTACTACGATTTCGAATGCCACGATTTGTTTTCTGTACAGATATTGAATAAATTTATCGTCAAATTCTAGTTCATTCAGCAGACCATAACATGCAACTAATATATTGGAGAAATAGTCCAAATGAAACAGTGGAAACCTACAAACTTAACACTGTGACATATGGAACATCTTCAGCGCCTTACCTGGCAACAAAATGTTTGCAGCAGTTAGCAGACAAACACATGAAAAATTATCCATTAGGTGCAACAACATTAAGAGATGATTTTTATCTGGATGATCTATGAGTGGATCTGACAGCCTTACAAAAACAATTGAAAAACAACGACAGTTGACTACCTTGTTACAAGGCGCTGGCTTCAAATTAAGAAAGTGGTGTGCAAATCATTCAAGGCTACTATCTGGTATTTCTCCTGAAGATATAGAATTAAATCTAGATTTTAATCAATTAAAAAAAAAATTGGGGTTAACATGGAATCCCAAGGATATTTTTTGTGTCAGAGCTGAAATTCAAGACAATGATAAAATAACCAAGCGGTCTATAACATCAGATGTAGCACGAATATTCGATCCGTTAGGAGTTGCCGGACCTGTTGTCGTCTCTGCTAAAATATTCACACAACAACTATGGCAATTGCAACTTTCATGGAACTTGAGCCTAACTATGAATTACTTCTGATTAAAATTTAAAATACCTTAACAATAAAAGCACCAGAAGGCACATGTTTGATGGTCAGATCTCCAAAGATACACAGATACACACTTTTGTAGATGCTTCTGAAAAGGCGTTTGGCGCCACAGTATACATACGATCCAAACTACAAGATGGCCGACTCGTGGACAGACTTTTATGTGCCAAATCACGCATTGCCCCTATAAAAATGGTAACATTACCAAGACTAGAGATATGCGCAGCACTACTTGGGGCTCAACTTACCACAAGAGTAAAGAGGGAATTAAGAGCTGAAAACATGCCTACATATCTTTGGTCAGATTCTGAAATAGTACTGTATTGGAGCAATGCAACATCATCGTCTCTTTGTACCCTTGCCGCAAATAGAGTAAGCAAAATTCAAGAGCAAACCACAAACATTCAATGGCGACACATCAGTTCTAAGCAAAACCCGGCCGACCTCATCTCAAGAAGTTTAAGTCCAGAAAAATGATCACGAAGTAGTTTTTGTTTTTTTGGGCCAATGTTATTACACGGCACCGAGTGTCAATAACCAAAGGAGTTCAACAAAAATCTAAAACCATCCTCCACTGAAGAATTCAAACCGAATTCAGTCAGTACTCTATCAGCAATTTCAACCTCATTGGAAGACATTATATATAAAATCAACAACCGAAATTCATTCAAGACACTTCAAAGAATAGTAGCATACATGCGACGCTTCATCCAAAACACCAAATTAGCGAAGAACGAACGACCGACCAGCAATACACTAAGCCCGTTAGAACTAACTTCAGCTAAACATCTTATAGTCAGAGCTATGCAAGTTTCAGATTTAATAAATGAAATAAGTACATTAAACAAGGGGAAGGAGCTCAATAAGACAAGTCCTATATGTAGATTATCACCCTTTCTTGAGGAAAATAACATACTACGCGTTGGCGGAAGACTGAAGACTGCAAATATCTCATACGAGGCTAAACACCCAATGGTTCTTCCCTAAAACGATCGAATTTCAAAATTAATAATGAGAATGTTACACAACAACAATCATCATTGCGGTCCACAAACTCTATTATCCATCTCCAAGCAACAATTTTGGATAATAAAATGCAACAAATTATGGGAGACCTACCTGCCTCCAGAGTGACTCCGACTCGACCATTTATAGTATCAGGCTTTGACTATTGTGGTCCACTGTGAGTACATTACAAAGTAAGAGGTAAGAGACCTCACAAGGTCTACATTACAGTTTTTGTCTGTTTCTCAATAAGAGCAGTACATTTAGAAGTGGTTACTGACCTAACTACAAAAGCATATATTGGAGCTCTCAAGACGTTCATAGCCCGACAAGAACGTTGCCAAACCATCTATAAACACAACGCCACGAACTTTGTTGGGGTACGGAACCAGATCGAAGAAATAAACAACGCCATATTTTCCAAACCTTTACAAGAAGCAATAACTCGATATTGCCGTAATAACGGAATAGAGTTCAAGTTTATACCTCCTAAGGCACCCCATTTTGGTGGGTTATGGGAAGTAGCTGTTAAGTCATCCAAAAAATTACTTTTACGCAGTATATCAACGGCTTCGCTAACGCACGAAGAGTTAGAAACAATCATCATTGAAATTGAGGTCATTCTGAACTCAAGACCTCTGACTCCTTTATCAAGTAACCCAAACGATTTAACAGCTTTAACTCCCGGTAATTTCTTAATCGGGGAACCACTGACATCACAAGTCGACTCTCAAATGCATAATCCAACTTGCTCACTGGCAAAAAGATGGAAGCTTGTGTTGCAGCTTAAACACGAATTTTGAAAAGATGGTCATTGGAATATTTACACCATCTACAAGAAAAACAGAAATGGAAGACGTTGTCTCAAAATGTGGAAGAAGGAAAGCTAGTCATAGTAAAGGAGTAGTAGGAGTGCCCGTAATGGAGTAGTCGCAGGGTAGAATCCTGAAAACTTATAAGGGAACTGATGGCAAGGTCAGAGTGGCAGATATAAAAACAGCCTCCGGAATAAAGAAAAGACCTATTCATAGATTAGCTCCACTACTGCAGCAGGAAGAACTCCCAACAAATGAAGTAACCAATCTCACTCGCCCGATAACAGTTGAGTGTCCACCGTCAGTTGATGAAACAGAGAGTCCACCATCAAAAAAATCTAGGCGTATCTCCACTTCAATGCTACTTACTATAATAGCAACAATATTTTTAATTCCAGTAGCAATGAGTAGCAAAATCAAAATAACCAACTTCCATGATAACCCAGGACTATATTTTGAGGGAATTGGAAATGTAAAACTAGTGACAGCTGAATAGAGACTAATGATATACTATGACTTAGCACCATTTACGTCCGAGTTGCAGGCCTTCCAGTCAGGAATAACGACCCTACAACAGCTATGTTCACCCATTAAACATCAACTAATTTGCAACATTTTGGCAACCAACTTCAATCAAATAAAAACCGAATTGATTCAAGAGAAGGAGCTATTTTCCAGCAGTAGATTAAAAAGGGGAGCCTTCAACATTATTGAAAATGTTGCACGATCTTTGTTTGGCGTTCTTGATTCTGATTATGCACATGAAATGTCAAACACTATCAAGAATGCTAAGGAAGAATCAGATTACTTGTTTCAACTGCTTAAAAATCAAACATCTATTATTGACTCAACCATCAACATCATCAAGCAAGACGAACAAAGTACTCAAAAACAGATAACGGATATAATTGACAATGTCAATGAGCACGAGAATTCAATATCTAAGCAGGCTGACCAATTCAATCAAATGCAATTAATCTCACTTCTAGCCAACCAGTTGACGTTGACAGCGATAAACTTACAAAGAGTGGAAAGGGAGATTATTGATGTACTAACCGATACCCACCATAGAAAAATTACTCCACTTTTATTGTCACCAGCTCAACTAAAAAACGAATTAAGGGTAATAAAGGCTCACCTGCCAACACGCCGAACACTTCCAATCGAAGACGACAGTTTAATCTAACTATACAAATTGATGAAAGTCAAAGGAGCAGTAACAAAGAATGAAGTCATTTTCGAAGTAATGTTACCTTTAGTCGACCATCAATTTTTAGAACTCTTTAACATAATTCCGATACCGACCATAAGGGACCATACTTTAATATCAATTAACCCAAATGAATCATTTCTTGCCATAAACCCCCATAGAGACGAATACATTCCATTCACAACCCATGACATATCAAACTGTATTACGCCTAAGGATGAGGTATTTATATGCAATAACAAACAGTTCAAACTTAGGAAGAATGAGGGGAGTGATTCCTGCGAAATCAATATTTTCAACAGCCGACAAACAACTAAATGCAAGCTCATTCGATTGGCAGCCAATTCCACATGGACACAACTAAAGTTTCCAAATATATGGATCTTCGCTACCACCACAAAATTAGAGATATCAGCAGTTTGCGGTTCCGAACATACCCAATATACATTAAACGGCACAGGAATAATAGAGATTGAAGCGAGGTGCACACTCAAAGGCACGTTTATCACAATCCAAGGTCTCTTTGGTTTATCGAATACTCTACACAAATCATATGCTCAATTGCGGCCCATAGATCATATTACCACACCGCAAGAAATAAGTAAAATATTCAATACCACCAATAACCAGATTGAAATCCATCAAAAACAACTAAGCGCACTGAAAAGGCAACTAGACGACTCAACCATTGTTCACATACCAGCACTCATCAATTCCAATAGTTTTCACCATCATGCAGTCAGCTATTCTGCGCTTGTAATCTCCATACTATTCGCCATTTTAATCATCAACATTTATTTAAAACAGCAAAAGAACAGCAATTCCAAATTCAACCCAAAAACCCCTCAGCCAGTTCCACCACCACGAGTAGCACCATCAACCATTGGTCAATGCGGGGGAGAATGTTGACACTTATTTCAACATATTATTCCATGACATATAATTTATTTATAATCAACAATCACTTTTGTTTGTCAGTGTAAGTCATTTGTTAATATTATTATTAAACATGCCAAAAGGCAATTCACCTTAACATGAAAAGTAGGTCATTTCATTTCCACATTTAACTTATGTCATTGAACTTGCCATTATTCACTTAAAAACAAATATGCCAATACAGCTAATTTAAACCAAATAATTAAAAATAGGTCAATAAGAATTCACTCGTTGACCAATAATTGATTAAGCATTTTATTTTATTATAAAATTAATTTAATCATTTTATTATTAAGTTAAAATAAGCAATTTATTCTTGTTATTATTATATTAATTTAGTATAAAAGCAAGAATTAAAAGAAAGAACTTATCAATCTTCTTAAGGCATTTAAAGTGTTTTACTGATTGATCTTTACTACGTTTTTCAAGTTCAAGTGCTTGAAGGACAACCCGGCAAACAAAATAGTATCAATACAAGTTTATGTGCTTGGATTGAAATAACTATTGCCAAACATTCAACCTCCTTGAAGTCAAATGAGTCTCAGATACCAACATTATATCAATATTTTTTTCCATGAGGAAGTGCTCAAGTTCATTTTTATGCTGGCGAATGCCGTTTGCGTTCCTGAAACATATTTTTAATATGTTGATGGTTGGTTAACTAATGCTTGAAGCAGTGTATTCTGCATTCGTAGCATTTCTCGCATCATGATAGTCATATTTGTTGTAAAGTTGTTTATAGTTAGCACCAGATTCTCAATAGTAGCTTCAAGGCGACTAAAGTTAAAGCCTGAGTTTGCCTTCGCTGAATTATTTTGCGGTGAAACATTTTGTGACGGACTAGAACTAGCCTTAGCAGCATCGGCATACGATACACGTGAAGTAACTGGTTGATTCACTTGAGCAAAAGAAGCGGAGTACGCGTTTAATGGTTGGGTTGGAGCTAATTTAGGTTTTTGACTCATAGTCTGTTTAACAAAAGAATATACAGGGCATCCTCTATAGGTAGCGGTGTGATTACCTTCACAATTACTAAATTTTTTTTCTGCTTGTTCTTTTGGCTTAGTGCAGCTAGGTAGGTAAATTGCAGTAAGTTTTTGTATGGCCATATTCTTGGCAATTACGGCACTGTACAGGACCTGAACGCTTACGTGGCTCCTCAACTGTGATTTTTCGGTGTAACAGAAACTTTACGCTATAAATTTATAAATAAATAAATGTATTAAAAAATAAAAATATTTGTCGTATTCGGAAGTTATTTTCATTGATTGAAATTTTATTATAATTGTATAATTGTGAATGGCGGTGATTTGAAATTTGAATTTATTGTTTTCGCCACTGTCCGTAAGTTTGATTTTGAATGATTGCACTCATTGCCCACATTGTTTTGTTTATATGCTTGTTTTGTTTTTCTATACTTACTTCGTCTTTGCCACAAAGCAGTATTATAGTTTTTGTGAAGTTGGAGAGAGGTCGAGTTGCAACCACAACTTATTTTATTTCGCGTGGTGGAATTTCTTGAATTGAAGCTAAGAGGAAATTGCATCACCCAATTGTGAGCAGATCATGGAGACTACAGATGAAAGAGAATTGCGTAGAAGAAGCCCCTAGTTTGATAGTGAGCAAAATTTGGACAAATGCCCTACACCACCAGCCACCGTCCGGTGTCCAATGGACGATGCCAACAATTTTTTAGCTAGCCAGGCAGACGCAGAACCAGCAGTGCAAATTTCATCATGTACGTCACCAATAAAAACACAAGTGAAGATATGAGAGTCCGCCACATCCTGGAAACGTCAATCCAATGTACGCAACGTCAGCCTTAGAAACACCTTTAGTTACACCCGCTTCACATCAAAAGTTGCTAAATAGTATGCAGATGAATAAACATGACCTAGAAAGAAAGCTGAGAGATTCACTACAATTGTAGCATCATTAAAATCAGTCAGGTAATATCATTCAAATACACACATCTACGTCACAGTGCGCGTCAGCAGCATAACATGATACTGCATGCCTAAAACAATCGCTACTCCACCACCACGAGTAGCATCATCAACCATTGGTCAATGCGGGGGAGAATGTTGACACTTAGTTCAACATATTATTCCATGAAATATAATTTATTTATAAATAGTAACAATCACTTTTGTTTGTCACTGTAAGTTATTTGTTAATATTATTATTATTCATGCCAAAAGGCAATTAACCTTAACATGAAAAGTAGATCATTTGATTTCCACATTAAACTTATGTCATTGAACTTGCCATTATTCACTTAAACACAAATATGCCAATACAGCTAAGTTAAACACAATAATTAAAAATAGGTCAATAAGAATTCACTCGTTGACCAATAATTGATTAATCATTTTATTTTATTATAAAATTAATTTAAGCATTTTATTATTAGGTTAAAGTAAGCAATTTATTCTTGTTATTATTAAATTAATTTAGTATAAAAGCAAGAATTAAAATAAAGAATTTATCTATCTTCTTCAGGCATTTAAAGTGTTTTACTGATTGATCTTTACTACGTTTTTCAAGTTCAAGTGCTTGAAGGACAACCCGGCAAACAAAAATAGTGTCAATATAAGTTTATGTGCTTGGATTAAAATAACTATTGACAAACATTCAATGTTAATTTATTTTATTTTTTGTAATTATTCATATAAAACGCGAAAATCGCGATATTATTTATCTTGTTTTAATATAGGCAATATGGGTATTTTTTTTTTAATTTTTAGATTATAATAATTTGGTGATAAGCAAAATTTCTGTTCTCAAATCTAAGATGCTGTGAGATATATTTAAGTTTTCATATATAAATTTTTTAATTGAAACAAGTAGATTCATATTGAATCTACTTGATTCGCTCTCACGATTTTGTATGGCAAAAGCAAACAAAAAGGGGTTAAAAAATTTGACATTCATCTATAACAATCACTGAAAATATATTTTCAGTTAACAACTTTTTTCTTTGATTCATTAAATTTCTTTATTGACTAAATTACAAATTTTTTATAAGATTTTTTATTAATTCAAATATTAATATTATTGAAAAAAATATTATCCTATTACAATTTTTGTTATTGATATAGGGGATTTCTTTATCACAGGAAATTCGAAAATTAAAATTATTGAATACCGGGATTTTTGTTATCAAAAATTAAAAAACCATTGTCATGATTTTCCCCGTCGGCATATAAGTACACACATAAAACCTCAAAACTATGAACACTCTTAATCCATTCGCACAAAATATTCCACCGACATTTTCGCACAAAATACGCAGGCAAATATTTAACAAAACTCGCATCTCATCCTAATCCGCTTGCTCGTAATATTGTGAGTTTTACTGGATACATCCACCTAAAAAAAAGGGCACACGGGCTCTTATACTCAACACTACAGATGGGACTACTTGAAAATACTTTTTCCCCCTTTTTTGACTATCACTACTTATGTATGTATTATTAATAACTATTAACAGGTTTATATCCGACAGTGGTCGGGCCTAATAATTATGTTTTATATTTAAGATTTGAATACTTATTGTTAGTTCATATTTGAAGACACAACAAATAAATACGTGTATTACAAAAAAAATTCGCACGGTCAGATAGACAGACAGACATACACTTAATGTAAACAAAAACTATTAATGTAAACAAAAAACACAAATTTCCAAGAATTTAAAAATTTTCAAATTTTAATTACCCCAATTTCACAATTTCAGCCCAAAATTTAACAATTTCAGCCCAAATTTCTTCAGATGTAGAACGCAGTTTTTGTAATTTCAAATGAAAAGGGGATAAAACTGGACAAATGATGGCAAAACCGGTATCTCTATATCTCGGAAAGTACGATTAATTGACTCAAATTTCTGAAAGCGTACAAATGCAGCTAAAAAATAAGAGGACCTGTTTTGGTACTTTTTCGATGTATGAACTTTGGGGTGATCGAAATGGGTAAAAACAGAACTTAGTAACTTTTTTTTTTAACATCTTCTGAACTATTTCACTTAGATATAAACTATTTTTCGTATTGTTTCCTTCCTAATTCCTTCTAAACAAATTTAGATTGAATTTATTTAACTTTTTCGAAAAAGATAAAAGAACGAAATCGGTTCAAACACCAAGCACCACTAAAAGTAATTTTTAATAAGGACACAAGCAATTTACTGAAACCAAACAAAAGAAAATATGGCCGATGCTCCGAAATTGCGGAAATATACTTTCTATACGCGGAGTAATACTTTTTACACACTGCAATTATATGGATGCCAAATGAAAGAACTTTTAAACCAAAATACAGAACAAGGATACATTCAACAAACAGCAACTAAAGTACGAGTACAAACAAGCTTACAGACAAATTAAACAAATTGAAGTTCATGGATTACTTAAATTTTTAAATTAACAAAAAAATTTAAAATGTAACTTAACAATGTAATCTCATACTCCAATCAACATATCGATGGTCACAAGTAGAAAGGCCCTAACTCGTATTATCACGAAATCGAGTTTTTCATTGATTCCAATACATTTCACAAATGTACACCCCGTCACCAGGGCTCTCAAATATGGCAATTTCTTGCCAAAAGTGGCGTGTTTTCAACTTGTGTTTATTTTTTAACAAAATTGGAAATAAAAATTTTTGTAATTCAAAAAAATAGTTTCTCATAAAAGTATTTAAAAAAAATAAGTCCTACCAAAACTCGCCTGCAAATAATTAAAAAAACGTAATTTTTACGATTTTTCTTAAGTATATTAGTTATAGTAATTAATGTGTTCTGCTTTTGGTGATTTTCGTTAAATTTTTATACAATTATTTTATAGAAATGTATATTAAAAAAAGTGTTAAATAAACACAAATTTATTGTCATATACATACCGCACTTAATCAACAAGAGAGTATTAACTCAAAATTTCTAAAATTTCACTTCTTGCAAGAAATCAACTAACAACATCAAAATATATATACTGTAAAATTTCAACGTATTCCGATTAGGGTTGGGAACATGAAGAAAATGTATCGATATATATCGTATCGATGTTTTTGAACGGTATCGATATATATTTTTTTAAAACCGATATACTAATATTTTTTATATGAAAAATTATTTTTTTCAAAAATATTTCAAATTTGAAATAAATATACAAACTAACATACATATTTACAAGCATGTTACATACATTTTTTATTAAAACTTCAATATTTATTTATCAAACCATTCAACAAAAATAATATAAACAAAAGATTAAATAAAAATAATAAAACAATTCAAAATAAACAATAAGATAATGGAAACAAAAAAATTTAACAAAAACAAGGTGAATGGAAATTCATATACATGCATACGAACATGTATTTATACTCAACTCGCATTTATTGTGTATAAATGCCAAAATATGTAGCTATTCTAAAAATGAGTCTAAATTTACCATCTCTAATTTGCAACAGACTCACCATTGTCGATTATTCTTTACTAGTTATGCACATGTTAGTTAATTTGCTTATTTTTTTCTGTGAGGATCTGACTACTTTTTGGAAGGTTTTCTTAATAGAGCCTTTTAAACTTAAAATTTCTAGTCTGTTATAGTTCTATTCATAATGTCTGCGCCAGTTCAAAAGGGTAGAGTTACATAAAATGATGGTTTATAAGGTGATATGTGCACCATTGTGTCATAATAAGAACCGAGTAATTTGATTAATTTTTTAAGAGTCATCTGAGTAGAAATATGTAAAATATAGTGTAAATTTTAGTGTAGTAAAGTCTGCCCAGACGAAGTACTTTAGAAAACGAAACTAAATGCCAGCATGAGTGAAATGTGCATTCAAGGTTTCAATACAGTAGCTTGTGTTTTAAATTTATCTAGTTGGTAACTTACCTAAGCTTATTTTTTTGCAAAAATTTAGTTCTCTTCCGTATAATATTTCAATACAAATTTGATAAACGTGGCCCTACTTCCCCAATTTAACAATCGGTGCTTTAAAATTTTTCCTCTTCGTAAATCCTTTAACTTAAAGTGCGTGTCTATGCCCCCAATTGAAACTTCCAGGATTTAAAATCTTTCTTGGTGATCTCTAATTTAGATTTATTTGTGTATTGAGTTTAAGCTCTCTAGTGCAAATTTTAGCTTGAAATTTTATGGCCGTTACCCCCAGCCTGCGTAACTTTTTGAAACTCAAGATTTTGTTATGAACAGCGCCCAATTATCATCGTACCCTTTTTAAGATGATAGCTCTCAATTAAAAGCTTCAGTATCAAACTATCGTGGACCCTGCCACTACTGGTTAAAATATTTGGATTTTTAGATTTTTCTATTTGGTTTCACATCTTGACCTACTTGCGTATCTCATTTCAGCTCTCTACCGCAAATCTAATTATTTAATTTTTATTTTTTAAATAATTTTTTTGCCAGTGACAATCATATATATATATATATATATATATATATATATATATATATATATATAAAGTTTCGTTGGAAACGGATATTAATTTTTAAATAAATAGTATATTTAAATCTGCTGATCCAAAGTACATAAAATAGGAGGTTTAAAATGTATGGGCGTTAAAACACACTTTTTTCAACGAAATTGTATAATAAATATATAAATATGTAGTATATTCAAATAAGCTGACCCGAAGCACATGAAATAGGAGGCTCAAATTGTATGGGCGTGTTACCGCCCACTTTTTCAATGTATATTTATAGCCTTGCATTATTGCAGCATGTATGCCAAATTTCAATAAAATCGCTTGAGGTTAACGCCTTAGATTTGTTTTTTAAATTCTGAGCCTTATGGGCGCAGCCGCGCCCTCCGAAGTAAAATTTTTCGGTTTTTAGATTTTACTAATAATTTGCTAATCTATAACTACTCTTTTATCCAATTTCAGATCACTAGCGCAAATTTTTATTTTTCTTCTTATGGGTGTGTTCCCGCCTACTCTACTCTATCCAATGTTTTCTTTGGCTAATTGTTATCTTTCCTGTTTAGTTTCGTTGAAAACCGATAATAGTAATTACATAAATAGTACATTTAAATGTGCTGACCGGAAGTACACAAAATAGGAGGTTTAAACTGTATGGGCGTGTTAACGCCCACTTGTATTATTGTAACATGTGTATTATTGTAACATGTGTGCCATACTTCAATAAAATCGCTTGAGTTAAACGCCTTAGATATGTGTTTTTAATTCTGAGCTATATGGGCATAGCCCCGGACTCTTGGTAAAATTTTTTTTGTTTTCAGATTTTTTTAAGCTGATTACCTACATAGTTCTACTTTTCCACCAAAATCCAGCTCCCTAGCGTAAATTTTAGTTTTTATGGGCGTACCCCGCCTCCCTGATTCAATTTTTTGGCTTTTCAGATTTTTCTAGTTCAGCGCTCACCTAGATCTACTTGTGTACCAAATTTCAGATCTCTAAGTATACTAAAACTTTCAAATTTCGCGTGTGAGGTAAAATGGATTTAATCTAATTATGGTTTAAATTTTATAATTTTACGATTGCGGGGAACAAAATTATGAGGGGGTAAAAACAGCGCGAATGGCTTCCTGTAAATATACACACTGCGTGGATTGGCCGGAACTTGGCCTGGCGCACTGCTGTGCGCCTAGATTTATTTAATTTTTGCCACAGGCCCCTGGCTATTAATTTAAGTTAATTTTTAATTATTATTTTTCGAACTTCATTTGTTTCAATATTTATAATTTATTTGAAGTTCGTATCGCTTTTTTAAGCCAAATTACATGAGATAATTATTAATAAAAAAATAACATCAGAATATTTACAACTAACTTTGATGTTATTTGTTCATTAATAATTTGGCTTAAAAAAGCGATACGAACTTCAGCCCGTTCAAATAAATCATAAATATAGAAAATATCAAGTTCGTATAATAATAATTACAAATTAACTTATATTAATAACCGAAAAAAGTTTGTCTTAAGTAGAACAAAAAATAAGCAAATTAACTAACATGTGTAAAGAATAAAATACAATGGTAAGTCTGTTGTAAATTAGAGATGGTAAATTTGGGCTTTCATTACAAAACACGTTTTCAGCAAATTGAAATACGATGAAACAAAACAATTTACGTATTCCATTTGCAAGAAAGTTTCGTATATAAGGCAGAAATCTACATCAACTGTCACCACACACACAGTGGACCAACACAAAAGAATGCTGATGATGAAGGTTCGAAAACGGCTGGCTGTTCCGTTCAACGATGTGTTGTCAGAATATTTACAACTAACTTTTACGTTATTTGTTCATTAATAATTATCACATGTAAGTTGACTTAAAAAAGCGATACGAACTTTAGCCCGTTAAAATAAATCATAAATATAGAAACAAATGAAGTTCGAAAAATAATAATTAAAAATTAACTTAAATTAATAGCCAGGGGTCTGTGGCAAAAATTAAATAAATATACTTAATAGTAACAAACCAAAAAAGTTTGTATTAATTAGAACAAAAAATAAGCAAATTAACTAACATGTGCATAATTAGCGAAGAATAATCGACAATGGTAAGACTGTTGTAAATTAGAGATGGTAAATTTGGGCTTTCATTTGAAAACACGTTTTCAGCAAATTGAAATACGATGAATCAAAACAATTCACGTATTCCATTTGCAAGAAAGTTTCGTATATAATGGAGAAATCTACATCAACTTTCACCAAACACAGTGGACCAACACAGAAGAACTCTGATGATGAAGGTTTAGTGGCCTTTAAAAACGGCTGGCTGTTCCGTTCAAATATGTGTTGTTAGAATATTTACAACTAACTTTGATGTTATTTGTTCATTAATAATTATCACATATTATTTGGCTTAAAAAAGCGATACGAACTTTAGCCCGTTCAAATAAATCATGAATATAAAATTTGTTTTATTTTGTGATTTTAATTCGAGCATTTTTATCATAAAAATAGCAACATGTTTTTATGATAAAAATGCTCAAGTGACTTTTCTCAAATCATAGATATTTTTCCCCAATAATAATTGCAAGAGTTTAAAATAAAAACAATGTAAATATATTTTCAAATGGAATTTGCTTACTATTATGGATTCGGATTTTGAAATTCTCTTAAAATGTAACCACAGACAGTTTTTCGTCTTTACTGAACATTTAAAGTTTTTAGTTAATACCCTCTTGTTGATCAAGTGCAATATATTAGGAAAAACTACATTAAACTGTTTGGCGACTTTTCAAACCAATTGTTGCAGGAACTACGTTAATTTTTTAAATGAAGTTTGAGTCATGGAAATAAAATACAGAACATTTCCAAATTTTTTCCTAACGAATTATTTATACAGAACCGCACTCTCAAATACACTACTGTTCTGTATAATACAGAACGAATGATCACCGTAATAATAGGCTGCTTTCTCATCACTATCACTAGGATCGGATTGTGACTCTTCTCTCTAACATCATAATCATGGCTTACGGTCTCTTTCGAATTAATAAAAAACGTCGCACCAGATTGATGCGATCGAAGTGAATTGGTATTTATAACACCGATATCAATTAAAACGGATATAATACAGTATACAATCAAGGTTTGTTTTGCACTGACAATTCATAAATCTCAGGGTCAGACTTTGAAAGCAGCAGGAATAGATCTAAGAGGAAAATTATTCTAGCACGGCTAGTTTTAGGTAACCTGTTCGAAAGTGAGCACACGTGGTTAAATGGTTAAATGATTAACTTAGCACATGGCGGCAGGGTATCTTAGTTGATGAATAAATAGGTGTTTTGAACATAAATTAAAAAATAAATCTATTTTCAAAACAATATCGAAAAAAATTTTGTTTTTATTAGGAATTGTTACAATTTAAATTTAACATTTATTAACGTACTAATAAACCCAAATTATTATTTTACTTATTGAGTAAAATATTTTTTTATTTAAAGTACATTGAAATTTATTATTGAGATCATAAGGGAACATTTATCTAAAGTTTCCTAGGACAACTTTCATTTCAACAAATGAGATGCTTAACAAATAACAAAAGTTGAAACAAGAACCCAATAAACAACATATTTTTTTTCTTTACTAAATTGGCTTTTTTCAGCTCCAATTGTAGTTGTGAAAGTATGTAAAGAAAATAAATGTAAATAACAACAACAGCTATTCAAGAATAGAGTGTTGCCACGCAAGTTTTTGAACCTTTTGGCTTCAAGTTAATAATTAGTGTTTCTTATTGGGAATTGTTTCAAGTTTATTTTGACATTTATTAACGCACTAATAATCCCAAAATTTTATTCTACTTATTAAGTAAAATGTTTTTTAAATACATTGAAATCGTTCTCGTTGTACATTCATAGTGAACAGACTCATCCAAATTTATAATTTAAAATATCTCTTATGCCAAAAAATAACAGTTACCAGCGTTCTAGACCCGTACAGTGCCATAACTGTCAACTGGCCACACAAAAACTTACTGCAATTTTCCTTCAGTTTGTGTTATCTGCGGTGAATTGCACGGTACTGCTGATTGACTAATGGCCTATTTCTCACCTGCGAAAGAAAACGTTCGACTTACAATTTATATTGAAACCAACAATAAAATATGAAAATTTGTTTTTGTTTTGAATATAACTTGTAAGTCGAACGTTTTCTTTCGCAGGTGGGAAATAGGCCATAAACCTAAAGATCTAGCAGAAAAAAATGTAGTAATTGTGGAGGTAATCCCACCGCTAACTACAGAAGATGTCCTGTATATTCTTTCGTTAAACAGACTAACCTAAATTAGCTCCAGCACAAACAGCAAACGCTTACTCCGCCACTTTTGCTCAAATGAGCCAACCTGTCACTTCTGATCCACCTAAGACTAGTTCTATTCCCACACAAAATATTTCGCCTCAAAATAATTCAACGAATGTAAACTGAAGTTTTAACTTTAGTCGCCTTACTATTGACAATTTGGTGCAAACTATTAATAATTTTACAACAAATATGATTAGCATAATGCAAGAAATGCAAAGAATGCGGAATACACTGCTTCAAGCATTAATAAACAAGCCATGAACACGTTTAATATATGTTTCTGGATCGCAAATGGCATTCGCCAACATAAAAATTAACTTGAGCACCTCCTTACGAAAGAACTATTGATAAAATATTGGTGTTTCTGGGGTTCACGTCTTATCATCCCCAGAGGTCGAGCGTTGTTCAACACAATATCAAAAATGGGCTTGGACGTCATTTCAAGTAAGGAGCCCACTAACTGGCCTACAGACATACATAAAATTCCGTATGTTATAGATTTTGGCGTCATGAAAAATATTTCTAGGGAAATAATTAACGTTAAAGCTTCTCTAGATGTCTCTTCCGATCACTCTCCCACGATCAGTATAATTTGAAGCTCACTGCCAAGTGCTTTACCTCACTCATAAGTGAGTGTCGTTTTAATTGGCTGCGATTCAAAAAATATCTTAGAAGTCATTACACGGAAAACATTGCACTAAGAACATCCGAAGATATTGAAGCTAACATTGCCACAATTAACGAAATGATTAAAAAGGCTGCTGAACATGCTACTACCTCCCATCCACAGACTGGGCTTAATACAATTTATTTTACAGCTATTTAACGTCTCGTATGTGAAAAAAAGAAGAGCCAGAACATAAATTAAGATTTATTTATTAAAACTCCGAAAGTTGCTTGCATCTGAAAAAATTGCATCTCTTAAAAATTATATGGAAGGTCTTGATATCACACCAGCGTGTAGAAAGCTTAAACCCCCGTTGAGTTTAAACCACCTCTGCGCACATCTACCGGAGGTTGGGCAAGAAGTGATACTGAAAAAGGTAATTTGTTTGCAAAGCATTTAAAATACGTATTTAGCCCAAACACATGTATTAGTGCTGTTAATTTGCCGAGCGTAGTTGTTCTTCCCCCTCGACCCATAAAGTTTAAGACGTGTGATATTCAGATATTAATTGCAGAACTTAATCCAAAGAAAGCTTCAGCTATTGATGGAATTAGTAACAAGATGCTGATGAGCTTGCCTCATATTGCAACAAGAATTTTTCTATTTATTTTTAATGCCATTTAACGAATGCGATATTTTTTACATAACTGGAAACTTGCCAAGATAAAAATGATTCCGAAGCAGGAAAAAAATCTTACCAAACCTCAATTATATAGGCCTATAAGCTTACTATCAACAATCTCAAAGCTTTTCGAAAAGCTGCTCATGACTAAATTGCCCAGAATTTTAGCTGATAATAGGTGCATCCCGGACCATAAATTTGGCTTTAGTGCTACTACTGAGCAGACGACTATTTTGATTCAAGCTATAAGGAGGACATTTGAAGAAAAGTAGATTTGTTCTGCCCTTTTTATTGATGTTTCTCAGGCACGATGTTTTTTTTTTAAATTGAAAACATATCTGCCAATAAATATACAAAAACTTTTGGAAAGTAATATTATTGGTAGGAACTTAACTGTTTTGAAAAGAGTCCTCAAGAGTGTGCCCGAATCTATATTTTCCGGTTAACCCAGGGTAGTATACTAGGGCCAGTTTTGTATTTAATATATACTTGTTTAATACTTGTGAGCAATAATATCCAGACGTCTACATTTTCCGATGATACAGCCTGTATGAGTATGCACGAAAGCTCTTCGGAGGCATCCTGCAATCTCCAGGAACATATTACTCAGCTGTAAACATGGTTGAACTTATTTAGAATTAAAGTAAATGAATAAAAGTGTGTTCATATAACGTTTACCCTAAAAAAAGATACTTGTTCCCCCATTAAAATCAACAATCAAAATATCTCTCTACATTCACAAGTTAAAAAATTTGGTATTTGATCGAAGGCTTATATGGAAACATCATATTGACTCTAACCCTACTCAAGTGAAACTTAAGTTAACTCAAATACATGGGTTGATTGGCAGAAATTCAACACTCAGCCTAGACTGCAAACTTTTACTATGCAAGTCACTTTTGAAGCCAATATGGTGCTACGGAGCTATCGGGCACTGCTCCATGTTAAAATGTTGAGAAAATCCAACGAAGATAAAACAAGATTTTAAGGTTAATAACATCTGCTCCATAGTACACTAAAAATTCAAATTAACATCGTGATTTAAATATGCTACTAGTGACTGAAGAAATTGCAAAATACAAAGGCAAATGCTTAACTAAACTTGAGTCACATTCTTATACCCTTGCTCGTAACATCTTAAATTTTACTTGACACATCCGCCTAAAAAAGGGGACACAAGAGCTCTTACATTCAACACTCCAGATGGGATTGCTTTAAAATACTTCTTTTTTCCTTTTTTGATTATCACTAATTATGTATTATTTATAACTAGCCCTAAGTTTATGTCCGACAATGGTCGGGCCTAATTATTGTATTTAAGATTTAAGATTTGAATAGTTATTGTTAGTTAATTTTTGAAGATACAATAAATAAAAACATGTATAAAAAATTTAAGAAATTTTTATTCGACATATTGTCATAATTATATTTTAATTTGAAATTTATATGCTGGTGGGCCATTTTCTTCTATATGCAATTCATTGTTGCTTCAACAAATCATCAGTAGACTTCAATCACATATTTTGAATAGTCTCAAACCTCTTTCTTATTCACAGACTTTCAAGAACTATTTGAAAATTCACAAATAATATTTTTGAAAATCACAAAAGAAAAATAAGCAAGAAAGATAAGAAATTTACACAAAACCTAGCAAATAATTTTTATTCGATATGAATTTATTTGTTATAGCAACAACGAAATGCATATAGAAAAAGCTGAACCACCAGCAATGAAATTTCATGTATTAAAAAAAAAATATGCTATGCTCATTAGACTGGTCGCAATTCTTTTTTTTTTGGAAATTTGAAGAAATTGCAAAATACGCAGGCAAATACTTAACTAAACTTGCGCTGTTTAAAATATGAGGTTTGGTGTAAAAAATCATTTCCTAATTTTTCAGTTCAATCCCACGGTGCCTAATGGGGGCGAAGGTTCCCCATATTATGAAAAACATCTATTCAATCAGATCTTTACTTATATTTTCTTATCTTGTATTTATTTATTGTATCTTCAAATATGAACTAACAATAATTATTCAAATATTAAATCTAATATAAAATTATTAGGACCGACCACTGTCGGACATAAACTTAATGATAATTATAAATAATACATAAGTATTGATAATCAAAGAGGAAGAAAAAAATATTTTCAAGCAGTCCTATCTAGAGTGTTGAGTATAAGAGCCCTTTTGTCCCTCTTTTTTAGGCAGATGTGTCCAGTAAAATTCAAGATGTTACGAGCAAGGGGATTTGGATTTGACTCGAGTTTTAATAAATATTTGCCTGCGTATTTTGCAACTTCTTGAATCACTATTGGCGTATTTAAATCACGATATATATTTGAATTTTTGATGTACCATGGAGCCGATGTTATTAACCGTAAATTTTTTTTTTACCTTCATTGGATTCTCTCGACATTAAAAGCTGAAGCAGTGCCCCGTAGTTGAATTCCGTGGCATATATATAGCATATAGGTTTTAAAAGGGGCTTGTAGATCAAAAGTTTGCAATCTAGACTTAGAGTTGAATTTCTACCAATCAACCATTGTACTAGAAATAACTTTAGTTTCATTTGTGTTAGGTTTGAGTCAATATGTTGTTTTCATGTCAGTCTTCGATCAAGGTGTATACCAAGTTATGTCATATGTAAATATTGAGTTTGATTATTGATTCTAATGAGGGAACAATTATCTTTTCGTAGGGTAAATGTTACCTTAGCGCACTTCTGTTCGTTTACCTTTATTCTCCATAAGTTAAAACAAAGTTCCAGCTAGGTAATATGTTCCTGAAGATATCGGGATACCTCGTGAGGGTTTTTGTTTATACTAATGTAGGCTGTAGCATCGGCAAATGTATTACTGCCCAGAGGCATTTCACAAGTATATATCAAAACAAAACTGGCCCGGATGAGATAGTTACAGGTATACTCATAAAGTCTTCTTCCATTCTTCCACAACAGTGAACTTCGGGGCAAGAATATAACTTTCCAAAGGATTCAGAATGTTTGTTGGTACGTAAGTCTTCAATTTTAAAATTAGGCCTTCATGCCACTCTTTATAAAATGCCTGAGGAACGTCAATAAACAGTACAGAACAATACTTCTTTTCTTTAAAAGTTTTTCTTATAAATTGAACCAATCTAAGAGTTTGTTTAATGGTGCTATGCTAACTTCTATAACCGAATTTATGATCCGGGATGTACCCATTATTAGTTAGAATTGGGGACAATTTTATTATGAGTAACTTTTCAAAGAGCTTTGACATTCTTGACAGTAAACTTATTGGCTTACATGACCCAGGCTTGGTAAGGTCTTTGCTTGGCTTTGGAATAATTTTTATCTTGGCAGGTTTCCAGCTGTGGGGATAATACTCAAGTCGTCAAATGGTATTAAAAATGAATAACAGGATTGTAATTGCAATATGAGGCAAGTTTATCAGGATATTGTTACTAATTCCTTCAACACTTGGAGCTTTCTTTGGGTTGAGCTCAGCAATTAGTTTTTGAACGTCACGCGTCTTAAATTGTATGGGTCGAGGGGTTAGAGCAACTAGACTTGGCAAATTACCAACACCAGAAAATGTGTTTTGGGTAAATACGGATTTTAAATGCTCAGCAAATATGTTAGCTTTTTCAGTACCACTTCTGGCCTAGCCACCGGTAGATGTGCGCAGAGGAGGATTAAACTCAACGGATGTTTTAAGCTTTCTAGCAGCGCGCTACAATGAGTAATTATATGATGGTGTGGAATCTAGACCTTCCAGCTAAGTTTTAAGAGATTCGGTTTTTCCAGATGCAAACACTTCTTGGAGTCGCTTATAGCACTCGTTAAGTCTGATTTTATGTTTGGGATATCTGCGTTGTTTCCATTACCTTCTAGCTCTTCTTTTTTCACATACGAGACGTTCAATATCCATAGATTAAAAAATGCCATCGGTCACCCTGATTGGCTGACTTTTTTGACAGCTCTAATTGTAGCTGTAAAATTATGTAGAGAAAATAAATGTAAATAACAACAACAGATTTGAACAATAGAGTGTTGCCACAAAAGTATATTTGACCTATTGGGATCAAGTTAATAATTAAGGTTTTTTATTGGGATTTGTTACAATTTAAGTTATAACAAGAAATAAATGCAGATAGACATGTACGGCCTGCATATCGTTAACTAAAACATGAAACGCTCTAAGTAACCAAAAATTGGATACCAAGCTTCATAAATTCAGATGTATTTGAACAACATACATCATTTCCAAAATAATTGGGCCTCAACCAAAATATAAATAAAAAATAAAATACCATTACCTCTAAGATTATGAAAATTTTAGTAATGCTGTATTTTCTTTCATGTAACGATATGCTTTGCAAACTGTTGTATATGTGTAAATACCTTTATAGCAGTCTGCATAATTAAATTGGTAGCATAACTTATACCCTTAGAACCTAGTTTTGTTACAGCAGAATATCCACGTTCCTTGGCTTGAAGAATAAAGTCATCGATTTCCTAAAATAAATAATTTTCGATCAATCAAATAAATTACTTTACTTACAAATATATATTTATAAATTTATACTCCAACCTGTTCACGACGGATCAACATTGGGTGGAAAAATTTCCTATATAGTGTTGAGCTACCTTTTGTAGCTGGTGATAGCAACCACAATACAGTAACTACTTTCGCTTCGTAGTAAAATGGAAACCACGAAAGGAAAATATCTGCAAAAGTTTCCATGCATGTAAAAAATGCATAAACAATCCAATACATCATCCACTTTACCTGATAAAAATTAAATGTTATTTAAATAACGATATAACCCATATGCTAATTACATACATATTCCTTAACATTCTTTGTTCGAACTGCTTTGTAAGAGTAATAGGCTGGGTAAATAGTACCAAAGCATAATCTGAAAAATGATAAAAAAAGAAAAGACATACTATCTATCTATATACATAATTAATAAGCAAACATGTTTTTTGTAATCCATTTTACGCTGGGACTACTGCACCGATTTAAAAAAATATATGGTTTTAAAGGGTTTTTGGTACAGATGTGCAGAGTATATATTTTATTAAAATCGGTTCAGTATTATGGGAGCTATAAGCGTTTAAAAATGCTACTACTAATGCACACATATTACACACGCATTTATTAGCTAACAAGTAAACAAGAAATCAATTCCCAATTCTGTATAATTTCTTGTTATTTTCACTCTCCGTTGCGAACTTAAGCGTTCAAACAAATTTTCAATTTAATTAATTTAGGTGTGGAATCAAATACATTTTCAAAACTTGTAGAAATGTCAAACATTGCGCCCTAACGAAAAAGTAGCATGAAGTTATCATAAGTGGACAAAATTGTACATGGTCTTAACGAGTTTTGCCATAAAATTTTACATTTAAAATCACAATAGATTTTCGATTTTGGAAGAGCTGTTCAAAGAGTTTTGGAGCACTGGAATGAGTAACAGCATCATTTTTAAAGGATATCAGACAACAATACTTACAAAATATTTTTGGGAAAAAATTTTCTTTTTCTTTTGAAATGGGGATTTTTTGGGGACATGACGTCTTAAATTGGGTACAAGAGGCAAACTTTTTCTGGCAGCACTGCTTTTTCAATGTAAGTTTTAACAAATCATATAACAAGAACATGATATAAGGCAATGGGCCAAGTGACTAAACACCTAGCTATACTACATAGTTCCAAGTAGTAGCACTAGCTTTATCTTTTCAGTACTAGCTAAGTCTAGTAGTTAAGGCTAGATAAAGTGTGAATAACTCTTTGCTAGCGCTACATAGCTAGTACTGAAAAAAGGTAGCAAATGCTGGAAAATTTAACAGCTGACAAAAATCAATTATGAGTTACCACTTTTTTGCTTTCGGAATTTGGATGTATGAAAGTAGTAGTAGAATGTATGCGCCCGAGCAATAAAAATTGTCAAATTTGGGTAATTTAAATCGAAATTTTGTAATTTATGGGCTAAAATTTACATATTAAGGTAATTACTGTCAATGGTGCGAAGTGACGAGGGTTATGGACGGTTTGTACGTAGAAAAGGGTAGTTTGATGTCGGCCGTCGATGTGTGTTTGTTTTAATTTTATGGTTTCATATCCGTTCGCCGATGCGCATAGTTAATTATGTATGCACGTGGGGGCTTGTTTGTACGTAGTATGTATTTTCGTTTGGTAAGCGGTGCGGAAGGGTACTTGAGAAAGAAATTGTGTGGAAATCAATGAATGTTTTTTGTTGTTGGTTTTATTTAGTTTGATTTTTATTTATTTATTTTTCTATGTTTAAAGAGCTCGAAGACATGAATAAAATATATGGTTTGTGAGATAATCATGGTTTGATATCCGTTCGCCGATGCGCATAGTTAATTATGTATGCACGTGGGGCTTGTTTGTATGTAGTATGTTTTTTCGTTTGTTAAGCTGTTGCAGCAGGTTCATGATTTTATATTGTGTGTGCATAGTTTAGTTTTTTGTAATATTCTTTTGTTTGTACGTATTATGTTTTTTCGTTGTTAAGCGGTGCGGAAGGGTACTTGAGAAAGAAATTGTGTGGAAATCAATGAATGTTTTTTGTTGTTGGTTTTATTTAGTTTGATTTTTATTTATTTTTTTCCTATGTTTAAAGTGTTCGAAGACATGAATAAAATATATGGTTTGTGAGATAATCATGGTTTGATATCCGTTCGTCGATGTACATAGTTAATTATGTAGGTACGAAGGATTTTATGTATGTTTTTGTTTTAATTTTAATTTTGAATGGAATTTTGTTTGTTTGTTAAGCGGTTGAAGCAGGTTTATGATTTTAGAGTGTAAGTGCGTGTGTGCATAGAGAAAAATGTTGCTTTTGTCTTTTTGCAATATTCTTTTTTTTAGCTGGTGGTCATGGAAGATTATTTTAGAAAGAAATTATGTATGCTTGTGGGAAATCTATGAATGTTTTTTGTTGTTGGTTTTATTTAGTTTGATTTTTCTATTTCCTTATTTAAAGAGTTTGAAGAGGTAAACGAAGTATGTAATTTATGAACTTATTTGAAGGTTGGAAAAAATGAAGTGTAAGATATTTATGATTGTCACATTATGTTTTTTTTATTTTTTTTTTATATGGAATACAAAACGGAAATGATAAACCTTACCACTAGGGCACACTGTTGCGATGTCACAAAATATCATAGTGTGTACTTTATGTTGTTTGTAATATTCGTTTTTTTAGCTGGGGACATGGAAGGGTATTTTAGAAAGTAATTATGTATGCTGGTGAGATATCAATGTTTTGTTTTTTGTTGTTGTTGTTGTTTGATTTTAATTTTTTTATGTGTAAAGAGTTTGAAGAAATGAATAAAATATACAATTTATGCGTGTTGTATTTATTCATTCTTTTCACTTCTTTTGTAAAGAAATTGAAGTTTGTGATATTGAGGATTGTCAAAGATTGGTTGTTATTTTCACTGCTTGCTGACATTTGTCTCTGTCTATTGACTTTTACATTGTGCATATGACTTAATCGTAACTTGTATAAATTGAGAAGTTTTTTATTCTAGCAGCAAGTAAAGCATTGTCTCTACAAGTGTCAAATCCTCAATAATTTCGCTGTTAATACGTTAATAATCAAAGTGACTTTTGAATAAAAAATATTAAATATAATAATATTAAATATATATTTATATATAATAATATTGTATAAACTAAAATAAAAAAAAAGAAAATGAATTCTTTAGCTTATGAGTGCAATGTGTGTAAAAAGATTTATAAATACAAAAAATGCTTTCTGGATCACATCCAAAATCATGGTGTTGAGGACCAATATATATATCCTCAACAACAACAACAATATCAATATCCTCAACAACAAAAACAACAACAACAATATCAATATCCTCAAGAACAAGAACAACAACAACAACAATATCAATATCCTCAAGAACAACAACAACAACAACAACAACAACAACAACAACAACAATACCAATATCCTCAAGAACAACAACAACAATATCAGTATCCTCAAGAACAACAACAACAACAATATCAATATCCTCAACAACAACAACAATATCTATATCCCCAACAACAATATCAATATCCTCAACAACAACAACAACAACAACAATACCAATATCCTCAAGAACAACAACAATATCAATATCCTCAACAACATCAACAATATCAATATCCTCAACAACAGCAACCATATCCTACGGCCATGCAATGGTACCCAAATACTGACCAACAATTGCAATATCAACTACAACAACAACAAAAACAAATGTATTGCCAACAACCCTCTACCTCCATGCAATGGTACACAAATACTTATGAACATCAACAACAACAACAACAACAACAACAGCAAGGTTTACAGGATTTAGGAAGTAGCTCAACAAATAATAATATCAACATTGATGGAGAGTGTATGAAATATTATATGATCAGAAGAGCATTTCAAAATAATATTATTTCTTATGGAATAGAAAATAAAAAGGATCAACTTCTCTTTGAAGATTTTGTTGTCGAAAATGAATCGACTTTTATAGAGAGGCTTGAGTACCATTTGAAGCAACATACTATATTGAAATTTAATATAAGTATAGATGCAGAATATTTAAAAATTGTGGGCGAAGAATTAGAAATAATAATTATAGTACATACAGCAAAAATGAGCTTGTTGACTAGAGCAGATGACGTGAATGAATTTTTCTGTAAGCAGGTCAGAGAAATTCAAAATAAAATGTCTGAGTTTCAAAAAAGAGATTCCGGATGGACTCTTGTTCGCATAGTTCGAGCTGAACTTAATATTAATAAATCTTCTTTGGTAAAAGGAGCTCATTGGATTAGCACCCCGCAGAAGCTTGCTAGTCGTGGTGCTTGCATTAATATTGAAAACAGTGATAATTACTGTTTTAAGTGGGCCTTAATTGCGGCAATGAGTACCTCGGCTATCAATTTTCCGAATCGATGCTCTTCATATAACATTGAAGATATTAGTGCTAATATAATTTCGCTTCAAGATGGAACTACAATTGATTTTTCAAATTTGACATTTACGATGTCACTAAAATATATTAAGGAATTTGAGGGACAGAATGATGTTAGTGTGAATGTGTTTGGATATGACGACGAGAGTGATGAACTAATTGGACCATTTTATATAACCCAAAATGAGAAGACCAAGCATGTTAACTTATTGCTATTGGAAAACGTGGATGGGCATCACTATATTTTTATAAAAGATATTTCAAAGTAAGTAATATATTGGAAAGTATTTAAAATAAAATAATACAATACGCGTTTTTGATGTCTTACAGACTACTAAAAAGGCAAACAACGACACATTGCGAACGACTCTTATTTTGCAACAGTTGTCTGCAATACACCCATCTTGAAAATATTATGGAGAAACATAAAATGGAATGTGGTAAAATAGTTACCACAATGCCAAAGGCAGAAGACTCCATACTGCGGTTCAAGAGCCACCATAGAAAAATTGACGTCCCTTTTGTTGTATACGCCGATTTTGAATGTGTTTTGCAACAGATAGACTTTAGTGTAAGTAGTAAAACTAAATTAAATCAGTCACATGTACCCTGCGCATTCAGCTATTTTATTAAGTGTAAGCATGACAATAAATTGGATAAGCTGAGAATTTATACGGGTAAAGATGCTTCTGAAAAATTTGTTACATTTTTGAATCAATATTGTCAAGATATCTATAACAATTATCTCACAAAAACAATTGAAATGGAGAACTTGACAGATGAAGAAAATGTAACATTTTACAATGCGATAACTTGTCACATATGTGGACAATACTTAAATAATGATCGTGTGAGAGATCATTGTCATATTGTCAGTTTATTCCAATGTATTTTCATAACTATTCATCCTATGATTCTCATCTTTTTGTGAAAGAATTAAGTAAGGTTGCGACAAATATAAAAGTCCTTCCGTTAAATAAAGAGTTATATATATCTCTATCTCAATTTATTAATATGAGTAATGGTACAGATCTTGAACTTAGGTTTCTTGATACAATGCGTTTTATGGCGGATAGTTTGGAATCGTTGGCAAATAATCTTACCGTCAACGATTTTCATACTATTAGAGCACAATTTCAAACAAGCCAAGAATTTAATCTCATAAGGAGGAAAGGAATTTTTCCTTATGATTATCTTGATTCTTTTGAAAAACTTAATGAAACACAACTTCCACCTAGAAAAGATTTCTTTAATTAACTTAATAACAAAGAATGTTCTATTGAAGACTATGCGCATGCGAATGAAGTCTGGACAATTTTTAACTGCAAAACTTTGAAAGATTATATGGAATTGTATTTGAAAACAGATGTGCTTCTCCTAACGGATATTTTTGAAAATTTTAGAAATGTCTGTAAAAAAAATTATAGCTTGGACCCCTGTCAATACTATACTGCCCCGGGGCTATCTTGGGATGCTATGCTTAAGCATACAAACATTGAATTAGAGCTATTAACCGATATCGACATGTACAATTTCTTTAAAAAAGGGATACGAGGTGGAATTGTCCAATGTTGTAAAAGATACTCCAAGGCAAATAATAAGTATTTAGACACTTTTGATAAAAATAAACCTTCCGAATTTCTTATGTATTTAGATGCAAACAATCTTTATGGTTGGGCCATGTCTGAACATCTTCCTTATAGAGGATTCAGATGGTTAAAAGGCGAAGAACTAAATATTAATCCGCAGTTAATAGATGATAATTCAAATGATGGTTATGTATATGAGGTTGATTTAGAATATCCTTCTTATTTACATAACATGCATAACGATCTTCCTTTCTGTGCCGAAAACAAGGAAATTGGAGCATCAAAATATAAAAAACTAATAACTGATTTTTCGCCAAAACATTCTAATTTAATTCATTACAGAGTACTTAAGCAATGTCTAGAAAACGGTTTGATTTTGAAAAAAATACATAGAGTTCTAACTTTTAAGCAGTCTCCATGGTTGAAAGATTATATAGATCTTAATACTAAATACAGAGCCGAAGCTAGAAATAACTTAAAAAAAAAATTTTAAATTGCTCAACAACGCAGTATATGGGAAAACCATGGAGAATGTGGACAAAAGGAAAGATGTGAGGATTGTTACCAGTTGGACTACATTAAACCGAAACCGCTTGGGTGCTCAAAATTGGATATCTAAATCAAATTTTCATAGCTTAGCAATATTTTCAGAAGATATGGTAGCGATTCAAATGAATCGAGTGAAGACATGTTATAATAAGCCAATATATTTAGTATTTTGTGTGCTAGAACTTTCTAAATGGAAGATGTGTAATTTTCATTATAGGTACATGCAACCTAAATTCAAGTCAAAATTGAAATTAAATTACATGGATACTGACTCATTCATATACACAATACAAACTGAAGACTTTTACGCAGACATTAAAAATGATATAGAACATGAATTTGACACTTCTGACTATCCAGAAACAAATGATTACGGGATTCCACTCGTAAACAAAAAAGTTCTGGGTATGATGAAAGATGAGAATTGTGGGATGATTATGGAAGAATTCGTGGGATTACGGTCTAAAATGTACTCCTTTAGTGTACAAAATGGAAATGAAATTAAAAAATCTAAAGGAGTAAAAAAATGTGTTTTAGATAAGTATGGCCTAAGTTCATATAGAGATTGTTTATTTAACAGGTCAAATGTTTATGATAATATGCTCACTTTTAAGTCTAAGTTGCATGAAAGTAGTAGTGGAATGGGCATTCTCCGTCAATTAAACTTGCAAAATTGTTGGCTGAAATTGTTAAATTGTGGCTGAAATTGTTAAATTTGGGTAATTAAAATTTGAAAATTGTTAAATTCTTGGAAATTTGTGAAATTTGATACCTGCGAGGGTGGTTCAATAAGTCTGTCCAAATTTTTGTTTACATAAGGAGTTTTTTGTTTACATTAACTTTGTGGGAACGGGTGATTTTTTTTTGGGTAATATTAATTGTGATAACGGGTGATTTTTTTTGTGGGTGTGGTTAAGGGGTTTTATAAGATTAAGATTTCTCAAGTGTATATGCCGACGGGAAAATCATGAAAATGATTTTTCCTAATACCAGTGGGGGAAATAGTGATTATTAATTTTTCCTAATGCCTACGGCAATGCATGATAATTTTTTCTAATGCCTACGGCAATGCATGATAAGTTTTCCTAATGCCTACGGCAATGCATGATAATTTTTTCTAATGCCTACGGCAATGCATGATAAGTTTTCCTAATGCCTACGGCAATACATGATTATTATTTTTTTGAAATGCCTACGGCAAAACACGTTTATATTTTTTTCAAATGCCGACGGCAAAACATGATTATTATTTTCTAGTACCAAAGGGGAAATTTCCAGTGTTGCCAGACTATAGAAATTCGTTATCTTAATACTACATCAGTAATATCAGAGAAAATTGATTTGATGACTACTACGCGATTCTCATATGAATCGGGAGAATGTGTGTATGATTTCCTCACACTAATAAATTGTTTATAAATAAAATAATTAAATAAATTAATAAACAATTAATTTAATTATTTTATTTATGTATAAAATGTTCTCTTGTATATGAACACCCTATACTTGTGTGTGGATGATCCAGCTAGTTTGTCGCTGGTATTTATTTATTTGTTTAAGAAATATAATTGTATGTATGTATGTATTTATGTATATTTGTATGTGTATGTATGTATGTATGTATGTATGTTTGTATGTGTATTTGTATGTATAACTGAGGATGCTTGTGCGTAAAATATTTTGTAGAATACATTTATATTTTGCAATGTAATCATTTTCTTTGTCTACGATTATTTTAAAGCAGCAAAGTTTCAATTAAGTACACTCATCAGCAGAGAAACAAAAAGTAAAAATTTGCAAGTATGGAATAAAGTTAACTCTCCTCCTCCCCACTTCCTTCTCTTTCATTTATGTAGTTTATATTTGAAATAAGAAAACACTTGTACATTCTTTTATTTGATATACATTTATTGTTTAAAATTTTTTTAAATTTTATAATAATACATATGTACATATGTAAATTCATATTTTAAGAAGTAAAAAAGTTCATTTAAAGCAAGACATTTCTTTTGTTAGTAAAATAGCATTTTTTAATGCGCAAACACCAAAATTATGATAACTACAATAAAAATATTCAGGATACTTGATTTCCATTTGTTTAAAGTTGATGCAGCCTATATCCTCAACGTTAAAAATTTTTCGGTGTAACATTTTTTCCAACCATCGTCTTTTTTCTTCACCTTTTACATAAATTGTTGAACATCTTGCGTTGACTTTTAAAAAATTGCAAACGCTTTGAAATGAAACTGATCCAGCAGTCCAGTTTAGGTGATGATAGTTTTTTGTTAACCACTTTGCTTCTCTTTGCTTTTTTATTGATAACCATTTAAAATCAAATGGGGATTTTATAATGAAATGGTTATATTCATAATTGTTGAAAACAATCGATACTTCTTTTGCGATGAAATCATTTGAATTACTCTTGAAACCTTGTACGTCTATAAAAATTATGTTTTTATCCATATTACTCAATTTATAAGACTTTTCGAACTTGTCCCTTGATAAGTATATATTCTATTATACGATCATGAATAAGAATGCAGTAAGCTGTTGTTTTTGCTGCAATATTAGTTGCTGTTTCAAATTCTATTTTTATATCAATCGGTCCATTATTGAGTGATTCATTCTGATGACTGACATCTACTACAATAATATTAGCTTTTGTCTTAAACTCTAGTGAAGTTAGAAGCGGTTGAGATTCTTTCATATAATAACTTTGTTGAAATCTTATATACATATCATATAGAATTGCATATCGTTCATTTTTAAACTTTATGTTAAGATCATCATATGGATATGAGACTGAATTTAAATGTACTTTTAAATTAGTCAAATCACAATGAACAAACTTATTTTCTTGTTGAAAAGCAATCAATACAAAACGTGGGCGTTCGCTATTTGCAGCCAGTTTAACATTCCAAATATGGCTAGTTCCTATGTTTAATTGTGGATTAATATGACAATCCCAACTGCGAAATGCCATAAGTATAGAAGCACCATTATTAATAATTTTTATCATATTCAATTTGCTAAAGTCCGATAATTGTACATGTGGGATTCTCCATGAGATGAGTGAAATTGTAAGTTTAGCTTTTTCACTAGAAACACTCGAGCGCACAAGATCTTCATCGTTCTTATTGCGCAAGAGTATCAATTCATGTTTTCCATTTAGTATAACTTTGTTGTAGTCTTCAGCGAATCCTAGAAGCATTTTTAGAGGTACATAGAAATTGAAAAATCCATTTACAAGAGTGACATCGTCAATTTTGTTCCATCCAGCATTTTGCATCACGTTGCTTTCAGTTGGTGACATAGAAACCAAATTTTTTATGGTGCTTGTGGCTCCTAAATATCTTGTATGATCAATTTCAATTCCATTGAGCTCATAGCGAATTTCATCAAACAGATATGCCACAAAGTTGTTTTTTAGTATAAAGTTCTCTGAAGATGACGAAGATTTGGTCTTATTATCATCGGCAACAAACCCCTCCACATAAATGTAGCTCTCACTGGGTAGCACGTACAAATCTTGATTTTGTATTGAAATTCTAATTTCATCGTTATTGTTGTAAGACTGTAAGTATGGTACATATGTATGATAATCCTTTTTGATTATATTTTCATCAGACAAAGGTTTATCTAAGACATCTATTATTGAACTCATTTTGTCTTTAATTTCAAATTCAATGACTTCAGAAAATTTTTATTTGATGTTGTTAGAGATTTTTGTTGAGCTGTTCGCTTTAATGTTGTTGTTGTTTTTGCTGCTATATTTTTCAATGTATTTGTGTTGTATATTAGCATTATTTAGTTGGCCTTAAATGTATTCGGATTGTAATTTCCTCTCCTCGGAAATTAATTAAAACACCGTGTTGATCAAGTACGCGCAGCGCTAGTGAACTTATCTCTCTGGTGTTCACAGGTAAATAGATGAGATTTCTTGGAACCTCGTCTATTTTATAGCCTGGAGGCACATTTATCGGAAATTCATGAAGTGTATGCGATTTGAAGTTATTCATATATGTGTTAATAGCGATACTACTTTCAATTCGCAAGAGATTCACTTTAAAAATATTAACTGGAAGATCTGAGTAATAATATTTGTTTGGTGTTAGGATTTTGCTATTGAATCCTAAAAGTTTTCCAATTGTGTTGTCCTTATTAAAATATACAGGATCTTTGGAACTATTAACTTTAACTTGCATTGTGTTGTTATTGGCTTCAATAAAAATCTTATTTGCTGGGCAAAGTCGATTGTATTGCTCTTCTATAAAATCAACTATATCATTTAATTCGTAAGATCCAATTGGTATTTCAATTTTATGTTCTCCTATATGAAACATATTGTTGTAAGTGTCTACATTTGCAATGCTGTTGTATGAATGAAAATCAGTTAGAGCACACTCATATGCACCATGTAATTCAATAGGAGGAAAGTAACTAGCAGATAATTCTGATGAGTTAGAGCTCAGAGTAAGTGTTATTGACATTATAACAGACTGATTACAATTAAATAAAGTTTAGTACACAGTATGGTTTATAAGCATAATTTACATATTTATTTCATTTTCCTATTTTAAAATTAACATTAGTTTCTTAATATTAATGCTATTATTGTTCTTGATATGATGCTGTTGGTGATTTAGTTTTTCTTCCAACTATAATATTTCATCTTTACTTATCCAAGAATTGTGTTGATCTGAAAATCCTAGCCATTTAACATATACTTCCTTCGCTTTAGTTTTGAGAACCTTTTCAACTAAATATGTATTTGGAAATCTAGTTTTTGAAAGTTCATCAGTATAGAATCCACCTTTAATAGGATTACCAAGATAATCTTCTAATATGTATGTTGCAGGATTTGTATTTTGAACTTTGATAATTGTGAATATTTCTGTGGTCCAATTTGGAGTATAACCTTTTTCAAAGATATGCTTATATTTGCTTATGCGAACATGATCTCCTACATTAAATTTCGACATTTTATACATCTTGAAATGACTGTATACTGTATTAAGCAGCTTTTGCTCATTTGTTGAGTTGACTTTAATAGGAGACATTTTAATTGTGCGATGAAATTTTTTATTGTGTGCATTAACTAAATCTTTGTGTATATCAATCCACTTATATGAACCATTATAGCTAAATTCTTTCCACATCATTCCTTTCAATGTTCTATTAAATCGTTCTACAATTGATGCTTTCATACTGCTATATGTTGAGTAGTGATTAATGTCGTATTTATGCATTAATTTTTCAAAGTTTTTGTTGAAAAATTCTTTGCCATCATCTGTTTGTAAGTTTTTTGGTACTCGCCCCAATTCAAAAATATCTGCCATTGACTTGGTTGTTTCGAGTGCAGTTTTTGTTTTTAGCGGTACTGCCCATGCAAATTTTGAAAATGTGTCGATTACAGTCAACAAAAATCGATAATTTTTATTTTCTTTAGAATAGTTCCCCATTTCAACTAAATCAGCTTGCCAAAGATCATCAATTCCTTTCATTACAACTCTGCGACGCACAAAATGTTTTCGTGCTTGCTTATGGAGTTCGTTTACTAAATTTCTTTTTGAAGACATTAAGTTATTTTTACTGATTTTTTGGAGAGTGTTGTGATCTACTTGAAGGACTTTCAGCTATTGATACAAACATGTAATTTTCCAATCTATAAATTTTCTCATTAAGCTGCTCAATTTGTTCTTCAAAGGATGTTTTCATTTTTTGGATATCTTTTTCAATTTTATAATTTTCTTCTATATCTAATTTTATTTCACGTTGTAGTTCTTCGATTTGCATTTGAAGATCTTCTTGAATTACAGTATTGTCTGCCTTAAAGTATGTTAATAATTTCTCTTCTAGTTTTTCGATTTGAGTTTGCAGAAACAATTTATTGATAACATCGTTTTCCTCCAGAGCTTCTGCAACATTTTTGATCCTTTTGTTTTGGACATCAATGTTGTTGTTCGTATCCACAAAGAACCCCAACAGTTTAGGTGCATTTTTCAAAGAAATTATGTTGCTAGTATCGTTTAAGTAGTGTCCAAATTTATCAACAGACATGCTTTATATACTTTATTAAAGTTAATGTATTATATTCGCTTCACGTAGCTCTTCAATAATTGATACAATCTCGTTATTGTGATTAGTATGACCTGCACCTTGTGATGCGAGCAGTAGTCGAAGTCGATCTACTAACTCATTTGGATCATCCCAGTATATATAGTTGGGCTTATGAATATTAAATTCCATCATTCCATCACCTAAATAGCTACCTTTTGGCTTAGATCCTGTTGATTGAGGTAAATTCTTCTGGTTTTTCTCGTCAATAAATTACTTAATAATATGTTTATATTTATATCCTCTAGTACCCTTTATTTGACCATCAGGTGTATAGTCTTTTCTGTATGCATTAGTAGTAATTAAAATCTTTTTATAGATTTCGAGTTCAAATTTATCATAATTTTTTGGTATTTTATGAAACATTAGAGAAAATAGCCCTGGTGTTAGGGCCCATATTTGACCACCAACTTGTATTTTATCTTCATTAAGTTTGAGCGTACTATCACCAAATTTCCATTCATTATTGAAATCTTTATGTGGACCATAGTTTGTATCTAGTTCATTTCTTCCTTCCAAGACTGATAAGTCAGTATAAGTATCTTCTGTATTGGAAGTCTGTGAGTAAAAATCATCATCATCATCATCGTCATCATCATTTACAGTATTAGCATCATTTAATGAGATGGTATTATCAAATATTGTTCCTTCTGCTAGTTTCTTTGGTGTACTTGACTCTATCTTGACTGATGTTTTTTCAGGCTTAAGACTTGTATTATTTTCAACTTCTACCTTCATTTTACTTTCTTCTTTCATGGGAATTCTTTTAATTTTTTTAGAACTATTTATGAATTCTTTGAGTGGTTCTGTTATAGGTTTAAATGTATCTCTTAGTTGTTCATGTGTATCTATTTCACCAGTTTTTATACTACGAAGCTTTTTCTTTAAGACATTTCTTGTCAACACCAATTGTTTTAAAATTTTCTCATCCATGCTTAATAATAGTAAATAAGAGGTATCAGCTATTAGATCAGGTATCAGCCTTTTAGAACCTGGTCTGGTTATCAGATCAGCTTTTTAGGACCTGGTCTGGTTATCAGATCAGCTTTTTAGGACCTGGTCTTGTTATCAGATCAGCTTTTTAGGACGTGGTCTGGTTATCAGATCAGCTTTTTAGGACCTGGTCTGGTTATCAGATCAGCTTTTTAGGACCTGGTCTGGTTATCAGATCAGCTTTTTAGGACCTGGTCTGGTTATCAGATCAGCTTTTTAGGACCTGGTCTGGTTATCAGATCAGCTTTTTAGGACCTGGTCTGGTTATCAGATCAGCTTTTCAGGTAGCAGCTCAGCTTATAGCAAATAGATGTATGAAGTTTAAAGTTAGATTAATAACTAAAGTGAATGTTTATCAAGAGTAGTTTATATAGTTATGAAATAGTCAAATTGCTTTCTGTAGCGACCATTATTTAATTCATTATCTTTGCTTATCACCAAAAATCCATATTTATCCTTCCAACACTCTCGACAAATTTCTTGGAACTTTTCATAACTCATATCGCTGCCAACATGATCCCTATAAACATGCTTCATATTCGTCTCATCTTGCTTAAACATTACAATAGCATTTGCATTGTCTCTTATTAAATGCTTGGGAATTCTAGTATAAGTTTGACACAAGTAGAATGAATCAACATCCCTATGTCGCCCCATACAAAAATATGTACGTATATTATTCTGCTTTTCACATGCAACATCATCAAATATCATAATTGAATTAGTTTTAGCTTCGTCAGGTGGAATAACTGATTCATTATCTGTAAATGTATAATATCCCATTCCTTTAATTGGTGAAATTAGTTTCTTCAGATATTCATATTTGGGCTGATATAAAGATTTTGAGTATAAATAGATGTTTTCAAACTTGAGTCCATTAGGACTTTCTAGTAAGCCAATCATAACATTAGTCTTTCCACAATTTGATGGTCCCACTATTAGAGCACGAATAGAATTTGGTAAGAGGGGGCTGTGCTTTATTTTTGAAGTAATGTTCGATGATTCATCAATATTACGAACTAAAATATTTTTATGTTGTTTCACTAACTGCATTTTTGTAACTAAATGCATTTCATAATTGTTACCTCTTATTATAGAAAAAATTAGATAATATGGTTATACGATATCAGAAAACGTTTAGTCATAAAAACACCTTCGTTGGAGGAGGTATAGTAGATAAAATAATAAACGCTCTACCTGTTGAACTTCATCTTCCTGGATATCAGTACTGTGGACCTGGAACAAAACTACAAAAACGTTTAAATCGAGGTGACAAAGGAATTAATTTATTGGACTCTGCTTGTAAAAATCACGATATTGCGTATTCAAAAAATAAGGATTTAAGTACTAGACATAAAGCTGATAAAATACTGGAAAATTCAGCTTGGAATCGAGTTTTATCAAAAGATAGTAGTCTTGCTGAAAAATCATTTGCATATATGGTTACTAACGCAATGAAAGCCAAAACAAAATTTGGTATGGGTGTGGAGAAAAAGAAAAATGTTGGAAAGAACAAGCTAAATGATAAAAAACTGTTTAGATCATCAATTAGAGCTGCAACAAAAATACTAAATAAGGAAAAGCCATTAGATATTAACTCAGCTATTAAAATTGCACGAAAAACTATCAACAAATCATTAAAAGGAAAAAAAGCTCAAATTATAGTACCACGTGTAATACGTGTCCCAAAAATTGGTGGATTTTTGCCTCTAATACCGATTTTAACTGCTCTGGGTGCAATTGGTAGTCTAACAACTGGAGGTGCTGCCATAGCTAAAGCTGTAAATGCAACAAAGAATGCCAAAAATCAACTTGATGAAGCAACTAGACATAATAGAGCGATGGAATCTATATCAGTTGGCAAAGAACTTTACTTAAAACCATATAAAAAAGGTTATGGCTTAGTTCACAAAGAAGAATCAAAAAACTCTTAGAGATGCTGCCCAACAGACCACTATCTGATGTGGACCTAAACCGTTTCTCTATAAATATGCCATATTTTAGAGGAGTTTTCATGTTGAATACTCTACCAAAACGAGCAAAGAAAATTTAATGTGGAATAATCAACTTAGATGTATCAACAGGACCTGGTACACATTGGGTAGCATATTATAAAAACAACAATGAAAAAGAATATTTCGATAGCTTTGGAAACTTACAACCTCCTTCAGAAGTAGTCAAATATCTTGGTACAAATGTAAAATACAACTATAACCAACATCAGAATTTTAATACATTTACCTGTGGTCACTTATGTCTTAAATTTCTTTATGAAATAACTGAAAATATTAAATAAAAACACAAACATTTATATCTTACAAAACTCTTTAATGTCTTTTTATTTATAATTTAAAATACATAGTTAATTTATTTTATTGCCAAATAGGAAATTGGGAATTTTGAATTAGAAATTCACTCAGCTCACTCTCAACGATTAGATTTTCTTCACCTTCTCTGCTTAAGCAATAAGATCCACTGGATAGATCTTTAATATCGTCATCTGTTAAAATATTATACCGTTTAGGCAGGAACATTATGTGTTTATTCATTTCCACTTTTAGAGTTGGTCCATATTTAGTTGTTACACGTAACACATTTTTAATAGTGTATTTCGTTGATGATTCAAGCTCCTTTATGTGGATTAAAGTCTTGCTGTTTAGATTATTAAATTTTGAAATAAGATTTGATGTGGAGTCCATTTTTTTAATTAGTTCTTCTCACTTTGAATGTTTAACTGGAAATGATCTTAAAAGAAGCGATGATGACTTCAAGAAGACTAATCAAAAATAATTATGGTGAAATAGTGAATAAGTGGTGGATAGTGATAGAGAGAAAGAGATAGTTATAGAGAAAAAAGGGGTAGAGAGAGATAGAGTGCTAAAAAAATAATGGAATAGAGATGTTTAAAAATTTACTGAGAAAATTAGTCTTTAAGGAACCTTCCAACATTCATCATCATTCATTTATCAACAAATAAAATGAGCCAAATTAGACGTACTCTAAACCAATTTATGAGAGATTTTGAAAGCTTCAGGATTTCTGATCATTGGGAGATGATAAAATTTTTCCAAAATATGCTGGATGAGAACGAAGAATATGGAGTTATGGAAGATGAAGACAACACAGAAGGACACTTCAAAAGCTGTCCTTGGTATGATCCTGAGTGTGAGGAAGGACCCGATACTTGTCGATTTACAATATATTTTTTACGAAAAAGTATATTAGAACATCTAATAATTGGATACTACGAAATGTTTCCATCATTATAAATAAAATAAATAAAAATTAAACTAAATTGTATTATTAAAAGAAACAAAAGAAATAAATATAAAATAAAATTGTATTATTAAAATATTCCTCGTTTTGTATTATTTTTCTAAAGGAAAATTAGGAATCATCTGTTTGTAAGTTTTTTAGTATTCATCTCAATTGATAAATATTTTCCATTGTCTTGGTTGTTTCTCTTTATGAAATTTAATGGAATTTAATAACATTGTGAAATTCAATTTCTCTTGTACAGAACTTTTCAAAGAAAACAAGACTGTGCATGCTTAAATGATATGAAAACAAGACTGTGCATGTTTAAGCGATATGAAAACAAGAATTTGCAAATAAGCAAAAACAAAAAAATTTTTGATCCAACGAAGTAAAACTAGTAAAGAAATAAACACCAGTCACATATTTCATTCTTTTTTCAATATTTTATTTCAAATTTTTTCTTAAAAATTTATTTACATTTGTACAATCATTTTTCTTGATAAATAAATTAATAGGATTTTATAATTATAATTATATAATTTTTACAAAAATAAATAGGATTTTATTTACAATAATTTTTCTTAATAACAAAGATTTTATATACATTTTAAAAATTTAAACTAATTTACTAAAAATTAATTAATTTTAACCATTTTCTTGCATTCTAGCAATCTCATCTAGCAACATGTCAAGTTCGTATTCAGGGTTAGTTTCCTTAATACGAAAATGATAGCATGCATATGTGTTAATGTTATTTGACCTAATTTTTCTCTTATCGTCTCCATAACTTAATACTACCTTATTTAATTCACTAGTATATATTTGATGTAGCTTAGATTTAAATGTTAACATACTATCATATACATTGGTCTTATTAAATAAACAATTTTTATAAGTAGCTAAACTATATTTATCTCTTTACCCCTTCGATTTCTTTACATCATTTTGATCTTGAACACTAAATGAATACATTTTAGATCGCAACCCGACAAATTCTTTCATTATTTTTCCACAATTTTCGTCTTTCATCATAACCAGCACCTTTTTATTAACTAGAGGAAAATTATAAATGTTGTCTGTAGGATAGTCCGATGTATCAAATTGTTCTTGTATGTCATTTTTTATGTCAGCATAAAAGTCGTCCGTCTTTATTGAATATATAAAAGAGTCCGTGTCTATATAGTTTAAGGAGAGTTTTGTCTAAAACTTAGGTTCCATGTACCCGTAATGGAAATTATACATTTACCTGTGAACACCAGAGAGATAAGTTCACTAGCGCTGCGCGTACTTGATCAACACGGTGATTTAATTAATTTCCGAGGAGAGGAAATTACAATACGAATACATTTAAGGCCAACTAAATAATGCTAATATACAACACAAATACATTGAAAAATATAGCAGCAAAAACAACAACAACATTAAAGCGAACAGCTCAACAAAAATCTCTAACAACATCAAATAAAAATTTTCTGAAGTCATTGAATTTGAAATTAAAGACAAAATGAGTTCAATAATAGATGTCTTAGATAAACCTTTGTCTGATGAAAATATAATCAAAAAGGAACAATAACGATGAAATTAGAATTTCAATACAAAATCAAGATTTGTACGTGCTACCCAGTGAGAGCTACATTTATGTGGAGGGGTTTGCTGCCGATGATAATACGACCAAATCTTCGTCATCTTCAGAGAACTTTATACTAAAAAACAACTTTGTGGCATATCTGTTTGATGAAATTCGCTATGAGCTCAATGGAATTGAAATTGATCATACAAGATATTTAGGAGCCACAAGCACCATAAAAAATTTGGTTTCTATGTCCCCAACTGAAAGCAACGTGATGCAAAATGCTGGATGGAACAAAATTGACGATGTCACTCTTGTAAATGGATTTTTCAATTTCTATGTACCTCTAAAAATGCTTCTAGGATTCGCTGAAGACTACAACAAAGTTATACTAAATGGAATACATGAATTGATACTCTTGCGCAATAAGAACGATGAAGATCTTGTGCGCTCGAGTGCTTCTAGTGAAAAAGCTAAACTTACAATTTCACTCATCTCATGGAGAATCCCTCATGTACAATTATCGGACTTTAGCAAATTGAATATGATAAAAATTATTAATAATGGTGCTCTATACCTATGGCATTTCGCAGTTGGGATTGTCATATTAATCCACAATTAAACATAGGAACTAGCCATATTTGGAATGTTAAACTGGCTGCAAGTAGAGAACGCCCACGTTTTGTATTGATTGCTTTTCAACAAGAAAATAAGTTTGTTCATTGTGATTTGACTAATTTAAAAGTACATTTAAATTCAGTCTCATATCCATATGATGATCTTAACATAAAGTTTAAAAATGAACGATATGCAATTCTATATGATATGTATATAAGATTTCAACAAAGTTATTATATGAAAGAATCTCAACCGCTTCTAACTGCACCAGAGTTTAAGACAAAAGCTCCTATTATTGTAGTAGATGTCAGTCATCAGAATGAATCACTCAATAATGGACCGATTGATATAAAAATAGAATTTGAAACAGCAACTAATATTGCAGCAAAAACAACAGCTTACTGCATTCTTATTCATGATCGTATAATAGAATATATACCTATCAAGGGACAAGTTCGAAAAGTCTTATAAATTGAGTAATATGGATAAAAACATAATTTTTATAGACGTACAAGGTTTCAAGAGTAATTCAAATGATTTCATCGCAAAAGAAGTAGCGATTGTTTTCAACAATTATGAATATAACCATTTCATTATAAAATCCCCATTTGATTTTAAATGGTTATCAATAAAAAAGCAAAGAGAAGCAAAGTGGTTAACAAAAAACTATCATCACCTAAACTGGACTGCTGGATCAGTTTCATTTCAAAGCGTTTGCAATTTTTTAAAAGTCAACGCAAGATGTTCAACAATTTATGTAAAAGGTGAAGAAAAAAGACGATGGTTGGAAAAAATGTTACACCGAAAAATTTTTAACGTTGAGGATATAGGCTGCATCAACTTTAAACAAATGGAAATCAAGTATCCTGAATATCTTTATTGTAGTTATCATAATTTTGGTGTTTGCGCATTAAAAAATGCTATTTTACTAACAAAAGAAATGTCTTGCTTTAAATGAACTTTTTTACTTCTTAAAATATGAATTTACATATGTACATATGTATTATTATAAAATTTAAAAAAATTTTAAACAATAAATGTATATCAAATAAAAGAATGTACAAGTGTTTTCTTATTTCAAATACAAACTACACAAATGAAAGAGAAGGAAGTGGGGAGGAGGAGAGTTAACTTTATTGCATACTTGCAAATTTTTACTTTTTGTTTCTCTGCTGATGAGTGTACTTAATTGAAACTTTGCTGCTTTAAAATAATCGTAGACAAACAAAATGATTACATTGCAAAATATAAATGTATTCTACAAAATATTTTACGCACAAGCATCCTCAGTCATACATACAAATACACATACAAACATACATACATACATACATACACATACAAATATACATACATACATACAATTATATTTCTTAAACAAATAAATAAATACCAGCGACAAACTAGCTGGATCATCCACACACAAGTATAGGGTGTTCATATACAAGAGAACATTTTATACATAAATAAAATAATTAAATTAATTGTTTATTAATTTATTTAATTATTTTATTTATAAACAATTTATTAGTGTGAGGAAATCATACACACATTCTCCCGATTCATATGAGAATCGCGTAGTAGTCATCAAATCTATTTTCTCTGATATTACTGATGTAGTATTAAGATAACGAATTTCTATAGTCTGGCAACACTGGCAATTTTCCCTTTGGTACTAGAAAATAATAATCATGTTTTGCCGTCGGCATTTGAAAAAAATATAAACGTGTTTTGCCGTAGGCATTTCAAAAAAATAATAATCATGTATTGCCGTAGGCATTAGGAAAACTTATTATGCATTGCCGTAGGCATTCGAAAAAATTATCATGCATTGCCGTAGACATTAGGAAAACTTATAATGCATTGCCGTAGGCATTAGAAAAAATTATCATGCATTGCCGTAGGCATTAGGAAAAATGAATAATCACTATTTCCCCCACTGGTATTAGGAAAAATCATTTTCATGATTTTCCCGTCGGCATATACACTTGAGAAATCTTAATCTTATAAAACCCCTTAACCACACCCACAAAAAAAATCACCCGTTCCCACAATTAATATTACCCAAAAAAAATCACCCGTTCCCACAAAGTTAATGTAAACAAAAAACTCCTTATGTAAACAAAAATCTGGACGGACTTATTGAACCACCCTCGCAGGTATCAAATTTCACAAATTTCCAAGAATTTAAGAATTTTCAAATTTTAATTACCCAAATTTAACAATTTCAGCCACAATTTAACATTTTTAATCGGCGCCCGAATTGGCAGTTCCCTACTACTCATGAATTATATACTATGCAAATACATAAAGTAATATTAAGTTATCAAGATGACAAGAGAAAAGTCAAAAGTGATGGTATAAACACATATGCATGGCATCATATTGAAATTGATGAAACAAATCCTGATTATGAACTTGATATGTTATTATTAGAAATAGAAAAACTTCAAGAAGATGAGTAAAATATGTATACAAATTAAAGCTTCTGTAATTTATTTCTCTAATTATAATTATTTAGTTTTAAGTAAAAAATCTTTGTGTCTATTGTAAATTATTTTTTATTTAAGAAATATTGTCTAGTTATTTAGTTTTTTAAATAAAATATACACTAATATGAAAATAAAAAATAAATAAAAACAAAAAACATTAAAAACAAATATTTTTGTGTACAGTTTTTTTATTTATTATCCATCCTTAAATAAAATTTATGAATTTTCACATCTGTAACAATCTTGTGTTGCATTTTTTCTCCAATCTCATAACAAAGTCGTGTTAATTCAATCTTTACATCCCTTTCGTGTATTCCTTGTATTTCATTGATTTGAAGTTTTGTTTTGTTTAAAGCGGAGCAGGTTGGTATATAATATTCATGATAGAAATGAAGGATTTGTTTTCTCAGAATGTTGTTCCAACATAAAATTGATGTAAAAAATACTCGAATTTGAGTGAGTGATCTCCAAGTGTCAGAATCAATTTTTATTTTAAAGTTTCCTTGTATGATGACTAAAAAACAAACACCTCTTTTATATTGAAACTTATATTCAACATCTCTCTCACTTTCATTATCAATTATATTTATAGAGTTTAAAAAATCCCGACGATTAAGCATATCATGAATATACTCCTTATAACACATGAGATGTAACCACTCTTCCCGATCCAGTCCAATGAATTGCTTATTTTTATAATTCAACCATATCATTGGTTTAAAACCAAAAGCTGTAGAAAATCCACACGCAATCTTCAATTTCCAATTGAGCAAGTATTCAAACTCAAAAACCAAAGCATATATTTGAGGTTTTCGTTTTTGATTGTTGTGAAATATATTTTTTAAAGTACGTTTATCCATCCTCAATGAAAATAATATTTAAACTAATAGTTTTTTCGCTCTATTAATCTCTATATATACATATTTATATTTAAAAAAAAAACAATAAAAAACTAAATAAAACCCATACACATACATATATATTCTATATTTGTTCATTATTTATTTTTGACAAATTTTTATAAGTTTCAATAATCTTAAAAATAATTTTTTTCCTTATGTGGAACATGGTGTATCTACATGTGTCGGGCCCTTCCTCGCATCCTTGGCTATACCAGGGGCAGCTGGCAAAATGCCCACTATCAGAGTCCTCTTGTTCTATAACTCCATAGTCCTCATTTTCAGTGAGCATGGAGACGAAAAAATTGATGGTTTCTTTATGCTCATAGAGCAATAAGTCCTCAAAGGATTTAAGAAAATCAAATAATCGTTCACGTACTTGACTCATTTTTTTTTATTTTTATTTTAATTTTCTTTTTTTAAAGAATACTTTTTTCTTGAATGCTATTTTTATATTAGTACTCTTGAAAGGTTTACATTCTTATTTATAGTAAAATATTCTTGTGAAATTAACATTTTACAAAAAATTGTGAGTTCTTTTGAAATTTTTTTGTTTCAGTTACACTTTGGCACATTAATATAACTATCTCTCTAATCTTTTGTTTTGTAATTTTTTGTTTCAGTTACACTTTAGCACATGAATATAACTATCTCTATGATCTTTTGTTTTGAAATTTTTTGTTTCAGTTACACCTTAGAACGTAAAAATATGTAACTATCTCTTTCACTACAATTCTGTCAGTGACAAAACAAAAAATTTACGTAAAATATAATTACAATATGAGAAAAAGAGATAGCTACTTTACTGGTCTTTGTTTTAAGAATTTCTTTTTACCTATTTAAAGATTGGTAGAAATATTTAATACGTCAGTTTACAAAAGCAGATTGAGCAATCTGTCAAAAAGAGAAGAAGAAAAAAAAATATATATTTAAAAATTAAATTTAATTAATTAATTAACATTTTTGACAATGAATCCAACAAATTTGATAACAAAGTTCAACAATTTAAACAAGAAAACATTAATCCATATAAAAGAGCTAAAGGACTCAACTAAATATACAGTAAAAAATGCTAAACGGGTGACAAGTAAATACGGCACCACCATTCAAATTGAACTGGAAAATAACATAATGTTCTTACCAAATCGTTACAACACGCTATCGGATGATGACATAATAGAACTAGCATCTGGGATATATTGCATATGTAAGCAAGGAGAAAATTCCCTAAAATTGGACACTGCTGCTGAAATAAGTATATTTCTAACAAATACTCAATACCCACAGTGGGAATAATATGTAGAAATATATTTTATAAACTTTTTTTATTAATAAAACAGCAAAATTTAAAAAAATTTTTGTGTGTGTGTGTTATTTATTTATTCTTTTCACTTATTTTGTAAAGAAATTGAAGACATAAATGTCCACATTTAAATGAATTATAATCTTGATATTGATTGTAATTATATTTTATATTTTTATTTAACTAATTCTAATGGAGGTTGTAAATTTCCAAAACTGTCGAAATATTCTTTATGTTCATTGTTTTTATAATATGCTACCCAATGGGTTCCAGGACCTCTTGATAAATCCAAATTAATGATTCCGCATTCTCGTTTTCTCGATCGTTTCGGTAGTGTATCCAACATGAAAACTCCTCTAAAGTATGGAATGTTTGTTGAAAAGTTTCTCAAATCAACATCAGATAGGGGTTTATTGGGCAGCTTTATGAAAAATTTGGTTTTTGTTTTTCTTGACAAACCTTTCCCCATTGCTACTGCTTCCATTGTTTTATTATGTATAGTTGCTTCATCAAGTTGTTGTTTGGCATTCTTAGCAGCATTTATTGCTTTTGCTATAGCTGCTCCGCCAGTAGAAAGACTACCAATTGCACTCAGAGCAGTAAGAATAGGTACCAAAGGTAAGAAGCCACCAATCTTTGGAACATTAATTACGCGTGGTATTACAACTTGCGATTTCTTCCCCCTTAACGACTTGTTGATAATCTTACGTGCAATCCTAATGGCAGAGTTAATGTCTTGAGGTTTTTCCTTCTTCAGTACTTTTGTTGCATTTTTAATTGATGTACTGAACAGCTTTTTTCCATTTTTTTCACTTTTTTTGCAACCTTCTTCAAACCCATACCAAGTTTTCTTTTGGCTTTCATTGCGTTAGTAACCATATACGGAAACGATTTTTCTGCAAGACTGCTATCTTTTGCAAGAACTCGTTCCCAAGCTTTATTTTCAAAAATTTTATCAGCTTGATGTCTACTATTTAAATCATTGGTTTTGGAATAAGCAATATCGTGATTTTTACATGCAGCGTCTAATAAATTAATTCCGTTGTCACCGCGATCTAAACGTTTTTTTAATTTTGTTCCGGGTCCACAAAACTGATATCTAGGGAGGTGTAATTCAACAGGCAGAGAGTTAATTACTTTATTCACTAAACCTTTTCCAACGGCTGGTTTTTTATAACTAAACGTTTTGTTATAATGTATATGCATCTTATTTTATTTTTTCTTCTATAATAAAAGTAACATTTGTGAAATGCAATTAGTTATAAGAATGCAATTAGTAAAACAACATAAAAATATTCTGATTCGCAATATTAATGCTTCAACGAAAATCAGATCTAAAATAAAACATAGCTCTCTCTTACCAAATTCTATTCGTGCTCTAATAGTTGGACCATCAAATTGTGGAAAGACTAATGTTATGATTAGCTTGCTAGAAAGTCCTAATGGACTCAAGTTTGAAAACATCTATTTATACTCAAAATCCCTTTATCAACCAAAATATGAATACTTAAAGCGATTAATTTCACCAATTAAAGGGATGGGATACTACACATTTACAGATAATGAAAAAGTTATTCCTCCTGACGAAGCGAAAACTAATTCTATTATGATCTTTGATGATGTTGCATGCGAGAAGCAAAATTATATACGAGCATATTTTTGCATGGGACGACATAAGGATGTTGATTCATTCTACTTGTGCCAAACTTATACGAGAATCCCCAAGCACTTAATAAGAGACAATGCAAATGTGATTATAATGTTTAAACAAGATGAGACAAACATGAAGCACGTTTATAGTGATCATGTTGTCAGCGATATGAGTTATGAAAAGTTTCATGAAATTTGTCGAGAGTGTTGGAAGGATAAATATGGATTTTTGATGATAAGCAAAGATAATGACTTAAACAATGGACGCTATAGAAAGCAATTCGACTATTTTATAACGATATAAATTACTCTACATAAAAGTAAAACATTAGTACTTAATTTGGCCTTGCGCATAGTACATCTACTTATTTCCTAAAGTATTTACCATACCTGATCTGAAAACTGATCTGTTACCAGATCTAATGGCTGATACCTGATCTGATACCCCAATACCTGATCTGATAGCTGATCTTATACCTGATCTGATACCTGATACCTGATCTGATAGCTGATCTGATACCTTATCTGATAAGTGATACCTGATCGGATAGCTGATCTGATACCTGATCTGATAGCTGATACCAGATCTGGTGTCTAATAGTTGAAAATGGATGAAAAAGTTTTAAAAGAGCTAATAAAGACAAGAAATGTTTTAAAGAAAAAATTTCGTAGTATAAAAGTTGATGAAGCAGATACACATGAGCAATTCAAAGATACATTTAAATCAATAATAGAACCATTAACAGAATTTGTGAACAATTCTAAAAATAATAAAAGAAGTATTAAGGCAGAAAGAGATGAACTTAAAACGAAAGTTTATAAAAATTCAAATTTTCCATTCAACGACCAATCAGTTAAGTTAGAGACAAGTACTCCAAAGAAACTTTTTGAAGAAACGTTATGCAATAAAAATATCTCACTTAGTAATCGAAACGCAAACAAGGTTGATAATGTTGATACTGATGATGATGATGATGACAACGATGATTTTTACTCTCAATCGGAAACTCTAGACAATTCAGATAATAATAAGAGTTATACTGACCTAGCACTCTTGGAAAGCAGAAATGAATTAGACACTCTATACGGTCCACATAAAGGTTTTAATAATGAATGGAAGTTTGGCAATAGTAGTATTAAACTTACTGAAGATAAAATAGTGATTGGAAATCACATATGGGCATTTACAACAGGTTTATTTTCTTTACTGTTTCACAAAACACCAAAATATTATGATAAACATGAATTAGATATATATAAGAAAATTTTAGTGAGCACAAATGCATACAAAAGAGATTATAGACCTGATGGACAAATCAAAGGAACGAGAGCATATAAATATAAGCATATTATCAGTAAATTGTTTAAGAAAGAAAGTGAAAAAAACTCATCAACTTCGTCATCACTACATGCAATAAAAAGTCCTTACAAGGGTAAGGGTTTGATGAAACTAAACCCCTACAAAGCTAACTATATATACTGGGATGATCCTAATGAGTTAGTAGATCGCCTTAGGCTATTGCTAGCATCACAAGCTGCAGGTCATACTAATCACAATAACGAAATTGTCTCAATTATCGAAGAATTATATGAAGCAAAAATTATAGAATAATATTTATCTACGTAAATCATGTCTATCGATAATTTTGGGCACTGTCTTAATGATACAAGTGGCAGAGTTTTTGTGAAAAATGTTCCTAAGCTGCTGGGCTTCGTTATGGATACAACTAATAACATTGACGTTCAAAACAAAAGAATCAAAAATGTGGCATAAGCTTTGGAGGAAAACGACGTTGTCAATAAATTGTTTCTGCAAAGTCAAATTGAAGAGGTACGAGATGAAATCCATTTAATTTTAAGTCAGAAACTAAATGAAATTAGGGAAACAATTTCAAGTATGAAATTATTCTTTGAAAAAGAAATTAGAAAGATAAATGAGTTAATCTATGGATTCAAATTATCAAAGTTCAATGTGGGAGATCATGTGCGCATAAGTAAATATAAACATGTTTTTGAAAAAGGATATACACCAAATTGGACCACAGAAATTTTCACGATTAAAAGAGTTCAAAATACATATCCAGCCACATACATATTAGAAGACTATCGTGGTAATCCTATCAAAGGTGGGTTCTATGATGAAGAACTTTCAAAAACTAGATATCCAAATACATATCTAGTTGAAAAAGTTCTTAAAACTAAAGGAGAGAAGGCATATGTTAAATGGTTAGGATTTTCCAATGAACATAATTCTTGGATCAATAAAAATGAAATATTGTAGTTAAGTGTATATATATATATAAGTCTATATTTGTATCTAATATATTAAATAAAATATAAACTTCCTTTTTTATACAAAGTGCTGTGTTTAATTTCACTTATTTGTAATCAGACAACCATAATGTCAATAACACTTACTCTTAGCTCAAACTCATCTGACTTATGTGCAAATTACTTTCCTCCTATTTGTTTGGATGGTGAATATGAATGTGCTCTAACTGATTTTCATTCATATAATAACATTCCCAATGTAGATGATTATAACAATATATTTCATATTGGTGAACATGTAATAAAAATACCAATAGGATCTTATGAATTGAATGATATAGTTGATTATATTAAACATAACTATAAGCAGTATTGTCCGGAAAATAAAATTGATATAGAAGCTAATAACAATACAATGCAAGTTAGAGTAAATAGCTCTAAGGATCCCATATACTTTAACAAAGATAACACAATTGGAAAACTTTTTGGATTCAATAAGAAAATTCTAGCTCCTAACCAAGACCATTACTCAGATCTACCAGTCAATATTTTCATCGTGAATATCTTGCGTGTTGAATGCAGTATAGTGGTTAACACATATACGAATAACTCACAAGCACACACATTACATGAATTTGCGATCAATGTCCCCCCAGGGTATAAAATTGTTGAGATTCCTCGAAATCTTATCTATTTGCCAGTTAACTGCCGAGAGATAAGTTCTCTTACTCTACGCATAGTTGATCAGAACGGTGATTTAGTTAATTTTCGAGGAGAGGAAATTACAACACGAATACATTTGAGATCTAGCAAATAATGATAATATACAACGTCAAGCAATCTATGGATAAAATTGGATACACTCATAAAACACTATTGCAAACCAAACCACAATTAAAAAGATCATTACACAAAAAATATTTGACTCAAGAAAATAAAAAATTTTTAAAGTCTCTCAATTTAAAGTTGACAAAGAAATGAGTTACATACTAGATGTTTTATATATATAAAAAGGACTATCACACATATACACCATACCTACAATCCTTCAACAATAATGATGAGATTCGAATTTCAATACAAATTCAAGACTTATATGTGCTACCCAGCGAAAGGTACATATATGTTGAGGGAATTATTGTAGATGATAATGACAGCAATATATCTTCGTTTTTAAATCTAAAATTAAAAAATAACTTTTTGGCACATCTCTTTGACGAAATTCGATATGAAGTTAATGGCATAGAAATTGATCATACAAGACATTTAGCGATTACAAGCAGCCTAAAAAATTTTGTTTCCTTGTCACCAACAGAAAGTGTTGGCTTGTACAATGCAGGATGGAACAAACTCGATGATTTGGATATTTCAAATGGACACTTTAATTTCTATGTACCACTGAAACTATTTTTAGGTTTCGCTGAAGACTATAATAAAATTATACTCAGCGGTAAACATGAATTGGTTCTCTTACGTAGTAAGAACGATAAAAAACTCGTATACTCAACTGTTGCTACTGACAAACCAAAAATTAGTATCTCAAACATCTCATGGAGAATTCCGCATGTACAATTATCCGATCTGAGCAAATTGAATATGATTAAAATTATTAACAGTGGTGCTTCTATACCAATGGCATTTCGCAGTTGGGATTGTCACATTAATCCTCAACTAAATACAGGAACTAGCTATGTATGGAATGTTTAATTGGCTGCAAATAGAGAACGACCCCGTTTTGTGTTGATTGCTTTTCAACAAGAAAATAAGTTTGTTCATTGTAATTTAAACAATTTAAAAGTACATTTAAATTCCGAATCGTACCCATATGATGATCTAAATATAAAATTTAAAACTGATCGGTATGCCATTCTATATGATATGTATCTACGGTTTCAACAAAGCTACTACATGAGGGAATCACAACCACTTCTAACTGCTCAAGAATTTAAAAATAGTGTGCCGATAGTGGTAGTAGATGTCAGTCATCAAAACGAAGCCCTCTCTAACGGTCCTGTTGATATAAAAATTGAAATTGAAACAGACTCCAATATACCTACCGATACATCAGCTTTTTGTATACTCATCCACGACCGCATAATAGAATACATACCCTTAAAAGGTCAAGTTCGTAAGATAATGTAAATAAAAAATAATAAAATAAGATGACTGGGGATAAAGTTTTCATCGATATGCAAGGATTTAAGTCTAATTCAAACATCTTCATTGCAAAAGAAATAGCAATTGTTTTTAACAATAAGGAGCACATAAATTTTATTATTAAACCACCGTTTAACTTCAAAAAATTATCAATAGCAAAACAAAGAGAAGCGAATTGGCTAACGAGAAACTTTCATCATCTGAATTGGAATGACGGATCAATATCATTTAAGAGTGTTGTAACATTTTTAAAATCCAATTTAAAACATTATTCAATCTATGTTAAGGGTGTGGAAAAGAAGAAATGGTTTGAAAAACTACTTCAAATTAGAGTTTTCAACATCGAGGATATTGGCTGCATCAACTTTAAGCATATACAACTTAAATATCCAGAATATTTTTACTGCAGCTATCACAGTTATGGAGTTTGTGCCTTAAGAAATGCATATTTACTTTATCAAGAAATAAACTAAACAATTTATTTTAATTTTCTATTCTTACACACATCGACGGCCGACATCAAACTACCCTTTTCTACGTACAAACCGTCCATAACCCTCGTCACTTCGCACCATTGACAGTAATTACCTTAATATGTAAATTTTAGCCCATAAATTACAAAATTTCGGTTTAAATTACCCAAATTTGACAATTTTTACTGCTCGGGCGCATACATTCTACTACTACTTATGAATTGTTAATTTATTTTAGCATTAAATAATTAGTTTGAAATTTATTTGCTGGTGGTTCACCTTGGTCTATATGCATTTCATTGTTGCTGTAACAAATCATCAGTAGACTTCAACCACACATTTTTAATAGTCACAAACCTCTTATCTTATGCACAGACTTTCAAGACAATTTTAAAATTCACATATAATAATTTTTTTTTAAATCACAAAAGATAGTAAATAACGGAGTATTTCAAAATCAATTTTTTAGTGTAGTCGGCGTATCCTATAAAAATACAAAAAGAATTTCGGAAATCAGTTAATAAATAGCGAAATTATTAAAATATCAATTTACCCAAAAAATTTTTTGAGTGTAATTTCTCCAAAAATTTTTTGGGGTGTAATCTGTCGGCTCACCCTATTGACAGACAAAAAGAATTTTGGAAATCGGTTGATAAATAACGAAGTTATTCAAAAATCAATTTCTTCCAAAATATTTTTTCAGTGTACAAAAAATATGTGGGACACAACCGCATGCATTACCTTTCCAACAAAACAAAAATTTTGAAAATCGGTCCACAAATGACGGAGGCATGCGGTAACAAACATAGTAAAAGCAACATACACGTTAAACTGACGTGTTGAAGCCGGTTAAAAAATCTAAAACACCATAAAATCCAGTTTCAAAACCCTTTAAACATTAAACCCGATTCGAAAATGACTTACCAGCACAGAAATATATTTTCAAAAACGAAAAAAAATACCGAATAATAAAAAACCGGCGAATATAAAAAAACCGGTTCCGAACCGTATAAAAATGTAGCCTATGTTTGACGCAGGCTATGCAGCATTCGATCGGTGAAAGAATTTTTAAAATCGGATCAGCGGTTTGGGCGTGAAAGCGTAACAAACAAACAAACAAACAAACAAACAAACAAACTCACTTTCACATTTATAATATTAGTAAGGATAAGGAAGTAAGGATAAGGATTTGAAGGTTGGAAAAAATTAAGTGTAAGATATTTATGATTGTCAAAGGGAATTAGAGATGCGTGATCATGGGAGCCAACGTTATGCTTATACGTGTGTATGTTTTTACAATAACTTGAGCTTTGGCAGATGGGTAAGTAGTCGTTTATGTATATGTGCAATGCCGAGTACAAATCTGGCATTTTCTTGCGTTCTAATCATTTTTTAAAATGTGTGCAACGCCTTTCACATAATGTTTTTTTTTTGTTTATATGGAATACAAAACGGAAATGATAAACGTTACCACTAGGGCACACATTTGCGATGTCACAAAATATCATAGTGTGCACTCGGCATTACTTTTTGTTGTTTGTAATTTTCTCTTTTTTAGCTGGGGACATGGAAGGGTATTTTAGAAAGTTATTATGTATCCTGGTGAGATATCAATGTTTTGTTTTTGTTGTTGTTGTTGTTTGATTTTAATTTTTTTATGTGTAAAGAGTTTGACGAAATGAATAAAATATACAATTTATGCGTGTTATATTTATTCATTCTTTTCACTTCTTTTGTAAAGAAATTGAAGTTTGTGATATTGAGGATTGTCAAAGATTGGTTGTTATTTTCACTGCTTGCTGACATTTGTCTCTGTCTATTGACTTTTACATTGTGCATATGACTTAATCGTAACTCGTATAAATTGAGAAGTTTTCTATTCTAGCAGCAAGTAAAGCATTGTCTCTACAAGTGTCAAATCTTTAATAATTTCGGTGTTGATAGGTACTATTGACTTTTACATTGTGCATATGACTTAATCGTAACCCGTATAAATTGAGAAGTTTTCTATTCTAGCAGCAAGTAAAGCATTGTCTCTACAAGTGTCAAATCCTCAATAATTTCGCTGTTAATACGTTAATAATCAAAGTGACTTTTGAATAAAAAATATTAAATATATCGAGACTCAAGTCAAGAACGACCACTACCACGGAATAATACAGGCTTCACTTATCCTCAGCAACTGCAATATGATCAACAATATCAAAATCCTTAACAACAATATCATCATGAAGAACAACAACTACAATATCCTCAACAACAACAGCAACAATATCCTTATCAACAATATCCTAATCAAGAACAACAACAAGAAGAATTACAATGTCTTCAACAACAACAACATCAATATCGTCATCAACAATATACTTATCAGCAATATCCTCATCAAGAACAACAGCAACCAAAACTACAAATGTATTGGCAGCAAAGTGCTACTCCCATGCAATGGTACCCAAATTTGCAGCAACTTCCTACTCCAATACATTGATATCCAAATACTGACCAACACCAAACACTACAACACCACCCTCAACAACAACAACAACAACAACAACAACAACAACAGCAAGGTTTACAGGATTTAGGAAGTAGCTCAACACATAATATCAACATTGATGGAGAGTGAATGAAATATTATGAGATCAGAAGAGCATTTAAAAACAATAATATTTCTTATGGAATACAAAATAAAAAATAAAAAAAAAATTTAAATTTTTCTGTAAGCAGGTCAGAGAAATTCAAAATAAAATGTCTGAGTTTCAGGAAAGAGATTCCGGATGGACTCTTGTTCGCATAGTTCGAGCTGAACTAAATATTAATAAATCTTCTTTGGTAAAAGGAGCTCATTGGATTAGCACCCCGCAGAAGCTTGCTAGTCGTGGTGCTTGCATTAACATTGAAAACAGTGGTAATTACTGTTTTAAGTGGGCCTTAATTGCGGCAATGAGTACCTCGGCTATCAATTTTCTGAATCGATGCTCTTCGTATAACATTGAAGATATTAGTGCTAATATAATTTCGCTTCAAGATGGAACTACAATTGATTTTTCAAATTTGACATTTCAGATGTCACTAAAATATATTAAGGAATTTGAGGGACAGATGTTAATGTGAATGTGTTTGGATATGACGACGAGAGTGATGAACTAATTGGACCATTTTATATAACCATAATGAGAAGACCAAGCATGTTAACTTATTGCTATTGGAAAACGTGGATGGGCATCACTATATTTTTATAAAAGATATTTCAAAGTAAGTAATATATTGGAAAGTATTTAAAATAAAATAATAGAATACGCGTGTTTGATGTCTTACAGACTACTAAAAAGGCAAACAACGACACATTGCGAACGACTCTTATTTTGCAACAGCTGTCTGCAATACACCCATCTTGAAAATATTATGGAGAAACATAAAATGGAATGTGGTAAAATAGTTACCACAATGCCAAAAGCAGAAGACTCCATACTGCGGTTCAAGAGCCAGCATAGAAAAATTGACATACCTTTTGTTGTATACGCCGATTTTTAATGTGTTTTGCAACAGATAGACTTTAGTGTAAGTAAATTAAATCAGTCACATGTATCCTGCGCATTCAGCTATTTTATTAAGTGTAAGCATGACAATAAATTGGATAAGCTGAGAATTTATACGGGTAAAGATGCTTCTGAAAAATTTGTTACATTTTTGAATCAATATTGTCAAGATATATATAACAATTATCTCACAAAAACAATTGAAATGGAGAACTTGACAGATGAAGAAAATGTAACATTTTACAATGCGATAACTTGTCACATATGTGGACAATACTTAAATAATGATCGTGTGAGAGATCATTGTCATATAAGTGGTAAATATCGAGGTACTGCGCATAACAGATGCAACCTAAGTTATCAAGTACCCAAGTTTATTCCAATGTATTTTCATAACTATTCATCCTATGGTTTTCATATTTTTGTGAAAGAATTAAGTAAGGTTGCGACAAATATAAAAGTCCTTCCGTTAAATAAAGAGTTATCTCTATCTATCTCTATCTCAATTTATTAATATGAGTGATGGTACAGATCTTGAACTTAGGTTTCTTGATACAATGCGTTTTATGGCCGATAGTTTGGAATCGTTGGCAAATAATCTTACCGTCAACGATTTTCATACTATTAGAGCACAATTTCAAACAAGCTAAGAATTTAATCTCATAAGGAGGAAAGGAATTTTTCCCTATGATTATATTGATTCTTTTGAAAAACTTAATGAAACACAACTTCCACCTAGAAAAGATTTCTTTAATTAACTTAATAACAAAGAATGTTCTATTGAAGACTATGCGCATGCGAATGAAGTCTGGACAATTCTTAACTGCAAAACTTTGAAAGTTTATATGGAATTGTATTTGCAAAGAGATGTGCTTCTCCTAACGGATATTTTTGAAAATTTTAGAAATGTCTGTAAAAAAATTTATAGCTTGGACCCCTGTCAATACTATACTGCCCCGGGGCTATCTTGGGATGCTATGCTTAAGCATACAAACATTGAATTAGAGCTAATAACCGGTATCGACATGTACAATTTCTTTAAAAGAGGGATACGAGGTGGAATTGTCCAATGTTGTAAAAGATACTCCAAGGCAAATAATAAGTATTTAGACACTTTTGATAAAAATAAACCTTCCGAATTTCTTATGTATTTAGATGCAAACAATCTTTATGTTTGGGCCATGTCTGAACATCTTCCTTATGGAGGATTCAGATGGTTAAAAGGCGAAGAACTAAATATTAATCCGCAGTTAATAGATGATAATTCAAATTATGGTTATGTTTATGAGGTTGATTTAGAATATCCTTCTTATTTACATAACATGCATAACGATCTTCCTTTCTGTGCCGAAAACAAGGAAATTGGAGCATCAAAATATAAAAAACTAATAACTGATTTTTCGCCAAAAACATTCTTATAATTAGAGAGTACTTAAACAATGTCTAGAAAACGGTTTGATTTTGAAAAAAATACATAGAGTTCTAACTTTTAAGCAGTCTCCATGGTTGAAAGATTATATAGATCTTAATACTAAATACAGAATCGAAGCTAGAAATAACTTTGAAAAATTTTTTTTAAATTGCTCAACAACGCGGTATATGGGAAAACCATGGAGATTGGGGACAAAAGGAAAGATGTAAGGATTGTTACCAGTTGGACTACATTAAACCGAAACCGCTTGGGTGCTCAAAATTGGATATCTAAATCAAATTTTCATAGCTTAGCAATATTTTCAGAAGATATGGTAGCGATTCAAATGATTCGAGTGAAGCCAATATATTTAGAATTTTTACGTGCAAGAACTTTCTAAATGGAAGATGTATAATTTTCATTATAGATACATGCAACCTAAATTCAAGTCAAAATTGAAATTAGATTACATGGATACTGACTCATTCATATACACAATACAAACTGAAGACTTTTACGCAGCCATTAAAAATGATATAGAACATGAATTTGACACTTCTGACTATCCAGAAACAAATGATTACGGGATTCCACTCGTAAACAAAAAAGTTCTGGGTATGATGAAAGATGAGAATTGTGTGAAGATTATGGAAGAATTCGTGAGACTATGATCTAAAATGTACTCTTTTACTGTACAAAATGGAAATGAAATTAAAAAATCAAAAGGAGTAAAAAAATGTGTTTTACATAAGTATAGCCTAAGTTCGTATAGAGATTGTTTATTTAACAAATCAAATGTTTATGAAAATATGCTCACTTTTAAGTCTAAGTTGCATGAATTATATACTATGCAAATACATAAAGTAATATTAAGTTATCAAGATGACAAGAGAAAAGTCAAAAGTGATGGTATAAACACATATGCATGGCATCATATTGAAATTGATGAAAAAAATCCTTATTATGAACATGATATGTTATTATTAGAAATAGAAAAACTTCAAGAAGATGAGTAAAATATGTATACAAATTAAAGCTTCTGTAATTTATTTCTCTAATTATAATTATTTAGTTTTAAGTAAAAATCTTTGTGTCTATTGTAAATTATTTTTTATTTAAGAAATATTGTCTAGTTATTTAGGTTTTTTAAATAAAACATACACTAATATGAAAATAAAAAATAAATAAAAAAAAAAACATTAAAAACAAATATTTTTGTGTACAGTTTTTTTTATTTATTACCCATCCTTAAATAAAATTTATGAATTTTCACATCTGTTACAATCTTGTGTTGCATTTTTTCTCCAATCTCATAACAAAGTCGTGTTAATTCAATCTTTACATCCCTTTCGTGTATTCCTTGTATTTCATTGATTTGAAGTTTTGTTTTGTTTAAAGCGGAGCAGGTTGGTATATTATATTCATGATAGAAATGAAGGATTTGTTTTCTCAGAATGTTGTTCCAACATAAAATTGATGTAAAAAATACTCGAATTTGAGTTAGTGACCTCCAAGTGTCAGAATCAATTTTTTAAAGTTTCCTTGTATGATAACTAAAAAACAAACACCTCTTTTATATTGAAACTTATATTAAACATCTCTCTCACTTTCATTATCAATTATATTTATAGAGTTTAAAAAATCCCGACGATTAAGCATATCATGAATATACTCCTTATAGCACAAGAGATGTAACCACTCTTCTCGATCCAGTCCAATGTATTGCTTATTTTTATAATTCAACCATATCATTGGTTTAAAACCAAAAGCTGTAGAAAATCCACACGCAATCTTCAATTTCCAATTGAGCAAGTATTCAAACTCAAAAACCAAATCATATATTTGAGGTTTTCGTTCTTGAGTGTTGTGAAATATATTTTTTAAAGTACGTTTATCCATCCTCAATGAAAATAATATTTAAATTAATAGTTTTTTCGCTCTATTAATCTCTATATATACATATTTATATTAAAATAAATAAGAAATCAAAAGCATACACACACATACATATATATTTTATATATGTTAATTCTTTTGATTCTTTTTATTTGGTATCAAAATAAAAAGAATCTCTAGTTGAATTAAACTTTAAGCAAAACGCTTACTTCGTTTTTGTTTGACATTTTTTTGTTTTTTGCATGTTCATATTTTTGCCAAGTCTCAAGTACACTTAAATTCTTTCCCACAATTTAATTAAAATAAAATTAATTTATTTCTCACACATTTGTCAAGCTAGGTATGAGAACCATCATGTCAGCATAATTGACGAAATAAATAAAACATTTTATTTTCCACGTGTGTTTCAAATTACCAGCCAGACAGTAGTGAAATTGAATATCTGATTTGCTTAGCTTACGATGGGAATGAATTTGGCAAGATAATAATGAACAGTTTCTGGCCGTTTTAAATTATGTTTGTATTCTAATTTTTTTTTATTCTACTTTTTGTTATTGTATTAGTTTTAAGGTAATTTTTACATTTTGCATAAATATTAAAACTATTGAATAAAGTTTATGATTGCTACTTAAATCGTCATACACTTCACTTCTTTGAGTCAATTAGATTATCCTGGTGTACTACCTGAATAACTAATTGATTCCTCCACAACTTGAGTTATCCTTGTGTATCACTTGTGTAAAAACATCATCATTTTTAAATATGCTTATCCTTGTGTACCACTTGGATAAGCCCCACCACTTACATCTCAGTTAAGCCAGGCAAACGAGTCTGGTATTAACATTTTTGGCGACCGTGACAGGACCTGCAATCTTCGGATTAAGTTTAGTGCCATCACTTCCCTGCTTTCCACAACAACCAATCCACCATGGAAACAACCTCAACAAAACTTCTCCGCCAACTAAAGGAAACTGGAGAAGATATTGCAACCATTATTCGAAATTTCACCAAGGATTCAGCCAGCCGGAAAACTGCAATCTATTACCAGGAACGACTATCTCGGCTAAGGACAGCTTGGGCAAAGTTCGACACAGCTGATAATGAATTACGGGAGTTGAAGGACGTAGACACATCTGATGAATACTTCACATCCGACTACTATACTCGAATTGAGGCCATGGCGACGAAATACATAGCGATAATGGAACGTGAACTCGATAATCAAGGTAAAGAATCCGGGAAAAAGGAACTTCCTAATCCCAAACCTGCAACTACAGCTCAAACGCAAGCCGGGGCAACTTGGGACATGATCCCAATCCCAAATCGGCAAACACAGGTCAATCGCAAGCCGGAGCAACTGGGGGACACGATGGATTAATCAGCCGGTCACTTGGAAAAATGGCGGCGCTTACTCGACAGCTAGAAGGCCTTCAGTTGCAACCAGGTCAAGATCAATCTTACTACGATGTAAAAAGGCCACTATCTCTCAGCCGTGGCTTCAATTAGAAAGGCTTAATGATGAATTACTGGACAAATATCCCCACCCAGACATTGCTGGTTATGATACAAGCAGATATGTTCACCTCGAACAAGCTGCACAATCAGCAATCATACAGCTCACCACGGCCAATAGAAGCCTCCACCATTCAACCACAGAAACTACGGCCAGACCATCAACCTTACCTTTGCCTACGATCACCATTACAAAATTTGAAGGTGACTACATGAAATGGACATCGTTCTCCGATTTATTTACAAGAATCGTACATCAGCAACAGATGTCTGACGCGCATAAGATGTGGTATTTAAAAACCAACGTCATTGGTGAAGCAGCGAACCTCATTAATCATCTTGCGGTTACTGCAGACAATTATCAGGTGGCGTGGCAATTGCTGCAAGATCGATACAACAATAAAATGGTAATGGTAGCAACAGCAGTTCAGAGACTACTTGACCAGCCATCTGGGGCATCCACATTAGGTGCTATTAAGCGATTGCACGATACAACAAAGGAATGTTTGGCAGCTCTCTCCAACATGGGGCTTCAAATATTATCGTGGGATCCAATCCTTATCCACATCCTGGTCAAAAAGTTAGATAAAACAGTGCATGCTCAATATGAGCAATCAATTTCTCACCCAAAGGAACTACAAAAAATCAACCAATTTCTGACATTCCTTGAGAACTATTTTCACACCCTGGAAGCAATGGGACACATGGAAAAACCTTCGTTTTCCACTAGCAAATATGCGCGCTTACAGCACAACCTCGACACGAAAACTGGTTGTGCATAGTTTGCAAGCGAGATTCTCACCCATTGTATCGATGCAAGAAATTCATCGATGTAAACTCAACAAACAGACTAAACATGATACAGAAACAAAAATTATGTGTCAATTGCTTTAGTAGTACCCATAGTACCAAACAATGTACCATTTCAGGCCGCTGCCAGAAATGTGGAAAAAAGCACCATACCTTGGTACATCTGGAAACAACCCCACAAGGTAATTCGTCATCAAGAAAAGTTACTCCTCCTAAAAAAGAAATTGACTCAGACAGAGAGGCAGCTACACTTAACAACCCCTCCACAACAAACGTGACATCTCTCGTTAGCACACCACAGGACGAAGCTGAAAGCATGACGGCAAGTTCCGTCGGCAGAAGACCATATGTCCTACTAGGAACAGCGTTGGTAAAGGTCAAGGCAAATGTACTAGTGTTGTATGTATTAAAATAAGTACTTCGTCTCTTGATGGTTAGCGAACAAGTGTCGTGTTCTTTATTTCGTTGTTCTTTTCTACATACATATTTTTTACATAGGTGCTTAAATTTTTACTTTAAAAACAGGGTTGCGTGTCATCAGAGATTGCACTACACCTCCCCTTTTTTTTTGAAAGAAAACGATAAATGAATAATAATGAAATTTATAGTGAATATTTAAAGTTTGGCGTAGTAGGTATTGGCCGTACCTATGCACCTCCCTTTTTTTAAAAGAACATGTTGAATCAAGCAAGATGATCGATCAATCTTGTTTGCTTCAATATTTTCATAATATGTTTTAAAAATTTAAAAAGATATTTCATATTTATAATGTCTACAACTAACACTATATTATTGGTTTATATAATACATAATTTATAAATTCAAAATTTCAGTCTTTGTAATTTGTTTTTATCTTATTATTGTGTAATTCTAAAATTAATTTTTTTTTATTTAATTAAGGCATTTATTTTAATTAATTTTAATTTTTTTAATTAAATATATTTGCATTATATATAGCGAACAGTCGATTAGCGGAGTTTTTTTCTTACATACAAACAAACAAAAAATTATACAAAAAATTATTCGTAGTACATATTATTCGTAATAGGTACATACTGACTTTAATAAATAAGCTTTATTGCTTTGATAATATTTTTTACATAGTGGAAATAACAAAAACAAAAAAAAACCGAAAACAAAAAAAACACAAACAGTGACATTGAGGAATACTCTATAGGAGTAACTCAAAAACAAATAAACAATCATAAATTACAAAAACAAAAAAAACCGTAAGCAAAAAAACACAAAAAGTGCCCTTGAGGAATACTCTATATGAGTGCCTCAAATACAAAAAATTGTGAAGTGAGTTCTAACGGCAGAAATGCCTATTTTACTGTGAGTTCTGAAGCTCTTAATGAAAAAAATATAAATAATAAATCTAATGAAAGTGTTTTTTAACGACAAAGCCAATATTTCGTCAGCGATCAACTTCGCTTTGTCCAATGCCAAATAGTAGTGATTCATTAACATTACAATTGCCTAGTGCTTCTTCATATAAGTCAGTAATATCATCCCCTTCAGGCTCGTATTCGTCACTTAACAAAGTTATCACTACAGATCACAGTATTTCAAAACCCAAGGTGCAAGTCGGTATGGACAGATATATAACCGTGGTAAAGCGTGGGCGAAGCCCGAATTCTTCAAAAATTTCATCCGCTCCAAAGATGTCTAGAGATAACAGCGCATCCTCAACTAATCGCCAAAACCGTTTTAAAATTTTGCAAGATGAGAACGACAAACCCGATGTATCCTCGAATAAAACATCCAAGCCGCCACCAATCTACTTGAGAGAGAAAAATTCAAATGCCCTTATTAAAAAATTAATTTCGGTCATTGGTGAAAATAAATTCCACATTGTCCCAATAAAACGTGGCAACATCGATGAAACGAAAATTCAAATTTATGATGAAAAGGATTTCCGCAAAATGGTTTCTGAATTTGAAACAAATAAAACAAGCTTCTACACATACCAGCTTAAGAGCGCTAAAGGCCTGCAAATCGTACTGAAGGGCATAGATTCTTATGTTGTCCCTGAAGAAATAAAAGATGCACTTGTCCTCCAGGGATTTAAGGTAAAGAATGTATCAAGCATATTTAACAAAGAAAAAGTACCCCAACCCCTATTTCGTGTTGAACTGGAGCCAAATGATATACAGTTGAAAAAAAACGAGACTCATCCTATTTATAGCCTTAAATACCTTTTATACAGAAAAATCACAGTTGAAGAGCCACATAAGCGTGCAGGTCCCGTGCAGTGTCATAATTGCCAAGAATATGGCCATACAAAAGCTTACTGCAATTTACCTACAGTGTGTGTTATCTGCGGTGAATTGCACCGTACTGCAAGTTGTACCAAACCAAAAGATCAAGCGGAAAAAAAATGCAGTAATTGTGGAGGTAATCACACCGCTAACTACAGAGGATGTCCTGTGTACTCTTTCGTCAAGCAGGCTATGGTGCAAAAACCTAAATTAGCTCCAGCTCAACCATTAAACGCGTACTCCGCCACTTTTGCTCCAGTGAGCCAACCAGTTACTTCACGTGTATCATATGCCGATGCTGCTAAGGCTAGTTCTATTCCCACACCAAATGTTTCACCGCCAAATAATTCAACGAATGCAAATTCAAGCTTTAACTTTAGTCGCCTTGAAGCTACTATTGAGAATCTGGTGCTAACTATAAACAACTTTACAACAAATATGATGGTAGATGCAAGAAATGTTGAGAATGCAGAATACTCTGCTTCAAGCATTAATTAACAAGCCATGAACACGTTAAAAATATGTTTCTGGAACGCAAACGGCATTCGCCAACATAAAAATGAACTTGAGCACTTCCTTACGGAAAAAAATATTGATATAATGTTGGTCTCTGAGACTCATTTGACTTCTAGAAGCCTCTTTAAAATGAATGGCTACACTTTATATGACACAAAGGACCCTAGAGGGAGAGCATGCGGTGGATCAGCAATTCTAATAAAGTCAAGACTCAAGCACTATATTCTTGACAACATTTGTGAAGAACATCTACAAGCAACAAATATCTGCATTGAAAATTTTTGTACAAATTTCGTGATATCTTCAATTTACTCTCCTCCTAGATTTTCAATCACTGAGGACCAATACGAGAAGTTCTACAAATCTCTTGGACCTTGTTTCGTTGCAGCTGGCGACTACAATGCTAAGCATACGTTCTGGGGTTCGCGTCTTATTACGCCTAGAGGTAGGGCGTTGTTCAACACAATTTCAAAAATGGGTTTGGATGTTATTTCAAGTGGGGAGCCTACTTACTGGCCTACTGACGTGAGAAAAATTCCGGATGTTATAGATTTCGGCGTCGTAAAAAGTATTTCTAGGGAATTAATTCACGTTGAAGCTTCCCTAGATCTGTCGTCTGATCACTCTCCCACGATCGTTACAATCTGTAGTCCACTGAGAAGCGCTTTACCTCACCCATATGTCAAGATGATAAACCGTGTTAATTGGCTGGGATTCAAAAAATATCTTAGTAGTCATTGCACGGAAAATATTACGCTAAGAACACCCAATGATATTGAATCGAACATTGCAAATCTTAACGAGAATATTAAAAAAGCTTCTGAACATGCCACTACCTCCCATCCGTATACTGGGTTCAATAAAATTTATTCTACAGACGTTGAACATCTCGTACGTGAAAAAAGAAGAGCTAGAAGGGAATGGCAACAGCACAGATCACCTCAACACAAAATCAGATTTAAAGAAAGCACTAAACGACTCCAAGAGTTGCTTGCATCTGAAAAAACTGCATCTTTCAAAAATTATCTGGAAGGCCTTGATGTCACACCAGCATCTAATTACTCTTTGTGGCGCGCTGCTAAAAAGCTTAAAACACCCGTTGAGTTTAAGCCACCTCTGCGCACATCTACCGGAGGTTGGGCAAGAAGCGATACTGAAAAAGGTAACATATTTGCTGAGCATTTAAAATCCGTATTTACACCAAATACATGTACCGGTGTTGCTGATTTGCCGAGTGTAGTTGATCTACCCCCACGACCCTTAAAATTTACGATGTGTGATGTACAAAAACTAATTGCCGAACTCAACCCGAAAAAAGCTCCCGGTATGGATGGAATTAGTAACCAGATGCTGATTAAGTTACCTCGTACTGCAATTAGAATCCTGTTATTCATTTTTAATGCCATTTTACGACTGGAGTATTATCCAGACTGCTGGAAGCTTGCCAAGGTTAAAATGATTCCAAAGCCAGGTAAAGATCTTTCCAAGGCTGAGTCATATAGGCCAATAAGTTTATTGTCAACAATGTCAAAGCTCTTTGAAAAGCTACTCATGACAAAATTGTCTTCAATTTTAACTGATAATGGGTGCATCCCGGACCATCAATTTGGTTTTAGAAGCCAGCATAGCACCATTGAGCAAACGCATAGATTGGTTCAATTTATCAGAAAAACATTTGAGGAAAAGAAGTATTGTTCTGCCGTGTTTATTGATGTTTCTCAGGCATTTGATAAAGTGTGGCATGAAGGCCTGATTTTGAAATTGAAGACATATTTACCAATAAACATTCTAAATCTTTTGGAAAGTTACATTGTTGCACGAAAATTTACAGTTGTGGAAGGACACTTTATGAGTATGCCTGAAACTATCTCATCCGGTGTGCCACAGGGGAGTATACTGGGGCCATTTTTATATTTGATTTATACTTGTGATATGCCTGTGAGAAGTAGTATCCACACTTCTACATTTGCCGACGATACCGCCTGCCTTAGTATGCACGAAAACCCTGATGAGGCATCCCGAAAACTCCAGGAACACATTAGCCAGATGGAACTATGGTTAAACTTATGGAGAATTAAGGTAAATGAACAAAAGTGTGTCCCTATAACATTTACCTTACGAAGAGATACTTGTTCCCCCATTCGGATTAATAATCAAGTTGTTCCTCAACATTCACATGTGAAATATCTTGGTATACACCTCGATCGACGGCTTACATGGAAACATCACACTGACTATAACTTAACTCAAATGAAACTAAAATTAACTCAGGTACATTGGCTGATTGGCAGAAATTCAACACTCAGCCTAGACTGCAAACTCTTAATATACAAGTCGCTTTTAAAGCCAATATGGTGTTACGGTATCCAGTTATGGGGCACTGCTTCAGCTTCCAATGTAGAGAGAATTCAACGAAGACAAAACAAAATTTTAAGGTTAATAACATCTGCTCCATGGTACATTAAGAATTCAAATATACATCGTGATTTAAATATGCCACTAGTGACTGAAGAAATTGCAAAATACGCAGGCAAATATCTAACTAAACTCGTGTCACATCCTAATCCGCTTGCTCGTAACATCTTGAACTTTACTGGACACATCCGCTTAAAAAAGAGAGATACAAGGGCTCTAATACTAAACACTCCGAGTGAAGTTGCTTGAAATTTTTTTTTTTTTTTTTGCTTATCACCACTTATGTATTATTTACAACTATCACTTAGTTATGTCTGGCATTGGTCGGGCCTATTAATTATATGTTAGATTTAAGATTTGAATACTTATTGTTAGTTCATATATGAAGATACAATAAATAAAAAAACATGCATTAAAAAAAAAAAATATATATATATTTTTTTTTCTTTAATTAATTTTGTTTACATAAACAAGTTAAAATTTAAAAGTTAAATTTATTATAAATTTTTGGTTTTTCTGTTTTTCCTTTTTTTTTGTGTATAACATGTTGTTGTTATAATTTATAATATTTGGAATATGTTCATAATAAAAGCTTGTGTATGAATATTGTTAATTTACAATCTCTACATATATTTTGTATTAAATTTCATTCATTTTCGTTTTAAATAAAAGTTTTTCAAATTTACTATAAATTTGTTTTATTTTTGTATTAGGAGTGTGTTTTGTTTGTTTTTGTTTAGTTATTGGTTCCGTGTGTATATTACATTTAAAAACAGGTTGTAATAAACATTTGGAGTGAAGTAGATTGTGCTTCGTTTGAACACAACCCCTTCTACTGGAGAGCCAATGGCCCGCCAGGGGGCGCCTTCATCCAATTGCTTTTACACTGCTGTAAAAATGTTATTTGAAAAAAAGTTTTGTAAATTTTGTAATTTATTGTATGGTTGTATAATGTAAATATTTAAACATTTTTTTTTGTTTGTCTATAGAAGCTTTCTATTATTACACATCATGAGTTTTACATTCTTAGTCAACAGAGCTATTACATTTTCTTAATCTGTTTTTATGTACCATTTGGTATTTATTTTCTTTACTTTTCAACATACAATTACCACAATCATCAACATCAACTACTTGAAACGGACCCGTGTACAACGATTCTAATTTATGTCCTGCGTTGTTTTCTAGTAAGACCATGTCATTTATTTGTACTGTTTGACTGTTTGAGTTTTCGTCATAAAAAAATTTTTGTCTATTTTTGGTTTTTTCAATTAATGTTTTTGCTCTGGTCTGTGCTGTTTGTAAGCGAAATTTTATTTCCTTTTCATATGAATCGACATTGTATATTGGTTCTACGTTGTTTGTTTCTAAGAATGCCAGTGTAGTTGGCAATTTACCATAAACTAGTTCAAATGGGCAATAGCCATGAACTGTGGATGGTGTTGTATTAAAACAATACGTAAAGTGTTTCAACCAATCGTCCCAATCTACTTTTTCTGAAGATAAATAGCTTCTTACGTATTCATTAAAAGTCCTATGTGAGCGTTCTATCGTCCCTAATGTTTGATGGTGGTAAGCTGTGGATGTTTCATGGTCAATAGAAAGTAATTTACATATATCATTCATTAGCTGGTTTTTGTACTCCGTACCTAAGTCTGTTAAAATTTTCTTTGGTGGCCCATATGTTAAAATAAGGTTTTCAAAAATTGCTTTGGCTACGGTTTGTGATTGTTTTGATGGGATTGGTATTGACACGAGATATTTTGAAAGGTCGCAAATTATGGTCACGGCGTATACATTTCCATGATTCGAGGTCATGAATAGTCCTATTGTGTCAATTATAAAAGTATCAAAGGCTTTATTTGGTGTGTTTGTTATTCTTAATGGTTCAATATTCCTTGGTAACGATTTATTTTTCTGGGATAAAATGCAGGATTTAACATATTTAATGACGTCCTTAGTCATATTTTTCCAATAGCAGTAATTTCGTAATTTATTTAGGGTTCTCATTACACCTGAGTGTCCTCCTGTAAGTGGTTCGTTGTGATAAAATTTCAATAAATTTTCTTTTTCAGCTTTACTTTTTACAAGTTTTATTCTTGGAGTAATCATAATGATTAATGTATCTAGATACTTTTCTGAATCAGCTTTAAGATCCTCGACCGAAATGTAGTTGAACAAGTCGTCGTTTAGTGATATTTTAACTTTTTAGATTTTTGCATTTTTAGCCCCAATTTCTAGCTTTGATATTAACTGTTTTAGAACAATTTTATCATTTAAAATACAGTCATCGATGTTAAATTCACTTAGGATAATTTTGCCCTTTTTTAGAATTACTTTTGGGTGATTTCTATTTAGTTCGAACTTAAGGAGTGGTACCTTTCTAACTTCCCTAAAATTACTTATCTCAAACGCTTTTGGTTTGTTTATTATGTTTGCATTGTCATTTCTAATTTCCTTTCGAATTGTTTGTTTCAGATTTTGCCTTTTTGCTTGATTTCTTGTGGTTACTGCACACACATCTGCATGGTTTAACGTCTTAATAGATTCGATATCTATTCTTGAGAGTGCATTTGCTGCGAAGTTTTCTGAACCCTTAATATATTCGACTACGAAGTCGTATTCTTCTGAATCTAATTTCATACGAGTCAACTTTGATGACGGTCTTTTTAAAGAGAATAAGTATGTAAGTGGTTTATGGTCGCTGCGTATAATGAATTTCCTGCCATACACGTACGGTCGAAAATAGTTAATCGCCCAATGAATAGCTGTTAATTCCTGCTCAATTGTGGAGTTATGCGATTCTCCTTTTGTAAATGTGCGTGAAGCGAAAGCAACAGGCATTTGTTTACCATCATATTCTTGACTCAAGACAGCTCCACAGGCAATTTTGCTTGCGTCAGTTGTTATGTAAAAATCTCTACTGAAATCGGAATATTTTAAAACCTTTGGTTTAAATAGCGCATTTTTCATATATTGAAATGACTTTTCGCATTCCTTCGACCAATTGAATTTCACATTTTTGCGAGTCAGGTGTGTAATACATGTTGCATATTTTGCAAAATTTGGAATAAATTTCCTATAATAGTTACAAAACGCGATAAAGCGCCTGGCTTCGTCAGGGTTTTTAGGAGTTGGATACTCTTGAAGGACTTTGAATTTCAATTCATCCGGAAGAATTCCGTGATTGGTGCATTTATGCCCAAGAAAACCTACCTCTGTACAGAAAAAGTTACATTTGGTAGGATGTAGTTTCAGGTTGTATTTTCTACAAGTTTCGAAAACGTCACGCAAGTTATTAAGCATGTGCTTTTCGGAACAGCCTATGACAATTAAATCGTCCATATATAAAAAAGCTTGGTCTGGTTTGAGACCTGCGAAAGCTAACGACATCATCCGTTGGAAGGAATTTGGAGCAACTTTTAAGCCATAAGGAAGACGTTTAAATCGTTTTTAACCCTAACCCCCTCCCCCCCGTGGGGGTGTTATTGGTTTTCCGAATCTTGTTCTATCACACGTATATTCCTGCTATCTGACCTTGAATTATTTTGTTGTTAACGGCGGTTATTATACTTATTGCCACGGAAATTTCCATTATTATTTTTATTATGATAGTTTTGATAGTTTCTGTTCTGAGGTGGACCATTGTTACGAGTATTGTTGTACCTATTTAAGTTATTACGATTTCTACCCCTGTATTGATTATAATTTGTTCCCCTATATCTGTTAGTACCATTATTGTTTCGGTTATCCCACTGTGTTCTGACATGAAAGATAGGTTGGCTAGTTGATCTATCATCGGTCACACTAGTGAATTTTGCTGTGGCTTCAGCAATATTATCAAATTTTCCTAATTCCATAATGACCTTGATTTTATCATTGTTAGCATTCTTAGCCATAGATTGCACAGCGATTTGAGTAGAATATTTCTTGGCCGTTTCCGGTCCTAACCCGTCTGCTAGATACGCATTGTTTAGTGCTTTTGTTAATTGCTCTATCTCTTTGGTATAATCTGACGTATTTTTATTTAACTGCTTTGTGTTCAAAATTTTACAAGTAATTGATTCTGCGCTTTCACCTTTAATTGAAGAACGAAGTTTAGCTATTATTTGTTGAATTGTTGTCTCCTCAGTTATATAGTTTCTAGCAGTGCCCACTAATTTGGTTTTTATTAATTGAATCGCTACAGTTTCATGTGTGTCTTTTAAAGTATCTAATAATGACAAGGCATCAATAAATCTTTGCAAATTTTCTACAGTGCCATCAAAATCTGGAAGTATTTTACAGGCCAGTCCTATGAATTTTACGCTATCTGCCATTGTAGCTTCACTAAAAATACTGTCTGACCTAACGTTATTATCTTCTGAAGAAGTATCTTCCTCCTCACTATCTTACTCTAGATTAAATACAAAAGATTTATCCAACGATGTTGGTACTTTGTCCCCAATATTTAATCTCAAAAGAATATTTTGTAATTTTGATTTTACGCAAGATATGAGTTCTTCTACCTGGCCGCTATTATCATCATTCAAAAGATGTTTCAGATTTCTAGCGGTTGCTACCATATGATTGTGATGAATCACTAATAAATTTAGATGCTTATGCTGTGTCTTTTCGCTCGGCAAATTTGACTGTTCAAGCATTTATAGGATTTATCGAAAAAACTTTTATCACCTTGTAATTGCGCTAGGATTTCAGTCCATAAAGGCTTTTTTTCCTGTTCTTCACTCATTAGGGTCAATTAAAGAAAATTAAATTTGGAATAATGAAAAAATATATACTATTTGTTCCGAGAGGAGGGAGTGTTGTATAACAATACAACAAATCCTTTCACTGTTGGCCACTGAACCACCGGAATTGCTTTCGTTTCAACTAATATATATATTTTTTTTAAATTATTTAAATATTACCTAAGCAAAAAAATTTTCTTCTTTTTATTTACGTTGTTTTCTATAAAGTAATTATGGCTTTTTGAAAGAAATACTCGGGATTTTAAAATAATATTCCAAAAAAAAATTTTGTGAAAAATGCTGTTATGGCAACACTTGCCTATATTTGTGAAATAAAAATTTTCATTTCATTTTTAAAAAATATACAAAGAGGATCGACTGTGGTATTGCTTAGAATATTCGGATCTGGCAACTTCACTTATTTGTTCCTTTTTGTTTTCATATATATATATCTTCCATATTGGTCAAGGCGAATTGATACCAGGTGAATTTACTAGTACAACAAGTACAACATCAACAAACAACCGCGAGCATTTTGTTTTTATGAAATCATTGGACGTTGTCAAATTTACAAAGCAAATAGAGTACTTTTTTTGAAAGATACTCTTTTTTTAAAAGGTACTTTCCAAAAGGTACGTTTTCAAGATATTTTTTTAATGGTCCACTTTTCAGCAGATACTTTTATAAAGATAATTTTTCCAAGATGTACTTTAATAAGTATATATATTTAAAAAAAGGTAATTTCACATTTGACAATGCCACAAATAAAAAAGTTATCAGCTGTGCTTTCAGTATTGCCTGTTATTAATTTGCCTTGATTTGGTATTACTTGTGCCAGAGACCTTGTTTTCTTTTAGTTTTCAGATTACTAATACGCCATTAAAGTCGGCGGCGAAAAAATATATTTGGCGGCGGCCTAAAAATTGAATCAACTTGAGTTACTTTAAAAATTTCAATTGAAATCAAGTAGATTCCGAAGTATCTACTTAGACAGTTGTTTTATACGTATTTGTTGAATTTAACTGAAAATAGTGCATGTTGTGAGGTCAATTGTATGTTGAAAAATATATTGTTACCATTTCCTTTTTGTTTTAGTTATAAGTAAAGAAGGAGATGAGTTTGGTTTTCTGTTTTGCATTTTTGTGTGTATATAAATTTTAATTATTAATGTTTCTCATTCTTATATATATACATACATGAAACATTTTTCATATATACATACATAAATACATAGGTATATGACATTTTATTTACTTATATATAATATATAAAATTTACATATATACAATAACTAGCCCTACAATTCTCATCTTACATGTACTGCAGCTGTTACAAACTGGGCTGATATTGTTGTTGATATTGTTGTTGCAGCGCTGGCGTCTCTGCCGTCCACTCGTTGTCTTCTTTGTATTTTTGGCTGTTGCTGTCAACTGTATTCTTCTCGTTTCTTTATGTTTAAATTTTCTTTTCGTTGTTTCTTTCTTTGTTAGAATTTTATTTCTTTATTTAATTAAATGACCTTTCAGTGACTTTGTAAATTGTTTCTTTATTATAGTCTTTATAACTGTTCACTTTCATTTTCTTGTTCTTGGAAGGTTACAGTTTATTTTTTTTTAAATTTTGGTTATGATTTTACGTTGTACAGTAGTGTCTTAATTCCACTATTACAGCACTACACATGCTTTCCTTTTGATATGTATGCGTGTGCGAACACAATGCCATGCATGTATACATCCAAACATTTCAAACAACTTCTATAACTTTTGCCATTTTTCCACTAATCGTTTTGCATGTTTTTCACTTATGTATGTCTGTTTCTTTTTTTAATTTTTTTAATAGTAAATTATAAAATAAATTTTATAAAAATTTTCACGTTGTAAGGTGCAGATTTCTGCAAGGCATTTGCCTTTATATCGTTTTCAAAATCGGGAGACTGCATTTTTCATTTTAATCGATTTAAGACAAATAATTTAGATATAACTTTTTTCCATTTATTTAAGCACTAACTTAAATCAAATGAGCAAATCAACATGTACACATGTACAATTTCCAACTGGACTTTGCTTGATATAATTTGTTTTCTTTTACATACATATATAAATTTCAATTAATTCATGTTTTTAATTAATATAGATTTAAGGATTTAGAAATGTGTTAGCAGTTTTCTTTAAATGAAATTGATGAATATAACTTAGACTGTCGATCTTGGGGATTTGCGAGCGCTTTCGTCGTTTTTCTTAAACTTATACATATTTTTGTTTTTTTTCTCTTTCTATTATAAGATTATAAATTATATGTATATTATTATATTTATATTATGTTTTATAAAAGTTTTCACAAGTTTTCATTATATATTTTTTTTACTTTGTCAGGTCGCCATGTTGTATGTATTAAAATAAGTACTTCGTCTCTTGATGGTTAGCGAACAAGTGTCGTGTTCTTTATTTCGTTGTTCTTTTCTACATACATATTTTTTACATAGGTGCTTAAATTTGTACTTTAAAAACAGGGTTGCGTGTCATCAGAGATGGCACTACACTAGAAACTGAATGTAAGGCAATTCTCGACTCGGGCTCACAAGTCAACCTCATTACAGAGAGATTAGTCACAACTCTAGGGCTCCCAGCAAGAACCACATCGATTTCAATCAATGGAATTGGAAAAAACCGCACCAAAGTTTAACAATCCAGACTCAACAACTTTTCAACACGTCTTGAGGCATTTGTGTTGCCACAAATCATTTCTCCCCAACCTGCTCAACAACTTACCATCGATAAGTGGGCGATTCCCAACAATGTCACACTGGCGGACCCAACTTTTAACCGACCAGAAAAAATTTACATTTTGTTAGGCGCAGAATATTACCATCAAATCCTTGCTACAGGACAAATTAAACTCGGTGATGACCTCCCAATATTACAAAATACCACCTTTGGCTGGATAGTATCTGGAAAGGTATCTGGAGAACAACTCTCATCAGCAATATGTGGTATTTTAACTGAGGAGGATAAAATGAATACGGCTATTGAACGATTTTGGAAACTGGAAGAGATCAATAGCACTGGGCATCAATTATCTCCCTATGACGCCAAATGTGAGGCACATTTCAATCAAAACACTATTCGTAACAAAGAAGGACGGTTCGTAGTACGACTTCCATTCTGTTCTGAAACATCTTCTTTAGGCGCCTCACATAATATTGCCTTTAACCGCTTCCTCAGCTTGGAACGTCAATTATCAAAAGATGCTTCCCTAAAAGCTCAATATATGCAGTTTATGAAGGATTATGAAACAATGGGACATATGTCGAAAATCAACATAGATGAAGTGGAAGGGTCTAAATACTTTATTCCTCACCACTGCATTTTACGACCTGATAGTAGCACCACTAAACTTCGGGTGGTATTTGATGCGTCAGCAAAAACCTCGTCAGGAAAATCTTTGAATGACATTTTGCACATCGGGCCACCACTACAAAATGAGCTGTTTACGGTGCTTCTGCGATTTCGGATTCCACGTTTCATGTTCACAACAGACATAGAAAAAATTTACCGACAAATATTGGTCCATCCAAAAGATCAACAGTACCAGATAATTCTATGAAGAAGTAATGTTTCCGAACCCATCAGTTACTTCAAGTTGAATACAGTGACATATGGAACCAGACCTGCACCATACTTGGCAATCAAATGTCTAAAGGAAATAAGCCATGATAACAACATGCAGTTTCCGTTAGCAGCCAATTTCTTGGAAAAGAACTTTTATGTGGACGATGGTTTGGGGGGAGCCGATAGCTTGAACATAGCACTAGAAACTCAGCGTCAACTACAAGACGTCATGTCAAAGTACGGATTTCATTTAAGAAAATGGTGTACAAATCATACCCAATTGCTACGCAATATCCCCAATGATGATCAAGAAGTTAGTCTTGATTTTTCTACAGACGAAACCGACGATATAAAAACGTTGGGATTAGTATGGCTACCCAAGGATGATCTACTGAAAATTAAGGTCAACATACAACCAATCAAGGCTGTGACGAAAAGGACAGTCACCTCAGATTTAGTGCGTATATTTGACCCACTTGGACTACTGTCTCCAGTAGTCGTCAAAGAAAAAATATTCATCCAGGAATTATGAAATTTGAATCTTTCATGGGATGAGGCAGTGCCTTTAGAATTTGAATCACGCTGGCGAAGCTTTAGAAGTAATCTGAATGAACTCAAAACCTTTCAAGCTCATCGGCATATATATAAAGGATCGATTCCACGCAGTACGCAACTCCATGTTTTTACAGATGCCTCAGAAAAGGCGTATGGTGCCGCAGTATATATCAGGACATTCTTGCCAAATAAAACAGTTATTGTATACTTGCTCTGTGCGAAGTCCCGTATAGCCCCTCTCAAGCAACAAACGCTGCCCAGGCTGGAATTATGTGCTGCCCAGTTGGGTGCCAACTTGGCTGCAAAAGTTAAGCACGATCTGGATATGAATACAACGCCCACATTCTACTGGTCTGATTCAAAAATAGTATTAGCATGGATAAATTCACGATCATCTTCGTTGCATACATTCGTAGCAAATCGAATAGCTTCAATTCAAGAAAGCTCGACACCTGATCAATGGCGTCATGTGAGTTCCCAGGACAACCCAGCAGACATAATATCTAGAGGATTGGATCCACAGCAGTTGCAGCATACACCCCAGTGGATGTATGGGCCATTCTTTCTTCATGGTGATGAGAAACATTGGCCTCCGATGTTCTCTCCAACTCCTGACACACCTTTACCTGAACAGAAGAAAATTTCCTATAACATGCTGGTTTCGGTAACGACTGAAAATTTTTTGCATTCTATAGGATACATCTTCAGATTCATAAAAAATGCTAGAATTCCCAAGGCAGATCGACAAACTCAAAGAGCTCTGACACCTTTCGAGCTCCACGATTCACTTCTTATATTTATTCGAGAAACTCAAAAATTTGCATTCTCAGAAGACATCAAGCAGTTACAAAAACGCAAAGAACTAAGGGTGTCAAGTCCGATCAAAAGTTTATCACCATTTTTAGATGAAAATTGCATTTTAAGAGTCGGAGGCAGACTAGAAGAGTCTACTTTGCCATTCGATACAAGACATACAATGCTTCTCCCTTATAATGAGATAATCAGCATACTAATATTTGAGTCAATACACAAAGAAAATAAGCATTGTGCTCTCCTTGCAAATGTCCGGCAACGATTTTGGCCCATCAAGGGAAAATACTTAGCAGAGAAACCATCCATAAGTGTGTAAGTTGCGCAAAATCAAAACCAAAACTTCTCCAGCAGATCATGGGAAATTTGCCTGCAACGAGGGTTACACCAGCAAGACCATTTATAAATGCCGGGGTTGACTATTGTGGTCCAATTTGGGTTCACTTTAAAACTCGAGGAAAACGACCTCAAAAGGAGTACATTGCAGTATTCTGTTGCTTCGCCACAAAAGCAGTGCATCTCGAATTAGTCACAAGCCTAACAACAGAAGCGTTCCTGGGAGCACTAAAACGATTTACCAGTCGCAGAGGTCACTGCCAACAACTTTACTGCGACAATGCAACAAACTTTGTCGGAGCACGAAATCAACTAGCGGAATTATCATCAGCCTTTTTACCCCCACAGCTCAAGAAGCCATTCAGCGAGAATGTGCAAATAAAAACATTTCTTTTCATTTCATTCCTCCTCGAGCACCTCATTTTGGGGGATTGTGGGAGGCCGCAGTCAAGTCAGCCAAAAGGCTTTTACTCAAAGAAATGGCAAACGCATCCCTAACTTATGAAGAAATGGAAACTGTAGTCATAGAGGTAGAAGCAATACTCAATTCCAGACCTATCACAGCATTATCAAATGATCCTAATGATGCAGCTGCCTTGACTCCTGGCCATTTCCTGATTGGGGAACCTCTCACGGCACAAGTCGATGCAACTGCTCAGTCCATGTCGCCATCACTCGTTAAACGATTGGAATTAGTATCAAAAATAAAACATCATTTCTGGCAACGATGGTCCCACGAGTACCTCACTGAACTCCAGCAGCGCAACAAATGGCAATCAAAGTCTCAAAATCTGCCAGTGAGTATTACAGTTATAGTGAAAGACAACACTCCTGTCATGACGTGGCGAATCGGAAAGGTGATCGAAACATTCCCCGGGCCTGATGGTATCGTGAGGACGACAACAGTAAAAACATCTACAGGTATCATTAAACGGGCAATTCACTTACTTGCTCCGCTTCCTCTCGATACATCCTACGCCACTACTGGCAATGAAAGTATCCCTGATCTTCAGAACACACCCTCAACGTCTCTGGGCAGTGAAAATGTAAAAAGCAGTTCCCTTCCCAAGGAAAACTACAAATATCCAGACAAAACTAAAGGAAATAGCTCGGAACTCAAGAGAAACGAACCACCTACTGACAAATACAAAGGCTTACCACCCCCAAAACGCTGCACATTATCTCCAACCAGCCTAATAATGCTTCTTGCCTTATTCTTTCCGTTAGTGGTATGCCAGCTAGGTACCTACATAAAGATCACTAGCTCTCCTGGGTTACACTTTAAACAGATTGGTCAAGTTAAACCAATTATCTCAGAATGCAAGCTTTTATCTATTTTGAACTATCACCATTTATCAATGAAGTACAACTTCTAGCAAACGGAACTAATACGTTGATGAAATGTTGCAACAGTTCAGATCTCAATCATCAATGTATCGCGCTCGTTGCGCATTTTAACAACGTTAAACTTAAAGTGGCTACCAGTCTCGAAAGTCTCTTAAGAAGAAAGAAACGAGCGGCAATTGATTTCGTTGGAAATGTAGCAAATTCATTATTTGGAGTTCTCGATTCACAGTATGCCGAAAAAATGACAGACACCATCAACAGCATAAAGAATAACGGGGATCACTTGGCACACCTTCTACGGAATCAAACATCATTCCTCGAATCCACCCTTAATATTATGAAACAAACGGAGGCTCATACTCAGAATAGCCTCGATAAATTAAACTTTCGGCTAAAAAGACTCGAGAACTTTACTGTCAATGAAACCCAGCAGTCTCAACTTATTTTCTCGCTTAGCATTCAGTTGATCATCATCTCAGGCAATGTGCAAACAATGTTAAAGGCCATAATGGATCTGCTAACCGATACATATCATGGCAGAATAAGTCCCTCTCTACTAACACCACAACAATTTTCTTTGGAAGTGGACAATATAAAGGCAAATCTGCCATCGGATTTAATACTACCAGTCACGGATATCATTCATCTGTATGGTTTAGTGACAGCTAATACAGCCATTTCAAACCAACACATCATTTGCACATTGGAAATTCCACTAGCCCATAAAGAGGATTTCGACCTCTTTTATCTTACACCAGTTCCACAACTAGTAAATGACTCGTTGGTTGCGATCATTCCAACAACCAAAATTATGGCTCTCAACGGTCACCGAGACGAATATTTCCCGGTTGATGATACCAAACTCCGTGATTGCCACATCCTTGAACACTATACTTTTTTATGCCCAAATATCCAAGCTACGTATTTTAAAAATTCACCAATGTGTCGTTGTCAGATACATTTATTTAACAACGAGTCAGACCTAAGTTGCAATACCGACGTACTAGCCCATAGTAATGTGTGGCACCAACTTCATAAAAAAAATCAATGGCTAGTCGCAACTCAACATCCACTCAAATTAAGTATGGTATGCAACGGCATCAGTGGTTCTCAGGTCTTACAAGGAACTGGATTGCTTACCTTACCAGCAGGATGTTCAATGAAAAATGAGTTGATTACCTTATATGGACACCAAACAATTACCTCGACTTTGTATCCCTCCTATACAAGCTCTGGAGTTTCATTGCCCCATTTACAACAAAAGGTCTTCAATATAACTGAAACTTTCCAATACCTAAAAATCATGGGAAACTTAACCCGACTGCAAGAGGAGGTAAGAGAACAGATGCGGAATATACCCACCCCAACCATGAATCATGGCGTGCATAGCTTGACAGTCAGCTATGTGGGACTGGCTCTGATTTTAACATTGCTAACCATCCTGTTAATCAAAATATTATTAAAAAGAAGACTCAATACGCATCCAATAGCACCACAGCCATCACCCAGGTCAAACTGGAACATTTCGTTGGACCGTGGCGCTTAATTTACTTCAGCATAAATTGCCGGAAATTGTTCAGTTAAATTGCCTATTGATATTAACAATCCCCCTGGGGGCGCAATATGTTAATTCTTTTGATTCTTTTTATTTGGTATCAAAATAAAAAGAATCTCTAGTTGAATTAAACTTTAAGCAAAACGCTTACTTCGTTTTTGTTTGACTTTTTTGTTTGTTTTTTGTTTGTTCATTTTTTTTGCCAAGTCTCAAGTACAATTAAATTCTTTCCCACAATTTAATTAAAATAAAATTAATTTATTTCTCACACATTTGTCCAGCCAGGTATGAGAACCAACGTCAGCATAATTGACGAAATAAATAAAACATTTTATTTTTCATGTTTATATTGTTATTTATTGCGAAATTGCCTCCTACTTGCGAAAGAGTAAAACGATTTATTTTTTTATTTTTTTATTAAAACTAAAAATATTGAATGGTAATCAAATCTAAAGTCTGTCGACATAAAGTTATAGAACTAAAAAAAATAAACAAAAACATGACAATAGGTGTGCATATTAGAGTGGCCGCAAAAATCAATGTCGGAATCTTGTTAGTCTTAACCCCACAAAGCAAATTCCCTTGCCAGCTATTGGAATAGCCAAAATTAAGGCCCGATTAAACGACGGTAACACGTGCCGCTCATCGCTCAAAATTTGAAAAAAACGAATTTTTTGGCCAAAAAGTTGACGTATTGAGCCATAACTCGAGAACGGTAAATAGTAAAAACACGCACGATATCACAAAAGATTGCTTATTTTGTTTTTCAAAATCTATGTTATGAACTAAATTATTGTAACTCTGAGTCAAACCGAGTTACGTCAGCCTTTAGCTCCGAAAACGTGACCTGGTGCATACTTCATATATTATGTTATTATTATTATTATTAAAGCCCGATTAAACGACGGTAAATTTTATATTAAATGCCGTTCCTTATAGGGTTTTACTAAATTCTTATGGTAGACCTTTTCACACTTTTTTACTCTCAATTTTATGTTTACACTTGTTGGTATGTCTATAACTTCATATGGTCCTAACCATAAGGGTGAAATTTTTTTTTCTAGTTTGATACTTTAACCAAACCTTTTGACCTATTTTATACTGTCTGTTTTTTGAACCCTTATCATAATACTGTTTGGCTCTCAATTTTGCCCTCTCTTGGTTCTCTCTAACGATTTAATGTGAACGTGGGATTTGAAATTTCAGAATTTTGCTATAATCATCCGCGTTGTATAGTGGTGTCGGGGATATTTTCAAAGAGATGGGTATTTCAAATTCAAACCCGAATAACACTCTCGTCGGTGTTTGTTTTGTTGTTGAATGTTTTCTATTATTATACACATGCATGGCGTGATGAGTCCAGTCGTCCCTGTTGGTACCATCCAGGTTAACGAAATTTCTCAGAAGTTCGGCCAATGGTCGATGAGCTCGTTCTAAGGCACCATTCACTTGTGGATGATAAGGAATAGTTAGTAGTTTCTTTATTCTTAGCATCTTACAAGTTTCCTTGAATAATCTGGATGTGAAGTTTGGGCCATTATCCGTTACCAACACCTTGGGAATAAAGTATCTTGAAATCATTTCCTTAAAAAAGAATTTAGCTACAGTTGGTGCCTCTGCGTCAGGCACGGCTGCACATGCAAAAAATTTTGAAAAATCGTCTTGAAAGGTGATGATGTATTTGTTTCCCCTAGCTGATTCTGGCAACGGACCTACCAGATCCATGAAAACTTTTTCGAAAGGCTTACTTGAAGTGCTTGTTATTACCAATAGCATTTGTTAAACTTTCGAACATATGTTTTTCTGGCATAGGCTACACGTTGTTACATAATTTTTTATTTGTCGGCTCATGCCGGCCCATTTATACTGATCCCTGATGCCGGAATAAGTTTTGAATGTCCCTTGGTGTCCACCCAAAGGTGTATCATGGAATGATTTTATTACTTTGCTTATATCTTCTGCCTTCGTTAGATAAACAGCCAATTTCTTTATCTACCTCATTCTGTTTGTTTTGTAATTCTCGAGCTTTTGATCTAATTATTGCCTCTACATTCATTTTCTCTATTGGAAGGCGACTGAGAGCATCAGCGTTTTGATTCGTTTGTCCTGATTTATACCGTATCTCGAAATCATATTCTAAAAGTTTTAGTCTAAGGCGCCCCCATCTGCCTTCTTGATCTTTCAGATTAGCTATACCCTTGAGGGGTTTGTGGTCTGTAAAAATGGTGAAGTGTCTCCCGATTAAATATAAAGTTTTTGTTGCCCATACGGTGGCAAGCAACTCCTTCTCTATTGTAGAGTATCTGTTTTCTGTGACACTTAGTACTCTGTTTGCAAAATATACTGGTATATCGCTACCAGGCTCTCCTTGAGAAGGGATAGCTCCTAGGGCTTCATTGCTAGCATCCATCGTCAGAACAAATGGTTTATAAAAGTCAGGGTATTGTAATAGAGGTGGATTCGAAACTGCTTCTTTTAATGTGTCCATTCAAATTTCACGTTTTTCCTTTGTAGTTTGTTTAGGGGTAAGGCAATTTCGGACGAGTTTGGTATAAACTTCCTGTAGTAGTTGATCAATCCTAGAAATGCTTGCAAGTCTTTGATACTTCTAGGAGGTGGAATGTGTTTTCCTGCTTTAGTTTTATGGGGATCCGGTAAGACTCCATTTTCCGAACATTGGTGGCCCAGATAAACTACCTCCCTTTGAAGGAAATGACATTTTTCGGGGTGTAACTTAAGTTTGTACCTTCTTAATATATCTAATACTCTCTTGAGCCTTAATTGGTGATCCGCAAGGTTTCTGCCGTAGATTACTATATCGTCCAGATAGACGATACCTTGTCGATTACTTGTAGACCCGTTAATATTGAGTTCATGATTCTTTGAAAAGTGGCTGGTGCCCCTGTTAATCCAAAAGGCATACGATTAAACTCGAAATGTCCCAAATTGGTACTAAAAGCGGTTTTTTGTCTGTCCTGTGGGTCCATTAAAACTTGGTGGTATCCACTCGCCAGATCGAGGGTAGAAAAATATCGGCTGTATCCCAGTTGGTCTAGGATTTCGTCAATTCTTGGTATGGGGAAGACTTGCTTTATTGGGTTCGTTCAATTTTATGAAATCTACTACTAAGCGCCATTTTTTCTCTCCGTCCTTTCCTGCCTTTTTTTGTACTAGGAGTATTGGTGAATTCCAAGGGGAACTACTGGGAGGGATAATTCCATCTTTGACCATCTGGCCTAGTTGTCTATTCACTTCATTTCGGTGGACCTCAGGTAGTCTATATTGTTTAGTATTTACTGAAGGTTGAGTAGAATCAGTTGGAATTTTATGCTTAAGTACATTTGTGTGAGTTAGACTATCTCCGGTATAAATATACCCCGTTTCTTGGGCAATTAATAAAAAAGTGACCCTGTTGATTGCATTTAAAATAGCGTCGCTCGTCGTTGTTGTTATACATAGTTCCACTTTTGTTTTGAGCTTTCGAGCTTGTAAAATTTTGCCTATTTGTTCCATAGTTGGGAGGTTTCATGTTCCTTCTAAAATTGCATTCGTTATGCCCCTGTCTTTGATTATACCACATATTGTTTCCTTGGTTATAGCATTCGTCTATCATAGGGCTCCAGTTTTTTGAGTTTTCTCGTGAATTACTGTTTGGCGTTGAATGGTTACAGGTCTGATGCATGGATAGTTGTCCAACTGCTGAACCGTATCATATAAAGGTTCCTAGATATGCATTGTCATGATATTTGAAGGTTTCATATTAGAACCAAAGAGATTTTGAGCATCCTAGTAGAGTGATAATGGGGACGGGCGACATGTTTTAGGAATTAAAAACCGGGAAAAAACATGTCATCCGCCCCCATTAATACAAAAATGATGGCAACCCTAATACAAATGGGGGGATTTTCATGCTGAGATTTTTTTGGCTATGTGTGTGTATGGAAGATTGATTATTTCTGTATATATGTATGTATACTTGTGTGCACAGCTTTTGTTGTTATTGTAGAGAGACGTTGTGCTTACAGTGCATGGATGTATGTATATGTGGGTGTTTGTCTGCATATGTGTGTGTATTTTTATATTTACTTGTGTGTCTGCCAGTGTCCGCTACTTTTGTTGTAGTGGTAGACAAATATTATACCCCTGTAGGAAATGTCGATTTTGAAAAATGTATTGACTCGCTTTCGACTTGTCACCAGTACTACTCTATAATTATCACCTATACAAAACTTTGTGCAATACACATCTAGCATGTGTGATTGAAACCCTACAAATAACACTGAAACAATTAAGTAGGTATTGACTACGAAGTTCTTATGAGACATGGAGACATACCAACCAAACAGTTAGTTCCAGTAATTTGTGTACATACAAATGCATATATGTATATAGACAAGTTGTTGACAATTCCACCACAAATATACAAACAACTTATTATATCAAACTTATTATATCAAAATTTCCACTAGAATTTTAATGTTGCTACAAAGACATTTGGTTCCCAGTCTGACTGTAGGGTAGTGACAAGAAATTTTTGTGTATGTAGTAATCGTGATTTGATTTATTTTGGTTTACTGTTGTGAGTTCTCGTGGCTATGCGTATGTATGGTTATTGTATATGTACATATACGGTTATTGTATATGTACATATATACATATATTATTGTATATGTACATATAGAAGAGAAATTCTAGACAGTGTAACTACTACTAGAATTTTAGTGTTGACATAGAGACATTTGGCCCCAGTCTGGCTGCAGTGTACATACATACATACACATAAACATAAAGAATCAAACTCACACACACACATTGTCTTACAAAATCTCATCATGAAAACACCCCAAAAACTTTCCAATTGTTAAAGGATTGCCATTACTTTTTTGTTTTTTTTTTTTTGGCTTTTTGTTCCCAAAACAGGACAGTCGCCACCATTATCTACTAAAACTATTTTTATGAATACGGCAGAATAAGCTTAAAAGCTTCAGTAGTAGTAGAATGTATGAGACTTAGCAATTCAAATTGTCAAATTTGGGTAATTAAAATTTTGTAATTTATGGGCTAAAATTTACATATTAAGGTAATTACTGTCAATGTCAGTGACGAGGGTTATGGACGGTTTGTACGTAGAAAAGGGTAGTTTAATGTCGGCCGTCGATGTGTGTTTGTTTTAATTTTATGGTTTGATATCCGTTCGCCGATGCGCATAGTTAATTATGTATGCACGTGGGGCTTGTTTGTACGTAGTATGTTTTTTCGTTTGTTAACCGGTGCGGAAGGGTACTTGAAAAAGAAATTGTGTGGATATCAATGAATGTTTTTTGTTGTTGGTTTTATTAAGTTTGATTTTTATTTATTTTTTTCCTATGTTTAAAGAGTTCGAATACATGAATAAAATATATGGTTTGTGAGATAATCATGGTTTGATATCCGTTCGTCGATGTAAATAGTTAATTATGTAGGCACGTGGGGCTTGTTTGTACGTAGTATGTTTTTTCGTTTCTTAAGCGGTTGCGGAAGGGTACATGAGAAAGAAATTGTATGGAAATCTATGACTGTTTTTTGTTGTTGGTTTTATTTAGTTTGATTTTTATTTATTTTTTTCCTATGTTTAAAGAGTTCGAAGACATGAATAAAATATATGGTTTGTGAGATAAGCATGGTTTGATATCCGTTCGCCGATGCGCATAGTTAATTATGTAGGTACGAAGGATTTTATGTATGTTTTTGTTTTAATTTTAATTTTGAATGGAATTTTTGTTTGTTTGTTAAGCGGTTGCAGCAGGTTTATGATTTTATATTGTGTGTGCGTGTGTGCATAGTTTAGTTCTTTGTAATATTCTTTTGATTCTACGTAGTATGTTTATTCGTTTGCTAAGCGGTTGCAGAAGGGTACTTGAGAAAGAAATTGTGTGGAAATCTATGAATATTTTTTGTTGTTGGTTTTATTTAGTTAAATTTTTATTTATTTTTTTCCAATGTTTAAAGAGTTCGAAGACATGAATAAAATATATGGTTTGTGAGGTAAACATGGTTTGATATCCGTTCGCCGATGCGCATAGTTAATTATGTAGGTACGAAGGATTTTATGTATGTTTTTGTTTTAATTTTGAATGGATTTTTGTTTGTTTGTTAAGCGGTTGAAGCAGGTTTATGATTTTAGAGTGTAAGTGCGTGTGTGCATAGGGAAAAATCTTGCTTCTGTCTTTTTGCAATATTCTTTTTATAGCTGGTGGTCATGGAAGATTATTTTAGAAAGTAATTATGTATGCTTGTGGGAAATCTATGAATGTTTTTTGTTGTTGGTTTTATTTAGTTTGATTTTTCTATTTCCTTATTTAAAGAATTTGAAGAGGTAAACGAAGTATGTAATTTATGAACTTATTTGAAGGTTGGAAAAAATGAAGTGTAAGATATTTATGATTGTCAAAGGGAATTAGAGATGCGTGATCATGGGAGCCAACGTTATGCTCATACGTGTGTATGTTATTACAATAACTTGAGCGTTGGCAGATGGGTAAGTAGTCGTATATGTATATGTGCAATGCCGAGTACAAATCTGGCATTTTCTTGTGTTCTAGTCATTTTTTAAAATGTGTGCAACGCCTTTCACATTATGTTTTTTTATATGGAATACAAAACGGAAATGATAAACGTTACCACTAGGGCACACTGTTGCGATGTCACAAAAAATCATAGTGTGCACTCGGCATTACTTTTTGTTGTTTGTAATTTTCTCTTTTTAGCTGGGGACATGGAAGGGTATTTTAGAAAGTGATTATGTATCCTGGTGAGATATCAATGTTTTGTTTTTGTTGTTGTTGTTGTTTGATTTTAATTTTTTTATGTGTAAAGAGTTTGACGAAATGAATAAAATATACAATTTATGCGTGTTATATTTATTCATTCTTTTCACTTCTATTGTAAAGAAATTGAAGTTTGTGATATTGAGGATTGTCAAAGATTGGTTGTTATTTTCACTGCTTGCTGACATTTGTCTCTGTCTATTGACTTTTACATTGTGCATATGACTTAATCGTAACTCGTATAAATTGAGAAGTTTTCTATTCTAGCAGCAAGTAAAGCATTGTCTCTACAAGTGTCAAATCCTCAATAATTTCGCTGTTAATAGGTACTATTGACTTTTACATTGTGCATATGACTTAATCGTAACCCGTATAAATTGAGAAGTTTTCTATTCTAGCAGCAAGTAAAGCATTGTCTCTACAAGTGTCAAATCCTCAATAATTTCGCTGTTAATACGTTAATAATCAAAGTGACTTTTGAATAAAAAATATTAAATATATATTTATATATATAATAATTTTGTATAAACTAAAAAAAAGAAAATGAATTCTTTAGCTTATGAGTGCAATGTGTGTAAAAAGGTATATAAATACAATATATATAAAAATGGTGCAGCGAACCAAGTGGTCATAAATCGAGACTCAAGTCAAGAACGACCACTACCACGGAATAATACTTATCCTCAGCAACTGCAATATGATCAACAATGTCAAAATCCTTAACAACAATATCATCATGAAGAACAACAACTACAATATCCTCAACAACAACAGCAACAATATCCTTATCAACAATATCCTAATCAAGAACAACAACAAGAAGAACGACAATGTCTTCAACAACAACAACATCAATATCGTCATCAACAGTATACTTATCAGCAATATCCTCATCAAGAACAACAGCAACCAAAACTACAAATGTATTGGCAGCAAAGTGCTACTCCCATGCAATGGTACCCAAATTTGCAGCAACTTCCTACTCCAATACATTGATATCCAAATACTGACCAACACCAAACACTACAACACCACCCTCAACAACAACAACAACAGCAAGGTTCACAGGATTTAGGAAGTAGCTCAACACATAATATCAACATTGATTGAGAGTGTATGAAATATTATGAGATCAGAAGAGCATTTAAAAACAATATTATTTCTTATGGAATACAAAATAAAAAATAAAAATTTTTCTGTAAGCAGGTCAGAGAAATTCAAAATAAAATGTCTGAGTTTCAGGAAAGAGATTCCGGATGGACTCTTGTTCGCATAGTTCGAGCTGAACTAAATATTAATAAATCTTCTTTGGTAAAAGGAGCTCATTGGATTAGCACCCCGCAGAAGCTTGCTAGTCGTGGTGCTTGCATTAACATTGAAAACAGTGGTAATTACTGTTTTAAGTGGGCCTTAATTGCGGCAATGAGTACCTCGGCTATCAATTTTCTGAATCAATGCTCTTCATATAACATTGAAGATATTAGTGCTAATATAATTTCGCTGCAAGATGGAACTACAATTGATTTTTCAAATTTGACATTTCCGATGTCACTAAAATATATTAAGGAATTTGAGGGACAGATGTTAGTGTGAATGTGTTTGGATATGACGACGAGAGTGATGAACTAATTGGACCATTTTATATAACCCAAAATGAGAAGACCAAGCATGTTAACTTATTGCTATTGGAAAACGTGGATGGGCATCACTATATTTTTATAAAAGATATTTCAAAGTAAGTAATATATTGGAAAGTATTTAAAATTAAATAATACAATACGCGTGTTTGATGTCTTACAGACTACTAAAAAGGCAAACAACGACACATTGCGAACGACTCTTATTTTGCAACAGCTGTCTGCAATACACCCATCTTGAAAATATTATGGAGAAACATAAAATGGAATGTGGTAAAATAGTTACCACAATGCCAAAAGCAGAAGACTCCATACTGCGGTTCAAGAGCCAGCATAGAAAAATTGACATACCTTTTGTTGTATACGCCGATTTTGAATGTGTTTTGCAACAGATAGACTTTAGTGTAAGTAGTAAAACTAAATTAAATTAGTCACATGTATCCTGCGCATTCAGCTATTTTATTAAGTGTAAGCATGACAATAAATTGGATAAGCTGAGAATTTATACGGGTAAAGATGCTTCTGAAAATTTTTTTACATTTTTGAATCAAAATTGTCAAGATATATATAACAATTATCTCACAAAAACAATTGAAATGGAGAACTTGACAGATGAAGAAAATGTAACATTTTACAATGCGATAACTTGTCACATATGTGGACAATACTTAAATAATGATCGTGTGAGAGATCATTGTCATATAAGTGGTAAATATCGAGGTGCTGCGCATAACAGATGCAACCTAAGTTATCAAGTACCCAAGTTTATTCCAATGTATTTTCATAACTATTCATCCTATGATTCTCATCTTTTTGTGAAAGAATTAAGTAAGGTTGCGACAAATATAAAAGTCCTTCCGTTAAATAAAGAGTTATCTCTATCTATCTCTATCTCAATTTATTAATATGAGTGATCGTACAGATCTTGAACTTAGGTTTCTTGATACAATGCGTTTTATGGCCGATAGTTTGGAATCGTTGGCAAATAATCTTACCGTCAACGATTTTCATACTATTAGAGCACAATTTCAAACAAGCTAAGAATTTAATCTCATAAGGAGGAAAGGAATTTTTCCCTATGATTATCTTGATTCTTTTGAAAAACTTAATGAAACACAACTTCCACCTAGAAAAGATTTCTTTAATTAACTTAATAACAAAGAATGTTCTATTGAAGACTATGCGCATGCGAATGAAGTCTGGACAATTCTTAACTGCAAAACTTTGAAAGTTTATATGGAATTGTATTTGAAAAGAGATGTGCTTCTCCTAACGGATATTTTTGAAAATTTTAGAAATGTCTGTAAAAAAATTTATAGCTTGGACCCCTGTCAATACTATACTGCCCCGGGGCTATCTTGGGATGCTATGCTTAAGCATACAAACATTGAATTAGAGCTAATAACCGGTATCGACATGTACAATTTCTTTAAAAGAGGGATACGAGGTGGAATTGTCCAATGTTGTAAAAGATACTCCAAGGCAAATAATAAGTATTTAGACACTTTTGTTAAAAATAAACCTTTCGAATTTCTTATGTATTTAGATGCAAACAATCTTTATGTTTGGGCCATGTCTGAACATCTTCCTTATGGAGGATTCAGATGGTTAAAAGGCGAAGAAGTAAATATTAATCCGCAGTTAATAGATGATAATTCAAATTATGGTTATGTTTATGAGGTTGATTTAGAATATGCTTCTTATTTACATAACATGCATAACGATCTTCCTTTCTGTGCCGAAAACAAGGAAATTGGAGCATCAAAATATAAAAAACTAATAACTGATTTTTCGCCAAAAACATTCTTATAATTACAGAGTACTTAAACAATGTCTAGAAAACGGTTTGATTTTGAAAAAAATACATAGAGTTCTAACTTTTAAGCAGTCTCCATGGTTGAAAGATTATATAGATCTTAATACTAAATACAGAGTCGAAGCTAGAAATAACTTTGAAAAAAAATTTTTAAATTGCTCAACAACGCGGTATATGGGAAAACCATGGAGAATGGGGACAAAAGGAAATATGTAAGGATTGTTACCAGTTGGACTACATTAAACCGAAACCGCTTGGGTGCTCAAAATTGGATATCTAAATCAAATTTTCATAGCTTAGCAATATTTTCAGAAGATATGGTAGCGATTCAAATGAATCGAGTGAAGGCAATATATTTAGAATTTTGCGTGCAAGAACTTTCTAAATGGAAGATGTATAATTTTCATTATAGATACATGCAACCTAAATTCAAGTCAAAATTGAAATTAAATTACATGGATACTGACTCATTCATATACACAATACAAACTTAAGACTTTTACGCAGCCATTAAAAATGATATAGAACATGAATTTGACACTTCTGACTATCCAGAAACAAATGATTACGGGATTCCACTCGTAAACAAAAAAGTTCTGGGTATGATGAAAGATGAGAATTGTGTGAAGATTATGGAAGAATTCGTGAGACTATGATCTAAAATGTACTCCTTTACTGTACAAAATGGAAATGAAATTAAAAAATCAAAAGGAGTAAAAAAATGTGTTTTACATAAGTATAGCCTAAGTTCGTATAGAGATTGTTTATTTAACAAATCAAATGTTTATGAAAATATGCTCACTTTTAAGTCTAAGTTGCATGAATTATATACTATGCAAATACATAAAGTAATATTAAGTTATCAAGATGACAAGAGAAAAGTCAAAAGTGATGGTATAAACACATATGCATGGCATCATATTGAAATTGATGAAACAAATCCTTATTATGAACTTGATATGTTATTATTAGAAATAGAAAAACTTCAAGAAGATGAGTAAAATATGTATACAAATTAAAGCTTCTGTAATTTATTATTATTGAGTTCTTGTTTCAACTTTGTTATTTGTTGTTGAGCTTCTCATTTATTTAAATGAAAGTTTATAACATAATGACTCTAGTTGTAAAGGTTCCCTGATGATGATCCTAGGGTAAAGGTTCCCTGATGATCTGCATTAGCAACAGTGAAATGCGCATAGAATCCAGCTAAACCCCTCAATAATCAATTTCAATGTATTTTATTAAAAAAATATTTTACTGAATAAGTAAAATATAATTTTGGGATTATTAGTGCGTTTACAAATTTTAAACTTAAATTGTAAAAATTCCCATAAAAACACTAACTTATAATTATTTAGTTTTAAGTAAAAATCTTTGTGTCTATTGTAAATTATTTTTTATTTAAGAAATATTGTCTAGTTATTTAGGTTTTTTAAATAAAACATACACTAATATGAAAATAAAAAATAAATAAAAACAAAAAACATTAAAAACAAATATTTTTGTGTAGTTTTTTTTATTTATTATCCATCCTTAAATAAAATTTATGAATTTTCACATCTGTTACAATCTTGTGATGCATTTTTTCTCCAATCTCATAACAAAGTCGTGTTAATTCAATCTTTACATCCCTTTCGTGTATTCCTTGTATTTCATTGATTTGAAGTTTTGTTTTGTTTAAAGCGGAGCAGGTTGGTATATTATATTCATGATAGAAATGAAGGATTTGTTTTCTCAGAATGTTGTTCCAACATAAAATTGATGTAAAAAATACTCGAATTTGAGTTAGTGACCTCCAAGTGTCAGAATCAATTTTTTAAAGTTTCCTTGTATGATAACTAAAAAACAAACACCTCTTTTATATTGAAACTTATATTAAACATCTCTCTCACTTTCATTATCAATTATATTTATAGAGTTTAAAAAATCCCGACGATTAAGCATATCATGAATATACTCCTTATAACACATGAGATGTAACCACTCTTCCCGATCCAGTCCGATGAATTGCTTATTTTTATAATTCAACCATATCATTGGTTTAAAACCAAAAGCTGTAGAAAATCCACACGCAATCTTCAATTTCCAATTGAGCAAGTATTCAAACTCAAAAACCAAATCATATATTTGAGGTTTTCGTTCTTGAGTGTTGTGAAATATATTTTTTAAAGTACGTTTATCCATCCTCAATGAAAATAATATTTAAACTAATAGTTTTTTCGCTCTATTAATCTCTATATATACATATTTATATTAAAATAAATAAGAAATCAAAAGCATACACACACATACATATATATTTTATATATGTTAATTCTTTTGATTCTTTTTATTTGGTATCAAAATAAAAAGAATCTCTAGTTGAATTAAACTTTAAGCAAAACGCTTACTTCGTTTTTGTTTGACATTTTTTTGTTTTTTGCATGTTCATATTTTTGCCAAGTCTCAAGTACACTTAAATTCTTTCCCACAATTTAATTAAAATAAAATTAATTTATTTCTCACACATTTGTCAAGCTAGGTATGAGAACCATCATGTCAGCATAATTGACGAAATAAATAAAACATTTTATTTTCCACGTGTGTTTCAAATTACCAGCCAGACAGTAGTGAAATTGAATATCTGTTTTGCTTAGCTTACGATGGGAATGAATTTGGCAAGATAATAATGAACAGTTTCTGGCCGTTTTAAATGATGTTTGTATTCTTATTTTTTTTATTCTACTTTTTGTTATTGTATTAGTTTTAAGTAATTTTGTACATTTTGTATAAATATTAAAATTATTGAATAAAGTTTATGATTGCTACTTAAATCGTCATACACTTCACTTCTTTGAGTCAATTAGATTATCCTGGTGTACTACCTGAATAACTAATTGATTCCTCCACAACTTGAATTACCCTTGTGTATCACTTGGGTAAAAAACATCAACATTTTTAAATTGCTTATCCTTGTGTACGACTTGGATAAGCCCCATCACTTACATCTCAGTTAAGCCAGGCAAACGAGTCTGGTATTAACAATATTTATTCATTAATTTTTTGACTTAAACTTTTATAAGTATCTTTAATTTTTTTCGCAGTTCTCGTTGTACCTTCATAGTGAATAGTCGATTAGCGGAATTTTTCTTACGTTCTTATTAAACAAACAAAAAATTATACAAAAAAAATATTCTTAGTGCATATTATTCGTAATAGGTACATACTGACTTTAATAAATAAGCTTTATTGCTTTGATAATATTTTTACATAGTGGAAATAACAAAAACAAAAAAAAAACCGAAAGCAAAAAAACACAAACAGTGACATTGAGGAATACTCTATACGATTAACTCAAAAACAAATAAACAACCATAAATTACAAAAAGAAAAAAAAACAGTAAGCAAAAAAAAAACACAAAAAGTACCCTTGAGGAATACTCTATATGAGTACCTCAAATACAAAAAATTATGAAGTGAGTTCGAACGGCAGAAGTGCCTATTTTACTGTGAGTTCTGAAGCTCTCAATGAAAATAATACAAGTAATAAATCTAATGAAAGTATTTTTTTAACGACAAATCCAATTTTTCGTCAGCGATCCACTTCGCTTTGTCCAATGCCAAATAGTGATTCATTAACATTACAGTTGCCTAGTACTTCTTCATATAAGTCAGTAATATCATCTCCATCAGGCTCGTGTTCATCACTTAATAAAGTTATCACTACAGATAAAAGTAGCTCAAAACCCAAGGTACTAGTCGGAATGGACAGATACATAACAGTGATAAAGCGTGGGCGAAGCCCGAATTCTTCAAAAATTTCATCTGCTCCAAAGATGTCTAGGGATAATAGCGCTTCATCTACCAATCGTCAAAATCGTTTTTCATTATTGCAAGTCACCGACGACAAGCCCGCTGCATCATCGCAAAAGTCTTTTAAGCCACCACCTATATATTTGAAAGAGAAAAATTCTAACGCCCTAATTAAAAAATTAGTCTCGGCCATTGGTAAAACGCATTTCATGTTATTCCAATAAAGTGTGGTAATATTGACGAAACTAAAATTCAAATATACGAAGAAAAAAATTTCCGTAAAATAGTGACTGAATTTGAAAAAAATAAAACAAGTTTTTATACGTACCAGCTTAAGAGTGCCAAAGGTATGCAGATCGTATTGAAGGGTATTGACTCTTATGTTAATCCCGAAGAAGTAAAAGATGCACCCATGATACAAGAATTTAAGGTAAAAAATGTTACCAACATAATCAATAGGGAGAGGATCCCCCAGCCTCCATTTCGTGTTGAATTGGAGCCGAATGATATACAGCTGAAACAAAACGAGACACACCCAATTTATAGCCTAAAATACCTCTTATACCGAAAAATCACAGTTGAAGAGCCACATAAGCGATCAGGTCCCGTACAGTGCCATAATTGCCAAGAATATGGTCACACAAAAACATACTGTAAATTACTCACTGTTTGTGTTGTGTGCGGCGAATTACACGGCACTGCTAGTTGCAATAAGGCAAAAGATCAAAGTGATAAAAAATGCAGTAATTGTGGAGGTAATCACAATGCTAACTACAGAGGTTGTCCTGTGTACTCTTTTGTCAAACAGACTATGGTGCAAAAACCTAAATTAGCTCCATCTCAATCAGCAAACGCTTACTCCGCCACTTTTCCGCAAATGAGCCAACCAGTTACTTCCCGTGTATCGTATGCCGATGCTGCTAAAACAAATTCTGTTCCCCCACAATATGTTCCACCTCCAAATAATTCACCGAATGCAAACTCAAGCTTTAACTTTATTCGCCTTGAAGCTACTATTGACAATTTGGCGCAAACTATAAACAACTTTACAACAAATGTGACTAACATGATGCAAGAAATGCTGAGAATGCAGAATACTCTGCTTCAAACATTAATTAACAAGCCATGAACACGTTAAAAATATGTTTATGGAACGCAAACGGCATCCGCCAACATAAAAATTAACTTGAGCACTTCCTTACGGAAAAAAATATTGATATAATATTGGTCTCTGAGACACATTTGACAGAAGCTTTTTCAAAATAAATGGCTACACTATGTATGATACAAAGGACCCTAGAGGCAGAGCATGCGGTGGATCTGCAATTATAATTAAGTCAAGACTCAAGCACTATATCCTTGCCAACGTTAGTGAAGAATATATGCAAGCTATGAATATTTTTGTAGAAAATTTTTGTTCTAATTTCGTAATATCATCTATTTACTCACCTCCCAGATTTTCAGTTACCGGAGATCAGTATGAGAAGTTCTACAAATCGCTTGGATCTTGTTTCGTGGCAGCTGGAGACTACAATGCAAAGCATACGTACTGGGGATCGCGCCTTTTAACACCTAGAGGTCGAGCTTTGTTTAATACAATTTCAAAAATGGGCTTAGATGTTATTTCGACTGGGGAGCCCACTTATTGGCCTAATGACGTACAAAAAAATTCAATATGTTATTGATTTTGGCGTAATGAAAAATATTTCTAGGGATTTAATTAGTGTTGAAACTTCTCTAGATCTCTCCTCCGATCACTCCCCCACTATCGTTACAATTTGTAACCCATTAAATTATTAAACAGGCTGCTGAACATGCCACTAGCTCCCATCCGCAGTCTGGGTTTAATAAAATTTATTCCAGGGATATTGAATATCTCGTATGTGAAAAAAGAAGAGCTAGAAGGGAATGGCAACAGCACAGATCACCCCAACATAAACTCAGACTTAAAGAATGTTCTAAACGACTTCAAGAGTTGCTTGTATCTGAAAAAAACTGCATCTCTTAAAAATTACTTGGAAGGTCTTGATGTCACACCGACATCTAATTACTCTTTGTGGCGCGCTGCTAGAAAGCTTAAAACACCCGTTGAGTTTAAGCCACATCTGCGCACATCTACCGGAGATTGGGCAAGAAGCGATACGGAAAAATGTAAAATATTTGCTGAGCATTTAAAATCCGTATTTACCCCAAATACATGTACTGGTGTTGCTGATTTGCCGAATGTATTTGCTCTACCCCCTTGAGCCTTAAAGTTTAAGATGCGTGATGTACATAAAGTAATTGCTGAACTCAAGCCAAAGAAAGCTCCAGGTATTGATGGAATTAGTAACAAGATGCTGATGAACTTGCCGCATATTGCAATAAGAATCTTGCTGTTTATTTCAAATGCCATATTACGACTGGAGTATTATCCACAACTCTGGAAGCTTGCAAAAATTAAAATGATTCCAAGGCCAGGCAAAGATCTTACTAAAGCTGAGTCATATAGGCCAATAAGTTTGCTGTCAACTATGTCAAAACTCTTCGAAAAGCTGCTCATGACAAAATTGTCCCCAACTTTAACTGATAGTGGGTGCATCCCAGACCATCAATTTGGTTTTAAAAGTCAGCATAGCACCAATGAACAAACTCATAGATTGGTTCAATTTATAAGAAAAACATTTGAGGAAAAGAAGTATTGTTCTGCCCTGTTTATTGACGTTTCTCAGCCATTTGATAAAGTGTGGAATCAAGGTCTAATTCTAAAATTAAAATCATATCTACCAATAAATTTAGTGAATTTATTAGAAAGTTACATTACTACTCGAAAGTTCACGGTTGTGGAAGGAGATTTCATGAGTGTGCCCGAATCTATATCATCCGGTGTGCCACATGGGAGCATACTGGGGCCAGTTTTGTATTTGATCTATACTTGTGATATGCCTTTGAGCAGCAATATCCATACATCTACGTTTGCCGATGATACAGCCTGCCTTAGTTTGCATGAAAACCCTCACGAGGCTTCCCGATATTTACAAGAACATATTACACAATTGGAAATGTGGTTGAACTTATTATGAATTAAGGTAAATGAACAAAAGTGTGTCCATATAACGTTTACCCTAAGAAGAGATACTTGTTCCCCAATTCGAATCAATAATCAAAATATTCCTCAACATTCCCAAGTGAAATACCTTGGTATACACCTTGATCGAAGGCTTACATGGAAACATCATATATACTTTAAGCTAACTTAGATGAAACTTAAGTTATCTCAAATACACTGGTTGATTGGCAGAAATTCAACACTTAGCCTGGACTGTAAGCTTTTATTATACAAGTCGCTTTTAAAGCCAATATGGTGTTACGGTATCCAGTTATGGGGCACTGCTTCAGCTTCCAATGTAGAGAGAATTCAACGAAGGCAAAACAAAATTTTACGGTTAATAACATCGGCTCCATGGTACATCAAAAATTCTAATATACATCGTGATTTAAATATGCCACTAGTGATTGAAGAAATTGCAAAATACGCAGGCAAATATTTAACAAAACTCGAGTCACATCCTAATCCGCTTGCTCGTAATATTTTGAACTTTACTGGACACATCCGCTTAAAAAAGAGGGACACAAGGGCTCTATTACTCAACACGCCAGATGGGATTTCTTGAAAATACTTTTTTATACATTTTGTTTCTTTTTTGATTATCACTACTTATGTATTATTTATAACTATTAACAAGTTTATGTCCGACAGTGGTCGGGCCTAATAATTATATTTTTAGATTTAAGATTTGAATACTTATTGTTAGTTCATATTTGAAGATACAATAAATAAATACATGTATTAAAAAAAAATCTATAATTTTAAAAATTATTTTTTCCTAATGTGAAACATGGTACACCGACATGTGTCTGGGCCTTCTTCACATCCTTCACTATACCAACGGCAGCTGGCAAAATGTCCACTATCAGAGTCCTCCTGCTCTATAACTCCATAGTCCTCATTTTCCGTCAGCATTGAAATAAGAAAATTTATGCTTTCCTTATGCTCATATAGTAATAATTCCTCAAAAGAATGGAGGAATTCAAATAACAGCTCACGTACTTGACTCATTTTTTTATTTTTATTTTAATTTTCTTTTTTTAAAGAATACTTTTTTCTGGAATGCTATTTTTATATTAGTACTCTTGAAAGGTTTACATTCTTATTTATAGTAAAATATTCGTGTGAAATTAACATTTTACAAAAAATTCTGAGTTCTTTTGAGTTCATCATCAGTATCAACATTTTCAACCTCTAACTTAACTGATTGTTCGTTGAATGGAAAATTTGAATTTTTATAAACTTTCGTTTTAAATTCATCTCTTTTTGATTTAATACTTTTTTTATTATTTTTAGAACTGTTCACAAATTCTGTTAATGGTCCTATTATTGGTTTAAATGAATCTTTGAATTGCTCATGTGTATCTGCTTCATCAACTTTTATACTACGAAATTTTTTCTTTAAAACATTTCTTGTCTTTATTAGCTCTTTTAAAACTTTTTCATCATCATCAAAAATCCATATTATCAAAAATCCATGTTTATCCTTCCAACACTCTCGACAAATTTCATGAAACTTTTCATAACTCATATCGCTGGCAATATGATCACTATAAACGTGCTTCATGTTTGTCTCATCTTGTTTAAACATTATAATCACATTTGCATTGTCTCTTATTAAGTGCTTGGGGATTCTCGTATAAGTTTGGCACAAGTAGAATGAATCAACATCCTTATGTCGTCCCATGCAAAAATATGCTCGTATATTATTTTGCTTCTCGCATGCAACATCATCAAATATCATAATAGAATTAGTTTTCGCTTCGTCAGGAGGAATAACTTTTTCATTATCTGTAAATGTGTAGTATCGCATCCCTTTAATTGGTGAAATTAATCGCTTTAAGTATTCATATTTTGGTTGATAAAGGGATTTTGAGTATAAATAGATGTTTTCAAACTTGAGTCCATTAGGAATTTCTAGCAAGCTAATCATAACATTAGTCTTTCCACAATTTGATGGTCCAACTATAATAGCACGAATAGAATTTGGTAAGAGAGTTATGTTTTATTTTAGATCTGATTTTCGTTAAAGCATCAATATTGCGAATCACAATATTTTTATGTTGTTTTACCAATTGCATTCTTATAACTAATTGCATTTCACAAATGTTATTTTTATTATAGAAGAAAAAATAAAATAAGATGCTTATACATTATAACAAAACGTTTAGTTATAAAAAACCAGCCGTTGGAAAAGGTTTAGTGAATAAAGTAATTAACTCTCTGCCTATTGAATTACACCTCCCTAGATATAAGTTTTGTGGACCCGGAACAAAATTAAAAAAACGTTTAGATCGCGGTGACAACGGAATTAATTTATTAGACGCTGCATGTAAAAATCACGATATTGCTTATTCCAAAACCAATGATTTAAATAGTAGACAAGCTGATAAAATTCTTGAAAATAAAGCTTGGGAACGAGTTCTTGTAAAAGATAGCAGTCTTGCAGAAAAATCGTTTGCGTATATGGTTACTAACGCAATGAAAGCCAAAAGAAAACTTGGTATGGGATTGAAGAAGGTTGCAAAAAAAGTGAACAAAATGGAAAAAAGCTCTTCAGTACATCAACTAAAAATGCAACAAAAGTACTGAAGAAGGAAAAACATCAAGACATTAACTCTGCAATTAGGATTGCACGTAAGGTTATCAACAAGTGGTTAAGGGGAAAGAAATCGGAAGTTGTAATACCACGCATAATTAATGTTCCAAAGATTGGTGGCTTCTTACCTTTGGTACCTATTCTTACTGCTCTGAGTGCAATTGGTAGTCTTTCTACTGGCGGAGCATCTATAGCAAAAGAAATAAATTATACTGATTTTATACTTTGCTTTATTTGGTTATGGTTGGTTATATGGCCGGCGCTAAGGCGCCGCTGGCCAGGATTCGCAGGTTTATATGCAGAATCCTTTATTTTAATAAAACAATGTGCCGAGTTAAGGCATGAAATAATTCTGTCTTTATTTTTTACTTATACTGCCTTAAATACTATTTTACAAAAATATTCTTACACAACTAGTAACCTACATAATCATACATTTAATTCATCAAAACCCCTTTTCAGTAATTCAGCAGTTTATTGCAATTGCCAAATATTCAAGCTACAAAGTATTTGTTAGTTTATTAATAAAAGTTAGTGTGTCAGTACGATCAATGAAAATTGATCGTTTTGTTCCGTTTGTTTTTTCTTTTAAAAAGCAAAAGAAACAAAAGAAAATAAAAGAGGACAAAAGGTGCGTTCAGACGATGCTACACTACACCCTTACCCTTTTAGTTAAAATTTTACAATTTAGCAAGATTGCAAAATTTTAATTGTTGCTTAGTGCATTAATATGGTTACTGATATAGGTGGAAAATTTTGTATTGCTTAATCTGCTGAATATATGTGGGTTTTATATTTTGATTTTACAATTCTTAATTATATAAAAAAAAAATTTTAAAAGCTTAAATGTACTTTTTCTTTTAATTTTATGTTATTTATGTTTTACATTATTTCTTAAAACTTACATATGTTAAACAAATTGTTTTTCTTAGTTTTTATACTTTTTTAAAAGATTCTTATGAACTATGTTATTTTTGCCGTTGATATTTAATTCTACATTAACTTTATCTATGCTTACTACCTCGTATGGGCCTTTGTATGGTGCCTCATATTTTTTCCTATTTTCTACTTTAATAAAACTAAATCTCCTATATTAATTTCTATACTATTTATCTTACTGTATGATTCTAAGCTTCTATTCCTTTTTGATACTTCTATAATGCTTCTAGCATTGTTTATTGAATTTCTGAGCCTTATTTTTAATTCCTTAGCATAATTGTCCAAGTCATATACTCTATTATTATTCATCACGTTTTGACCTGGGAGTTCTGGTATTTTACCAAAAATTAATTCGAATGGTGAGTAATTAGTGTCTACGTGAGGTGTAATATTATATGCAAAAGTATAATATGGTATCCACTCATGCCAATTGTCATCGTTAACGAAAGATAAAAAGTATTAATTTAATACCCTATGGTTTCACTCTACTGTGCCTAAAGTTTCATGATGATATGGTGTTGAAAATTTTTGTTCTATTTCTAATAACGTACAAATTTCCTTCATTAGTTCGTTTAAAAATTCAGTACCTCTGTCTGACTTTAAAACCTTGAAAATACCATATTTTAATATCAAATTTTCGATTACACATTTAGCTATTGATTTTGCTTCTTTATTCTCCATCGGTGCTGCTATTACATATTTAGTCAATTCGCATTGCATTGTTAGTATATATCTGTTATTTTCGGACGGTCTTATTGGTCCGACTGTGTCAATTACTATAGTTTCAAAACTGTTATTTGGCGTGTCTGTGAGATATAACGGTTCTTTTGTATGCCTTATTTGTTTATTTCTCTGACACAAATCACATTTCGAAACGTATTCTTTTACCATTTTGTACATATTTTTCCATATGTATCTTTGTTTTAATTTTATTAATGTTTTCCTTATTCCAAAATGTCCTCCGCATGGTGTGTTGTGATACAATTTAATTAATTCATATTTTTTGTTGTTATCTTTTATTATTTGAGGATTACTATATAACATTATTGTGACGTCACTTTCTTTACATTTATTAATTTTTTCTTTAAATTTTTCAATGGATATCCTTTTAAATATTTCGTTGCTCTTTTCTAGTGCGAACTTATCATATTCCGTTCTGCCTAAAACAGAAAGTAGTTTCTCCATCACATTATCTAGATAATCGGGATTTTAGCTACATCTGACGCGCGTTTCATTTAGAACAGAATCATTTTCAATTTTAATTTCTTTTCTTAGTTTTTCAAATATAAATTTTAATTTTCTAGCTAGCTTTATATCATTAATGGATGTACAGTCCCAAATTTTGAGTTGGCCAAACTCATTAAGATCTGTAACACCATCTTGTTTCGATCCATATATTTTATCTTCTTTATTTTTCATATTTTCCTCATTATTTGTTATACTTTTATTTTTCATATTTTCCTCATTATTTCTTATATCTCCTTTACCTTTTTCTTGTTGTATCACTTTCTTGTTCATACTTCTAGTTATCACTAGTGATCTTTTAATTGTTTCATCATTTTTTTCAGGAATCATTGTCCTTAATGTGTCAGAATCTATCTTTATTCTTGACAATGCATCTGCATTAGTATTGTTACTTCCTTTTTTATAGATTATTTCGAAATCGTAATCTGATAATTCTAGGAGAATTCTAGTCAGCTTTGAACTTGGATTTTTGTGAGAAAATAACGCTATCAATGGTCTGTGATCTGTAATGACTATGAATTTTCTGCCATACAGATATGGTCTGAAAAATTGTATACCCCAATGTATACCAAGTAATTCTTTTTCTATTACGGGCTTATTTAGTGATCGACTCGCAAACGATATAGGCCTATCTAGTCCGATTTCTCCTTGTGATAATACAGCTCCTAGCGCAAAGTTAGATGCGTCCGTAGTCAAAATGAATTTTTCATTAAAATCAGGATATTGCAAAATTGGCGGGTTAATTGGTTTATTTTTCAATCTATCAAATGCGTCTTGGCATTTTTCTGTCCAAACAAATTTTCTGTTTTTCTTCAAAAGTGCATTCAAAGTACTTGTTATTTCAGCAAAATTTTCGACAAAACGTCTGTAATAATTACAGAACGCTACAAACCTTCTTACCTCGTCTGCATTTTTAGGTACTGGGTATTTTGTAATTGCCTCAAATTTTTCTGGATCAGGTTTTATGCCTTGTGGTGTTATCAAGTGTCCTAAATATACGACTTCTGATAGTAGAAATTGGCATTTACTCGGGTTAAGCTTTAAATTGTATTTATCCAACCTGTTAAGAACTTTTACAAGATTAGTATTGTGGTGGTTCAAACTGCATCCAAAGATTATTATATCATCAACATTCAAAAATGCCTCTGACTCTAGTTCGGCTAGTGCTATTTTAAGCATACGTTGAAAACTATTTGATGATATTTTTAGTCCAAATGGTAATCTTGTGTATTGATAATGTCCATTTGGTGTTGAAAATGCTGTGTATGGACGTGATTGTTGATCAAGCTCAATTTGATCAAAAGAGCTTGTCATATCCAATGTTGAAAAATATTTGGCTCTACCCAATTTATCCAAAATATCATCTAACCGTGTCAATGGAAATTTGTCATTGACAATTTTGTCATTAAGCTTTCTGTAGTCAACAACCAATCTCCATTTTTTTAAATCTGTCTGCCCTTTTTTTGGTACTAGTAACAATGGTGCATTGTAAGGACTTATTGATGGTTCTATAATTTTATCTTTCAAAAGTTTCTGAACTTGCGAATTTATTTCAGTTGTCTGGGCCTGTGGTAAACGATAGTTTATTATGTATACTGGACTGCTATCGTGCAGTTCTATTTTCTGTTTATAAAAGTTATTTGTCGTTAGTTTCTCATCTTCAATGTGGAATACATGTTGATATTTCTTCAATATTTCCTTTAAGTTTGCCATGTTCTCGTCTTCCGAATGATCAAGCTCCAATAATTTTAATAACTCTTCAAATCTTTTTGATGTATATTCGTGATTACTGTTCTGTGTATGCAATTTGTAACTATTATAATTTTGTAGTGGTACTGTTTTTATTTTTATATTCTGAATTTTCACATCTTTATCTGTGACATTTAGTATTTTTATGTGCTTATTGCCAGTTTTAGGTATTATCGTATTTGCGACGTACACACCTTTAGTGATTTCCCTGTTTAAAACCAACGCGTCTTGTTCTATGTCTATCTTTATAGGAACAACGATTTCACTTCTGTGAGGAATAGTTACTGTATTTATTCTTACAGTGTCGTCATAAATTGGAATATTGATGATTTCATTATCTTTTACGAAAGTTAACATATATGTGTCATAATCTATATTGCATCTATGTGTCGTTAGGAAATCTCTTCCCAGAATACCATTAGTGCTTATCGGAAAGTTATCTTCTACTACTTGTACTTTATGATTCAAAATAATTTTGTTATATCTATTTCTAAATTAGTTGAGCCCAATGATTTAATCATATCTGTTGAAATTCCTGTCAAATTGCAATAATCATCTGTATCTTCCACATGGTTAATTAAAATATTCCCTTTGCATAATGAAACATCTGCACCAGTGTCGATTAGAAATGTTACATCGTTTACGGCGTTTGTAATTCTTAATTTTACGTAATTTTTGAGATTTGTAGCTATGCAATAAACTTGTCTATTTAATATTATATTCCCATCGGGGATCCTGTCTATACGGTCCCCGGGATTGGTCCGTTTCCCTGCTCACTTACATAATTTATATTATGATTTCTATTACTATTATTATTGTTTTGTTATTGTTCCATCTTCTTTGTGTGTTAGATATGTTACTGGGATTGTTAAACCTATTGTTTGTGTTGAAATTTATGTTTGGTTTGTTATTGTTAGTTTTTTGAAAATTTTTGTTGTTGGTTTTAGAGTAAGTATTCCCATTTTCACCATAGCTTCTATTGTTAATATTGTTATTTTTCTTGTACTCCAGATGTTATTGATTTTGGCTTAATGAAAAATATTTCTAGGGATTTAATTAGTGTTGAAACTTCTCTAGATCTCTCCTCCGATCACTCCCCCACTATCGTTACAATTTGTAACCCACTAAGAAGTGACTTACCTCACCCATATACGAAGATGACCAATCGTGTTAATTGGCTGCGATTTAAAAAATATCTTAGTAGTCATTGCGTTAAGAACACCCAATGACATTGAAACTAACATTGCCAATCTTAACGAAATTATTAAACAGGCTGCTAAACATGCCACTACCTCCCATCCGCAGTCTGGGTTTAATAAAATTTATTCCAGGGATATTGAACATCTCGTATGTGAAAAAAGAAGAGCTAGAAGGGAATGGCAACAGCACAGATCACCCCAACATAAACTCAGACTTAAAGAATGTTCTAAACGACTTCAAGAGTTGCTTGCATCTGAAAAAACTGCATCTCTTAAAAATTATTTGGAAGGTCTTGATGTCACACCGACATCTAATTACTCTTTGTGGCGCGCTGCTAGAAAGCTTAAAACCCCCGTTGAGTTTAAGCCACCTCTGCGCACATCTACCGGAGATTGGGCAAGAAGCGATACGGAAAAATGCAAAATATTTGCTGAGCATTTAAAATCCGTATTTACCTCAAATACATGTACTGGTGTTGCTGATTTGCCGAATGTAGTTGCTCTACCCCCTCGAGCCTTAAAGTTTAACATGCGTGATGTACATAAAGTAATTGCTGAACTCAAGCCAAAGAAAGCTCCAGGTATTGATGGAATTAGTAACAAGATGCTGATGAACTTGCCGCATATTGCAATAAGAATCTTGCTGTTTATTTCTAATGCCATATTACGACTGGAGTATTATCCACAACTCTGGAAGCTTGCAAAAATCAAAATGATTCCAAAGCCGGGAAAAGATTTTACTAAAGCTGAGTCATATAGGCCAATAAGTTTGCTGTCAACTATGTCAAAACTCTTCGAAAAGCTGCTCATGACAAAATTGTCCCCAACCTTAACAGATAGTGGGTGCATCCCAGACCATCAATTTGGTTTTAGAAGTCAGCATAGCACCATTGAACAAACTCATAGATTGGTTCAATTTGTAAGAAAAACATTTGAGGAAAAGAAGTATTGTTCTGCCCTGTTTATTGACGTTTCTCAGGCATTTGATAAAGTGTGGCATGAAGGTCTAATTCTAAAATTAAAATCATATCTACCAATAAATTTAGTGAATTTAATAGAAAGTTACATCACTACCCGGAAGTTCACGGTTGTGGAAGGAGAATTCATGAGTGTGCCCGAATCTATATCATCCGGTGTGCCACAGGGGAGCATACTGGGGCCAGTTTTGTATTTGATCTATACTTGCGATATGCCTTTGAGCAGCAATATCCATACATCTACGTTTGCCGATGATACAGCCTGCCTTAGTATGCATGAAAACCCTCACGAGGCTTCCCGATATTTACAAGAACATATTACACAATTGGAAATGTGGTTGAACTTATGGAGAATTAAGGTAAATGAACAAAAGTGTGTCCATATAACATTTACCCTAAGAAGAGATACTTGTTCCCCAATTCGAATCAATAATCAAAATATTCCTTAACACTCCCAAGTGAAATACCTAGGTATACACCTTGATCGAAGGCTTACATGGAAACATCATATTGACTTTAAGCTAACTCAGATGAAAATTAAGTTATCTCAAATACACTGGTTGATTGGCAGAAATTCAACACTTAGCATGGACTGTAAACTTTTATTATACAAGTCGCTTTTAAAGCCAATATGGTGTTACGGTATCCAGTTATGGGGCACTGCTTCAGCTTCCAATGTAGAGAGAATCCAACGAAGGCAAAACAAAATTTTACGGTTAATAACATCGGCTCCATGGTATATCAAAAATTCTAATATACATAGTGATTTAAATATGCCACTAGTGACTGAAGAAATTGCAAAATACGCAGGCAAATATTTAACAAAACTCGAGTCACATCCTAATCCGCTTGCTCGTAATATTTTGAACTTTACTGGACACATCCGCTTAAAAAAGAGGGACACAAGGGCTCTATTACTCAACACGCCAAATGGGATTTCTTAAAAATACTTTTTTTATACTTTTTTATAATTTTTTTTCTTTTTTTATTATCACTACTTATGTATTATTTATAACTATTAACAAGTTTATGTCCGACAGTGGTCGGTCCTAATAATTATATTTTAGATTTAAAATTTGAATACTTATTGTTAGTTCATATTTGAAGATACAATAAATAAATACATGTATTAAAAAAAAAAAAAAAAAAAAAAAAATTTCTTGTACATCCTGCTGTTGTTGTTGTTCAATCTGTTATTGTTGTTATAGGTTCTATATGTATTTTGCTGTTGATATCGTGGCTTTTCTCTGTGGACATGCATTACCGAATTGTTTGTTAACTTGCATTCGTTTTCCAATTCCAGAGCAAGTTCTGTAGCACTTTGCAAATTATTTGGTCTGGCTGCGTATATTGTTGTCTTGAAATTTTCATTTAGACCCTTTTTAAATGTATCCAAAGCCAATTTATTGTTTAATCGCATTATGACATTCTTTTCTGGTTCCGTTGCATTATTCCCTAATTCGTCTATTCCTAGATTATTCAATTTGTCTATAATTGCAGTAATTTTATCCCTAAACAAACTTACCGACATTGTCCTTTGAAAAAGTGTGTTCAATTTGCCTTGTAATTCTGGAATTGTCTCCCTACTTTTGTATCTGTCTTGTAATAGTCTTTTTAGTGTTTCAAAATTTTCTGGTTTTGAATAACTTCCCAATGCTGTTCTAACGTTTGATGACAATTTAGCGTGATATACATATTGTAAAAAATCAGTTTTGCCCTCGGTTGACAAATTTTTATTAATTATTTCCGCTGTTATTAAAAAGCTATCTAATTCCATATAGTTGCCATCGAATAGTGGAAGTGTTTTCGATGCAGTTTCCAGATTAAACGCTGCCATTTTAGAATCTGTTACCAGTATGTATTGTTTCTTCGTACAATTATATGTTACCTCTTCGTGTAGTGAATCAGGTAATTCTATTTCTAAGTTTTTTTTATTGCTAATTTATAAAGTCTACTTTTCAAATCTAAGAAAAATGCATCAGCAGCTGATTTTTGTGCTGAAGTTAATCTCTGATAATTTACGTTAAAAATAATTCGTACTTCCTCTAACCTTTTCAATAAATTTTGAATATGTAATTTCATATGTATATGTAGGTCTGTCTATATTTATGCATTTATGCGAACGATCAAAATCTTCTTTAATTAGTCTGACCTTTGTAATTATTGCTTGCCAATCCATTTATTTTTACTATCATTATACAAAAGTTTACAGTGCTTTAAAGTAATAGATTGAAATATTATATTGTAACCGTATCTGTATTATTTCTATTTTGATTATATTTAAGTACATACTTTTTGAAATACTTATTTATTTTAAATGCTATAAACAATATTATAATTACTATAACTAAAGTTATTATATATTCAGGGATTACTTGTTTGCTGTTTTCGGCGTTGCCGTTATTAACAATGTTTTCCTGAATTTCTACTTTACTCTGGGGCTTTCCTATGTCTTTATTGTTATATCCCCAAATAGGGCCTACCATCTAAATGTTAAAAATTTGTTTTTTTTGTATTTATTTTTATTTTGATTTTCATAGTATGTAGATAACTCTTTCTCTATTTTTTCTATTTGCACCCAAATATCTGTTGCTATTGTCCAATGTGGTGGTGGGTTTGCATTTATTGTTTGCTGTAATGTAGCCAAATTTCTTCGTAGCCACACTAGTCTACCCCCTCTCTTCCAACGTTTTATCACGACTTTGGGTATCTGTATTAACGCTTCTTCTCTTCTTTTGAGCAATCCGGCTTTGTATTCATTTATTGTTAATTTTTTCGGTCCCTGTTCGGTGATTTTTGCTGCTACGTACTTCGGGATTTCTATATCGGATTTCCCATCTGGTGTATATTCTTCCATTTAAAATTTTTCAAATGCCTGGTTTGGCAGGATAATTAAATTTTGCAGGATTAAATTTTGCAGGATATTAATTTATTTTGCAGGATATTAATTTATTTTGCATGATTAATTTATTTTGCAGGATCTTGGTTTTGCAGGATCTTGGTTTGGCAGGATCTTGGTTTGGCAGGATCTTGGTTTGGCAGGATGTTGGTTTGGCAGGATCTTGGTTTGGCAGGATCGCCATATACTGATTTTATACTTTGCTTTATTTGGCTATATTATATGGCCGGCGCTAAGGCGCCGCCGATTTAAGGCATGAAATAATTCTGTCTTTATTTTTGACTTATACTGCCTTAAATACTATTTCACAAAAATATTCTTACACAAGTAGTAACCTACATAATCATACATTTAATTCATCAAAAACCCTTTTCACTAATTCAGTAGTTTATTGCAATTGCCAAATATTCAAGCTACAAAGTATTTGTTAGTTTATTAATAAAAGTTAGTGTGTCAGTACGATCAATGAAAATTGATCGTTTTGTTCCGTTTGTTTTTTCTTTTAAAAAGCAAAAGAAACAAAAGAAAAGAAAAGAGGACAAAAGGTGCGTTCAGACGATGCTACACTACAAAATGCTGCAAAGAATGCCAAACAACAACTTGATGAAGCAACTAGACATAATAAAACAATGGAAGCAGTAGCAATGGGGAAAGGTTTTTACCTTAAACCATATAAGAAAGGATATGGATTGGTTTGTCAAGAAAAACAAAAACGCAAATTTTTTCGTAATGCTACCCAATAAACCCCTATCTGATGTTGATTTGAGAAACTTTTTAACAAACATTTCATACTTTAGAGGAGTTTTCATGTTGGATACACTACCAAAACGATCGAGAAAAAGAGAATGCGGAATCATTAATTTGGATTTATCAAGAGGACCTGGAACCAATTGGGTAGCATATTATAAAATAAATGAACATAAAGAATATTTCGACAGTTTTGGAAATTTACAACCTCCATTAGAATTAGTTAAATATCTAGGCAAAAATATAAAATATAATTACAATCAATATCAAAATTATAATTCATTTAAATATGGACATTTATGTCTTCAATTTCTTTACAAAATAAGTGAAAAGAATAAATAAATAACACACACACAAACAATTTTTTAAATTTTGCTGTTTTATTAATAAAAAATGTTTATAAAATATAGTTTCTACATATTATTCCCACTGTGGGTATTGAGTATTTGTTAGAAATATACTTATTTCAGCAGCAGTGTCCAATTTTATGGAATTTTCTCCTTGCTTACATATGCAATATATCCCAGATGCTAGTTCTATTATATCATCAGCCGATAGCGTGTTGTACCGATTTGGTAAGAACATTATGTTATTTTCCAGTTCAATTTGAATTGTGGTGCCGTATTTACTTGTCATCCGTGTAGCATTTTTTACTGTATATTTAGTTGAGTCCTTTAGCTCTTTTATATGGATTAATGTTTTCTTGTTTAAATTGTTGAACTTTGTTATCAAATTTGTTGGATTCATTGTCAAAAATGTTAATTAATTAGTTAAATTTAATTTTTAAATATATATTTTTTTTTGTTCTTCTCTTTTTGACAGATTGCTCAATCTGCTTTTGTAAACTGACGTATTAAATATTTCTACCAATCTTTAAATAGGTAAAAAAAATTCTTAAAAGAAAGATCAGTTACGTAGCTATCCCATTTTCTCATATTGTACATTTACATTTTACGTAAATTTTTTGTTCTGTCACTGAAAGAATTGTAGTGAAAGAGATAGTTACATATTTTGACGTTCTAAGGCGTAACTGAAACAAAAAATTTCAAAACAAAAGGTCATAGAGATAGTTATATTCATGTGCTAAAGTGTAACTGAAACGAAAAATTACAAAACAAAAGATTAGAGAGATAGTTATATTAATGTGCTAAAGTGTAACTGAAACAAAAAAATTTCAAAAGAACTCAAAATATTTTGTAAAATGTTAATTTCACACGAATATTTTACTATAAATAAGAATGTAAACCTTTCAAGAGTACTAATATAAAAATAGCATTCAAGAAAAAAGTATTCTTTAAAAAAAGAAAATAAAAATAAAAAAAATTAGTCAAGTACGTGAGCGGTTATTTGAATTCCTCCATTCCTTTGAGGACTTATTACTATATGAGCATAAAGAAAGCATAAATTTTCTTATTTCAATGCTGACGGAAAATGAGGACTATGGAGTTATAGAGCAGGAGGACTCTGATAGTGGACATTTTACCAGCTGCCCTTGGTATAGTGAAGGATGTGAAGAAGGCCGTTTTACATTAGAAAAAAATAATGTTTAAAATTATAGGTACTTATAAAAATTTAAGTCAAAAAAGTAATGAATAAATATAAAATATATATGTATGTGTGTGTGTATGCTTTTGATTTCTTATTTATATTAAAATATATTATAAAAGTATTAAATCAGAAAGATATGAATTTAAAACGAAAGTTTATAAAAATTCAAATTTTCCATTCAACGAACAATCAGTTAAGATAGAGGTTGATAATGTTGATACTGATGATGATGATGATGACAACTATGATTTTTACTCTCAATCGGAAAATCTAGACAATTCAGATAATAATAAGAGTTATACTGACCTAGCACTCTTGGAAAGCAGAAACGAATTAGATACTCTATACGGTCCACATAAAGGTTTAAATAATGAATGGAAGTTTGGCAATATTAGTATTAAACTTACTGAAGATAAAATAGTGATTGGAAATCAAATATGGGCCTTTACACCAGGTTTATTTTCTTTACTGTTTCACAAAACACCAAAATATTATGATAAACATGAATTAGATATATATAAGAAATTTTTAGTGAGCACAAATGCATACAAAAGAGATTATAGACCTGATGGACAAATCAAATGAACGAGAGCATATAAATATAAGCATATTATCAGTAAATTGTTTAAGAAAGAAAGTGAAAAAAACTCATCAACTTCGTCATCACCACATGCAATAAAAAGTCCTTACAAGGGTAAGGGTTTGATGAAACTAAACCCATACAAAGCTAACTATATATACTGGGATAATCCTAATGAGTTGGCAGATCGCCTTAGGCTATTGCTAGCATCACAAGGTGCAGGTCATACTAATCACAATAACGAAATTGTCTCAATTATCGAAGAATTATATGAAGCAAAAATTATAGAATAATATTTATCTGCATATATCATGTCCATCGATAAGTTCGGGCACTATCTTAATGATACAACTGCTACTGTTTTTGTGAAAAATGTTCCTAAGCTGCTGGGCTTCGTTATGGATAAAACTAATAACATTGACGTTCAAAACAAAAGAATCAAAAATGTGGCAAAAGCTTTTTATGAAAACGATGTTGTTAATAAATTGCTTCTGCAAAGTCAAATTCAAGAGGTTCGAGATGAAATCAACATGAGCTTAAGTGAAAAACTCAATGAAATTCAGGAAAAAATTTTAAGTATGAAACTATTTTTTGAAAAAAAAATTAAAAAGATAAATGAGTTAATTTATGGCTATGTAAGAAATATGATGGTCAAAAGTACTTAAATGAACCCACTCTGAACTCAACGTATCCCTTAAAATTCAAAATACGTTAAATAATGACTTCAAAAAGAAATTTAATAAGTGAACTGTATAAGCAAGCACGAACAAATTTTCCACGTCGAAGAGTTGTTGTGAAAGCAATAGATGATCTTTGGCAAGCTGATTTAATTGAAATGGGGAACTATTCTGCAGACAATGGAGATTATCGATGTTTGCTGACCGTAATTGATACATTTTCAAAATTTGCTTGGGCAGTACCCTTGAAAAGAAAGACTGCATTGGAAACAACCCAGGCTATGCAGAATATTTTTCAACTGGGGCGAAAACCAAAAAACTTGCAAACAGACGATGGTAAAGAGTTTTTCAATAAACACTTTGGAAAATTTATGAATAAATACAACATTAATCACTACTCAACATATAGCAGAATGAAAGCATCAATAGTAGAACGATTTAACAGAATATTAAAAGGAATGATGTGGAAAGAGTTTAGCTTTAATGGGTCTTATAACTGGCGCGACATTTACAAAGACTTGATTAATACATATAATAAGAAAATTCATCGCACCATCAAAATGCCACCGATTCAAGTTAACTATAAAAATGAGAAAAAATTATTAAACACGGTATATAACCGCTTAAAACTATTCAAATTATCAAAGTTCAATGCGGGAGATCATGTGCGCATAAATAAATATAAACATGTTTTTGAAAAAGGATATACACCAAATAGGACCACTGAAATTTTCACGATTAAAAAAGTTTAAAATACATATCCAGCCACATACATATTAGAAGACTATCGTGGTAATCCTATCAAAGGTGGGTTCTATGATGAAGAACTTTCAAAAACTAGATATCCAAATACATATCTAGTTGAAAAAGTTCTTAAAACTAAAGGAAAGAAGGCATATGTTAAATGGTTAGGATTTTCTTATCAACATAATTCTTGGATCAATAAAAATTAAATATTGTAGTTAAGTGTGTATATATAAGTCTATATTTGTGTCTAATATATTTAAATAAAATATAAACTTTCTTTTTTATACAAATTGCTGTGTTTAATTTTACTTATTTGTAATCAGACAACCATAATGTCAATAACACTTACTCTTAGCTCAAACTCATCTGAGTTATCTGCTAACTACTTTCCTCCTATTCGTTTGGATGGTAAATATGAATGTGCTCTAACTGATTTTCATTCATATAATAGCATTCCCAATGTAGATGATTATAAAAATATACAGGCAGAAATTGTGACTTTGCCCAAAAAATATGTACCACCACAACCCTGTAAAAACAAAACTACGACTCTTCCAAAATTTTTGTACCACCACAGTAGTGAAACACAAAAATATGACTTTAATTTTACAAATACCGTATTCTTAGTAATCCTATACCACTACAATACTGTATATACAAAAATTCGACGTTTGTTTCCAGATACCCCGTTCACAAAAATTCTGTACAGCTAGAACACCGTAAATACAAAAATTTTACTTTAGTTCCTCAAATACCCCGTTTACAATAATTATTTACCGCTTCAACACCGTAAATACAAAAATTTGACTCAAGTTGGGAAATTTCCATTGTTATGACCTTATAAAGTTGTATTTAGAGTATTGTGACAACATTGATAAAAAGAGTCGGAGGACGGTAATTCGGCGTTATCATTTTAATGTTATGAGTACATTAAAATTTTGGTAAACGAATGTTGTACTCATGTTAGTTGTACCCGGAGACAATCGTAGAAACGTCGTGCTGATTGTCTTTTTCTGCCTGGGATCTTATGAATTGAGTGATATAGTTGATTATATTAAAGTTAACTATGAGCAGTATTGTCCGGAAAATAAAATTGATATAGAAACTAATAACACAATTGGAAAACTTTTTGGATTCAATAAGAAAATTCTAGCTCCTAACCAAGACCATTACTCAGATCTACCAGTCAATATTTTCATCGTGAATACCTTGCGTGTTGAATGTAGTATAGTGGTTAACACATATACGAATAACTCACAAGTGCACACATTACATGAATTTGCGATCAATGTCCCCCTAGGGTATAAAATTGTTGAGATTCCTCGAAATCTTATCTATTTGCCAGTTAACTGCCGAGAGATAAGTTCCCTTAATCTACGCATAGTTGATCAGAACGGTGATTTAATTAAATTCCGAGGAGAGGAAATTACAACACGAATACATTTGAGATCTAGCAAATAATGATAATATACAACGTCAAGCAATCTAAGGATAAAATTGGATACACTCATAAAACACTATTGCAAAACCAAACCACAATTAAAGGGATCATTACATAAAAAACATTTGACGCAAGAAAATAAAAAAATTTTGTCAATTTAAAATTTACAAAGAAATGAGTTACATACTAGATGTTCTAGAAAAACCTCAATCAGACGAGAGTATAATTAAAAAGGACTATCACACATATACACCATACCTACAATCCTTCAACAATAACGATGAGATTCGAATTTCAATACAAAATCAAGATTTATATGTGCTACCCAGCGAAAGCTACATATATGTTGAAGGAAGTATTGTAGATTAAAATGACAGCAAAGTATCTTCGTTTTTAAATCTAAAATTAATGTGGCACATCTCTTTGACGAAATTCGATATGAACTTAATAGCATAGAAATTGATCATACAAGACATTTAGCGATTACAAGCAGCCTAAAAAATTTTGTTTCCTTATCACCAACAGAAAGTGTTGGCTTGTACAATGCAGGATGGAACAAACTCGATGATGTCGATATTTCAAATGGACACTTTAATTTCTATGTACCACTGAAACTGTTTTTAGGTTTTGCTGAAGACTATAATAAAATTATACTCAGCGGTAAACATAAATTGGTTCTCTTACGTAGTAAGAGCGATGAAAAACTCGTATACTCAACTGTTGCTACTGACAAACAAAAAATTATTATCTCAAATATATCATGGATAATTCCGCATGTACAATTATCCGATCTGAGCAAATTCAATATGATTAAAATTATTAACAGTGGAGCTTCTATACCAATGGCATTTCGCAGTTGGGATTGTCACATTAATCCTCAACTAAATACAGGAACTAGCTACATATGGAATGTTAAATTGGCTGCAAATAGAGAACGACCTCGTTTTGTGTTGATTGCTTTTCAACAATAAAATAAGTTTGTTCATTGTAATTTAAACAATTTAAAAGTACATTTAAATTCCAAATCGTACCCATATGATGATCTAAATATAAAATTTAAAAATGATCGGTATGCCATTCTATATGATATGTATCTACGGTTTCAACAAAGCTACTACATGAGGGAATCACAACCACTTCTAACTGCTCAAGAATTTAAAAATAGTGTGCCGATAGTGGTAGTAGATGTCAGTCATCAAAATGAAGCCCTCTCTAACGGTCCTGTTGATATAAAAATTGAAATTGAAACAGACTCCAATATACCTACCGATACATCAGCTTTTTGTATACTCATCCACGACCGCATAATAGAATACATACCATTAAAAGGTCAAGTTCGTAAGATAATGTAAATAAAAAATAATAAAATAAGATGACTGGGGATACAGTTTTCATCGATATGCAAGGATTTAAGTCTAATTCAAACATCTTCATTGCAAAAGAAATAGCAATTGTTTTTAACAATAAGGAGCACATAAATTTTATTATTAAACCACCGTTTAACTTCAAAAAATTATCAATAGCAAAACAAAGAGAAGCGAATTGGCTAACGAGAAACTTTCATCATCTGAATTGGAATGACGGATCAATATCATTTAAGAGTGTTGTAACATTTTTAAAATCCAATTTAAAACATTATTCAATCTATGTTAAGGGTGTGGAAAAGAAGAAATGGTTTGAAAAACTACTTCAAATTAGAGTTTTCAACATCGAGGATATTGGCTGCATCAACTTTAAGCATATACAACTTAAATATCCAGAATATTTTTACTGCAGCTATCACAGTTATGGAGTTTGTGCCTTAAGAAATGCATATTTACTTTATCAAGAAATAAACTAAAAATATATTTTTAATTTTTCTATTCTTACATTGTCACAACATATATTTACGATTGTTTTTAACAATAAGGAGCACATAAATTTTATTATTAAAACACCGTTTAACTTCAAAAGATTATTTTTTTTTTTTTTTTTTTTTTTTTTAATACATTTATTTATTTATTGTATCTTCAATTATGAACTAACAATAAGTATTCAAATCTTAAATCTAAAATATAAGTATTAGGCCCGACCACTGTCGGACATAAACTTAGTGATAGTTATAAATAATACATAAGTAGTGATAATCAAAAAAAAAAGAGAAAAAAAATATTTTCAAGCAATCCCATCTGGAGTGTTGAGTAAAAGAGCCCTTGTGTCCTTCTTTTTCAAGCGAATGTGGCCAGTAAAATTCAAGATGTTACGAGCAAGCGGATTAGGATGTGACTCGAGTTTTGTTAAATATTTGCCTGCGTATTTTGCTATTTCTTCAATCACTAGTGGCATATTCAAATCACGGTGTATATTTGAGTTTTTTATGTACCATGGAGCCGATGTAATCAAACGTAAAATTTTATTTTGCCTTCGTTGGATTCTCTCGACGTTAGAAGCTGAAGCAGTGCCCCATAACTGAATTCCGTAGCACCATATTGGCTTCAAGAGCGACTTGTATAATAAAAGATTATAAATAGCAAAACAAAGAGAAGCGAGTTGGCTAACGAGAAACTTTCATCATCTGAATTGGAATGACGGATCAATATCATTTAAGTGTTGTAACATTTTTAAAATCCAATTTAAAACATTATTCAATCTATGTTAAGGGTGTGGAAAAGAAGAAATGGTTTGAAAAACCACTTCAAATTAGAGTTTCCAACATCGAGGATATTGGCTGCATTAACTTTAAGCATATACAACTTAAATATCCAGAATATCACAGTTATGGAGTTTGTGCCTTAAGAAATGCATATTTACTTTATCAAGAAATAAACTAAAAAATATATTTTATTTTTCTATTCTTACATTGTCACAACATATATTTACGATATTTTTTTAAATAAATATGTAGATTAAAATTATAAAAAAATTTTGTTCAATCATTTATTTATATGTATATGGTATGTACAAGAGACAGAGACAAATGTCAGCAAGCAGTGAAAATAACAACCAATCTTTGATAATCCTCAATATCACAAACTTCAATTTCTTTACAAAAGAAGTGAAAAGAATGAATAAATATAACACGCATAAATTGTATATTTTATTCATTTCGTCAAACTCGTTACACATAAAAAAATTAAAATCAAACAACCACAACAACAAAAACAAAACATTGATATCTCACCAGGATACATAATAACTTTCTAAAATACCCTTCCATGTCCCCAGCTAAAAAAGAGAAAATTACAAACAACAAAAAGTAATGCCGAGTGCACACTATGATATTTTGTGACATCGCAAATGTGTGCCCTAGTGGTAACGTTTATCATTTCGGTTTTGTATTCCATATAGAAAAAAAAACATAATGTGAAATATGTGTGCAACACATATTAAAAAATGATTAGAACACAAGAAAATGCCAGATTTGTACTCGGCATTGCACATATACATATACGACTACTTACCCATCTGCCAACGCTCAAGTTATTGTAAAAACATACACACGTATGAGCATAACGTTGGCTCCCATGATCACGCATCTCTAATTCCCTTTGACAATCATAAATATCTTACACTTCATTTTTTCCAACCTTCAAATAAGTTCATAAATTACATACTTCGTTTACCTCTTCAAATTCTTTAAATAAGGAAATAGAAAAATCAAACTAAATAAAACCAACAACAAAAAACATTCATAGATTTCCCACAAGCATACATAATTTCTTTCTAAAATAATCTTCCATGACCACCAGTTAAAAGACAAAAGCAACATTTTTCTCTATGCACACACGCACTTACACTCTAAAATCATAAACCTGCTTGAACCGCTTAACAAACAAAAAAAAATTCCATTCAAAATTAAAATTAAAACAAAAACATACATAAAATCCTTCGTACCTACATAATTAACTATATACATCGACGAACGCATATCAAACAATGCTTATCTCACAAACAATATATTTTATTCATGTCTTCGAACTCTTTAAACATAGCAAAAAAATAAATAATAATCAAACTAAATAAAACCAACAACAAAAAACATTCATAGATTTCCACACAATTTCTTTCTCAAGTACCCTTCCGCAACCGCTTAACAAACGAAGAAACATACTACGTACAAACAAAATAATATTACAAAAAACTAAACTATGCACACACGCACACACAATATAAAATCATAAACCTGCTGCAACCGCTTAACAAACGAAAAAAACATTCCATTCAAAATTAAAATTAAATCAAAAACATACATAAAATCCTTCGTACCTACATAATTAACTATGTACATCGACGAACGGATATCAAACCATGCTTATCTCACAAACCATATATTTTATTCATGTCTTCGAACTCTTTAAACATAGGAAAAAAATAAATAAAAATCATACTAAATAAAACCAACAACAAAAAACATTCATAGATTTCCACACAATTTCTTTCTCAAGTACCCTTCCGCAACCGCTTAACAAACGAAAAAACATACTACGTACAAACAAAAGAATATTACAAAAAACTAAACTATGCACACACGCACACACAATATAAAATCATAAACCTGCTGCCACCGCTTAACAAACGAAAAAACATACTACGTACAAACAAGCCCCACGTGCCTACATAATTAACTATGCGCATCGGCGAACGGATATCAAACCATTAAATTAAAACAAACACACATCGACGGGCCGACATCAAACAAACCGTCCATAACCCTCGTCACTTCGCACCATTGACAGTAATTACGTTAATATGTCAATTTTAGCCCATAAATTACAAAATTTCGATTTTAATTACCCAAATTTGACAATTTGAATTGCTGGGGCTCATACATTCTACTACTACTAGCTTCAAGCAAAAATCTTTACAAGCTAACATCTTCGATTTTGAATCCATTTTCTTATTAAATTTTTACAATTAGCTGCCACAGTGGTTGAAGTCCACTAATGAGTTTGCCGGCGTTTCCACACGCAATGTTTGTTATGCAAATTCTTGAGTTTTCTGAAGAAAAAATAATATAGAATAAGAATTTTAAATTAATACAACAGATAAAATAAATGATGACGACATATTGAAAACGAAACACCGGTGAAGTTAGATGAAGTTCTTTATGATAAATCAAACACGTGTGTGTAATACATATCTAACAAGGTAGTCGTTCTCAACAACAAATCAAATTCGCCACTTTTCTGTTGTTAATTCGTTTGATTCTTTTTTTTGGTATCAAAATAAAAAGAATCTTTAGTTGAATTAAACTTTAAGCAAAACGCTTACTTTGTTTTTGTTTAACTTTTTTTGTTTTTTGTTTGTTCATATTTTTGCCAAAGTCTCAAGTACACTTAAATTCTTTCCCACAATTTAATTAAAATAAAATTAATTTATTTCTCACACATTTGTCAAGCCAGGTATGAGAACTATCATGTCAGCATAATTGACGAAATAAATAAAACATTTTATTTTCGACGTGTGTTTCAAATTACCAGCCAGACAGTAGTGAAATTGAATATCTGATTTGCTTAGCTTACGATGGGAATGAATTTGGCAAGATAATAATGAACAGTTTCTGGCCGTTTTAAATTATGTTTGTATTCTAATTTTTTTTATTCTGCTTTTTGTTATTGTATTAGTTTTAAGGTAATTTTTACATTTTGTATAAATATTAAAATTATTGAATAAAGTTTAAGATTGCTACTTAAATCGTCATACACTTCACTTCTTTGAGTCAATTAGATTATCCTGGTGTACTACCTGAATAACTAATTGATTCCTCCACAACTTGAGTTATCCTTGTGTATCACTTGGGTAAAAAACATCAACATTTTTAAATTGCTTATCCTTGTGTACCACTTGGATAAGCCCCACCACTTACATCTCAGTTAAGTCAGGCAAACGAGTCTGGTATTAACATCTGTTAAAGTAGATATATGTACTTTAAGTGATCGCATTATCGCTATTTATTTTTGCATAAAAACAGAATTCAAAGTGGTAAATTTGGCTGCACCGAATATTATCTAGGCGCACGGTAGTGCACCTGGCCAAGTTCCATAATTAGAATAAATCCATTTTACCTCAATGCGAAATTTGAAAGTTTTAGATCAAAAGGTTCCGGAGATATGGAGGTGCAAAAAGTGCATATTTTAACACATACCCACTAACCACTGACACACTCATCAAATTGTTGAAGCACTTCCGCTATACATAGAGAATTAGATACACAAGTAGATCTAGGTGAGCGATGAACTAGAAAAATCTGAAAACCCAAAAATTTTAATCAGGAAGGCAGGGCTACGCCCATAAAAATTAAAATTTGTGCTAGGGTAGGGTAGGGTATGTAGGTAACCAGCATAAAAAAATCTGAAAACCCAAAAATTTTTACCAACGCGCCACCGCTACGCCCATAAAGCTCAGAATTAAAAACGCATATCTAAGGCGTTTAATTCAAACGATTTTATTGAAGTTTGGCACACATGTTACAATAATACAAGGCTATACATTTTTGTTAAAAAAAGTGGGCGCCCACACAGTTTAAACCACCAATTTCGTGTACTTCCGGTCAGCACATTTAAATGTACAATTTATGTAATTACTATTATCGGGTTTCAACGAAACTAAACAGGAAAGATAACAATTAGCCAAAGAAAACATTGGATTAAAAAAGTAGGCGGGAACACGCCCATAAGACGAAAAATAAAAATTTGAGCTAGTGATCTGAAATTGGATAAACGAGTAGTTATAGATTAGCAAATTATTAGTAAAATCTAAAAACCCAAAAATTTTACCTAGGAGAGCGGGGTTGCGCCCATAAGGCTCAGAATTTAAAAACAAATCTAAGGCGTTAACCTCAAGCGAATTTATTGAAATTTGGCATACATGTTGCAATAATGTAAGGCTATAAATTTACGTTGAAAAAGTGAGCGGTAACACGCTCATACAATTTAAGCCTCCTATTTCATGTGCTTCGGGTCAGCACATTTGAATATACTACAATTTATATATTTATTACTATCCGTTTTCAACGAAACTCTACAGGAAAGAGAATTAATGGCTACAGCAGGTATTGAGATTGAAAAAGTGGGCGCTATCACGCCCATAACAAGAAAATAAATAAAATGTGTGCTAGTAAGCTGAAACTTGATAAACAAGTAGGTCTAGATTAGCAACTAACTAGAAAAATCTGAAAACCCGGAGATTTTTACCAGGATGGTGGGGCTATTCCAATAAAGCACAATTAAGAGAGCAAATTTAAAATATTTATCGCAAGCGATTTTATTGAAATTTGGCAAAAATTTTGAAATAATGCAATGTTATAAAATTTCGTTGAAAAAAGTGGGTTTTAAGACGCCCATACAATCTAAACCTCATATTTCATGTACTTCGGATCAGCAGATTTAAATATACTATTTATTTAAATATTAATATCCCTTTCCAACGAAATTTGACACATATGATTGGCACTGGCAAAAACAGCAAACGTTTACTCCGCCACTTTTACTCAAATGAGCCAACCTGTCACTTCACGTGTATCGTATGCCGATGCAGCTAAGACTAGTTCTATTCCCACACAAAATATTCCGCCTCAAAATAATTCAACGAATGCAAACTCCAGCTTTAATTTTAGTCGCCTTGAAGCTACTATTGAGAATCTAGTGCTGACTATAAATAATTTTACAACAAATATGACTAGCATGATGCAAGAAATGCTACGAATGCAGTCTACACTGCTTCAAGCATTAGTTAACAAGCCATGAACACGTTAAAAATATGTTTCTGGAACGCAAACGGCATTCGCCAACATAAAAATGAGCTTGAGCACTTCCTCATGGAAAAAAATATTGATATAATGTTGGTTTCTGAGACTCATTTGACTTTAAGAAGTCTATTTAAAATTAATGGCTACATTTTATATGATTCAAAGGACCCAAGAGGAAGAGCTTGCGGGGATCAGCAATTTTAATAAAGTCAAGACTCAAGCATAATATTCTTGACAACATTTGTGAAGAACATCTACAAGCAACGAATATTTGTATCGAAAATTTTTGCACAAATTTTGTCATATCATCAATTTACTCCCCTCCTAGATTCACAATTACTGAGGATCAATACGAGGGTTTCTACAAATCTCTTGGCCCTTGTTTCGTAGCAGCTGGAGACTATAATGCAAAACATACTTTCCGTGGTTCGCGTCTTATCACACCTAGAGGACGATCGTTGTTCAACACAATTTCAAAAATGGGCTTGGACGTCATTTCGAGTGGGGAGCCCACATACTGGCCTACTACCATACATAAAATTCCGGATGTTATAGATTTTGGCGTCATGAAAAATATTTCTAGGGAATTAATTCATGTTGAAGCTTCCCTAGATCTATCGTCCGATCACTCTCCCACGATTGTTAAAATCTGTAGCCCACTGAGAAGTGCTCTACCTCACCCATATGTGAAAATGGTCAGTCGTGTTAATTGGCTGCGATTCAAAAAATATCTTAGTAGTCATTGCACTGAAAACATTAAGCTAAGAACTCATCTAATACTGCTAATCTTATCGAAAATATTAAGCAGGCAGCTGAACATGACACTTCCTCCCATCCGCAGGCTGGGTTTAACAGAATATATTCTACAGATATTGAACATCTCGTATGTGCAAAAAGAAGAGCTAGAAGAGAATGGCAACAGCACAGATCACCCCAAAATAAAATTAGATTAAAAGATTGCACTAAAAGACTCCAAGAACTGCTTGCATAGGAAAAAACTGCATCTCTTAAAAACTATCTGGAAAATGTCGACGTAACACCAGCATCTAATTACTCCTTGTGGCGCGCTGCGAAAAAAATTAAAACACCCGTTGAGTTTAAACCACCTCTGCGCACTTCTACCGGAGTGTGGGCCAGGAGTGATATTGAAAAAGGTAACTTGTTTGCAAAGCATTTAAAATCCGTATTTACCCCAAACACATGTACTAGTGTTGTTGATTTCCCGAGTGTAGTTGCGCTACCCCCTCGACCCATAAAATTTAAAATGTGTGATGTACAAAATCTAATTGCTGAACTCAACCCGAAGAAAGCACCGGGTATTGATGGAATTAGTAACCAAATGCTAATAAAATTGCATCGTATTGCACTTAGAATAATGTTATTCATTTTTAATGCCATTTTACGACAAGAGTATTATCCCCACAGCTAGAAGCTTGCCAAAGTTAAAATGATTCCAAAGCCGGGCAAAGATCTGACCAAAGCAGAATCATACAGACCAATAAGTCTGCTATCAACAATGTCAAAACTTTTCGAAAAACTGCTCATGTCCAAATTGTCCCCAATTCTAATAGGTAGTGGGTGCATCCCAGACCATCAGTTTGGTTTTAGAAGTCAGCATAGCACCATTGAACAAACGCATAGATTGGTTCAATGTATAAGAAGAACATTTGAAGAAAAGAAGTACTGTTCTGCACTGTTTATTGACGTTTCGCAGGCATTTGATAAAGTGTGGCATGAAGGCCTTATTTTAAAATTAAAATCATATCTACCAATTAATTTGGTGAATTTATTAGAAAGTTACATTACTACCCGGAAGTTCACGGTTGTGGAAGGAGAATTCATGAGTGTGCCCGAAACTATATCATCCGGTGTGCCACATGGGAGCATACTGGGGCCAGTTTTGTATTTAATTTATACTTGTGATATGCCTTTGAGCAGCAATATCCATACATCTACGTTTGCCGATGATACAGCCTGCCTAAGTATGCACGAAAATCCTCATGAGGCTTCCCGATATCTACAAGAACATATTACACAACTGGAACTATGGTTAAAATTATGGAGAATTAAGGTAAACGAGCAAAAGTGTGTTCAGGTAACATTTACCCTGCGAAGAGATACTTGTTCCCCAATTCGAATCAACAATCAAGTTGTTCCTCAGCATTCACATGTAAAATACCTTGGTATACACCTTGATCGACGACTTACATGGAAACACCATATTGACTCTAAGCTAATACAAATGAAACTTAAACTAACTCAGATATATTGGCTGATTGGTAGAAACTCAACACTCAGCCCAGACTGCAAACTTTTATTATACAAGTCGCTCTTGAAGCCAATATGGTGCTACGGAATTCAGTTATGGGGCACTGCTTCAGCTGCTAACGTCGAGAGAATCCAACGAAAGCAAAACAAAATTTTACGTTTGATAACATCGGCTCCATGGTACATAAAAAACTCAAATATACATCGTGATTTCAATATGCCACTAGTGATTGAAGAAATAGCAAAATACGCAGGCAAATATTTAATAAAACTCGAGTCACATCCTAATCCGCTTGCTCGTAACATCTTGAATTTTACTGGCCACATTCGCTTGAAAAAGAAGGACACAAGGGCTCTTTTAATCAACACTCCAGATGGGATTGCTTGAAAATATTTTTTTTCTCTTTTTTTTTGATTATCACTACTTATGTATTATTTATAACTATCACTAAGTTTATGTCCGACAGTGGTCGGGCCTAATACTTATATTTTAGATTTAAGATTAGAATACTTATTGTTAGTTCATAATTGAAGATACAATAAATAAATTAATGTATTACAAAAAAAAAAAAAAAAAACCTTCCAAAAAGTATTCAGCTCCTCACAAAAACATAAATGTGAAAAATGGCCAAGTTCCTTTCTGAAATTTCGGCCATCAAAAGTAGTGAGATAAAAATTTTGACCAAATTCGTATTTGGTACAGTACCTATCACTGCAATATGGTATGCATTATATAAATTTGTAATCGTAAGGGTGTTATATACGGAAAAAAGTGTAGTTGCTCTACCCCCTAGACCCTTAAAATTTACGATGTTTGATGTACAAAAACTAATTGCCGAACTCAACCCGAAAAAGCTCCCGGTATGGATGGAATTAGCAACCAGATGCTGATTAAGTTACCTCGTACTGCAATTAAAATCCTTTTATTCATTTTTAATGCCATTTTACGACTTGAGTATTATCCAGACTGCTGGAAGCTTGCCAAGGTTAAAATGATTCCTGTTGGGTCACCCTAATTCATATGTTTTTCTGAACATTTCCTAAACAAATACATGTATATGAATTCATGCATTTTCTTTAATTGTATTAGTACGTAAGAGACAATTGTAATAGTTAGTTGAATTTAAGAAGTGAATAAAAGAAGTTTGAAGATTGGCGACGAGGAGAAGAAAAAAAATTGATTATTGCAAAATAAATACTTAAATTAATTAACTCATAGTTAGAAACAGTTCTACATTTTTATTTTTTACATTATCAATATAAATAAAACAAAGGAGAAAAACATTTTCGTTTGTAATTTTAATTTACAATAACGCGGAAAATGGAAACTGCGATAACTTCACTTCTACAGCAACTAAAGGAGCAACAGCATCAAGATCATTTGGCTATGCAGGAGTTAATAAAGAAACTCACTAGAGATAAAGGGACAACCACCGTAAAAAGCGACAGTGCGGAATTCCTTATAGAGGCACTTGCTTCAAACATTACGGAGTTTCATCATGATGAACATAACCTCACATTCGACATGTGGTACGCAAGGTACGAAGATTTGTTCAACGTAGATGCTGCTAAATTATATGACGCTGCTAAGGTTCGTTTGCAGTTCAAAGAAACTGTGAAAAAGCTCACAACCTTGTTTGGTCTTCAAACTTCAAAATTTAACGTAAGGTATAATTGTATGCAAATTACAAAAGATCCAGCTACCGATTTTGTAACATACGCCGGAATCGTTAACCGACAGTGTGAATTGTTTAAATTAAATGATCTTACATTAGATCAATTTAAATGTTTAATATTTGTCATGGGATTAAAATCGTCAACTGAATACGAAATTCGTACTAGAATGTTGAACAGGTTGGAGAGTGAAGGTGATAAAGTAACCCTTGATTTACTTTCTACCGAGTGTCAGCGATTGATTAACCTAAAAGTGGATACAAATCTAATAGAAAAGCCCAAACATGACGTACAGGTAAAACAAATTCACACAAACAAAAAGCCTAAATCTGTGCCCAAATATCCATGCTGGTTTTGTGGTGCAATGCATTTTGCAAATGAGTGTTCATATAAGAAGCATAAATGTTGACAGTGCAGTGTGGTTGGTCACAAAGAAGGGTACTGTAACGTTTTTAAAAATGAAAACAAAACCAAACAAAATAATTCAAAGCAAAAGAATTTTAATAAAAAAACAAAAAGTACCAATTTTGAGACTAAAAGCATTTTTGCTGTTAACAAAATTAACACGCAACGAAAATTTATCTGCGATAATACGATGGTTCAACTACAGTTGGATACCGCTTCTGACATATCGATAATTTCAGAAAGCACGTTTAAAAAGCTTAGGGTAGATAAAACCACAGGTGTAACAAATACCGCCAAAAGTGCAACTGGTAAATTACCACTTTCATTCCAATTTGATTGCAACTTAAAATTTTGTGATAGACATGCTATGGTAACTTGCTACGTGACACCATTAAATGATTTAAACGTTTTAGGACTTGATTGGATCGAAGCTTTACAACTGAATGAATTGCCAATAAACAACATATGCAATTCTGTAAAAGCACAATCCGTGGAAATCGATGGTAATTTTAATGAAAAAATTTCGTTCTTAAAAGACTCTTTTTCAGACGTTTTCGATAAAAAGTTTGGTTTATGTACTAAAACGAAGGCACACTTAACAGTTAAACCAAATCAGCAACCTGTTTTTCGTCCTAAGCGTCCAGTAGCTTATGCCGTTCAAAATTTGGTAGAAGAACTATAAAGGTTACAAGATACTGGAGTGATTTCACAAGTTAACCATTCTGAGTGGGCAGCACCAATTGTGGCCATTAAAAAACAAATGGTTTCATCAGAATATGCGCACATTTTTCCACTGGATTAAACAACGCTCTAGAGCCCCATCAATATCCATTACCCTTGCCGGAAGACATATTTTCAAAGTTAGCCAACTCGAAATATTTTAGCCAGATCGATTTGTCTGACGCATTTCTTCAGATAGAAGTTGATGAAGAATCCAAACACCTACTAAAGATTAATACCCACATGGGATTGTTTCGTTATAATCGAATGGTATTTGGAGTGAAAACATTTCCTGCCATATTTCAACAAATTATGGATAAAATGTTAGCTGGTATGAAAAACGTAGCAGCATATATCGACGATATTTTTATATCAGGAAAAGATGAGACCGAGCACAACAACAACCTCCATGAAGTCTTAGGTAGAATTCAAGATTATGGTTTTAAAATCAAATTTGAAAAATGTAATTTTTTTTCAACCGAAGTAAGGTATCTCGGTTATGTAATAAATAACAAAGGTTTGCAACCTGATCCAGATAGTATATCGGCTATTCAAAGTATGCCACAACCAACGAATGTTTCAGAACTTCGTTCATTTTTAGGAGCAATTAATTTTTATAGCAAATTTGTTGATAATATGCGCGCTTTGAGGGGTCCTTTGGACGAACTGCTCAAAACAAACGTTAAATTCGACTGGAAACAAATTCATAACAACTGCTTTAAAAAACTAAAAGAAATATTTTCTTCCAAATTACTTTTAACCCATTATGATCCGTCGAAGAATATAATCGTTGCAGGTGATGCCTCAAATTATGGCTTGGGAGCATGTATTCTTCATGAGTATGCAGACGGTACAGTGAAAGCTATTTGTCACGCGTCAAGATCTTTGACACCCGCTGAAAAATCGTACAGAATAGAAAAGGAAGCACTAGCTTTGGTCTTCGCAGTAACAAAATTTCATAAGATGATTTTTGGTCCCAAATTGAAGCTTCATACTGATCACAAACCGTTGCTTGCAATTTTTGGAAAAAAAATCTGGTATAGCAGTACACCAAGCAAATCGATTACAGCGATGGGCAGTACAACTTTTAGCATACGATTTTTAAATCAGTTTTATTTCAACTAATAGTTTTGGTTATGCAGATGTTTTATCACGTCTTATCGATACACAACAGCCAAATAATGAAGAATACGTCATTGCCACAATTACATTGGAGGAAGAAGTAAAACAAGTTTTATGTGAAAACTTAGATCAATTACCAATAACACACAAAATGGTAAAGTATGAAACTCAAAAAGATCCTATTTTAAAACAAGTTTATTATTTTATTGAAAATAAATGGCCTGATGCTATACCAAAAACTTTACTCCAACAATGGCCAAAGTCATCAGAACCGTGGCAACGTTTACATATAGATTATGCTGGTCCAATTGAGGGAGAATATTTTCTTGTCATAGTCGATGCACTTTCCAAATGGCCAGAAATAGTAGCAACAAAAACTATAACCATACACCAAACAATTCAAATACTCAAAGATGTCTTCGCTCGTTTCGGATTACCACAAATAATTGTCTCCGACAACGCAACGCAATTTAAAAGTGCACAATTTGAGGAATTCTTGGCTCAAAATGGTATTAAGCACTTTTGTTCCAGCCCTTACTACCCAATGTCAAACGGAGAAGTTGAGAGATTTGTCGACACTTTCAAAAGAATGCTTGCGAAGCAAAAGGGAGATGTGCAATAGCTTTCCGTGAGCACCTGCCTTGACGGCCTAATCTCACGGGTGCCAAAGCACCGGGTGCTAAGTAAGACGCCAGACCATCGCCCCCATGCACCCTTTTTAGAATGAACCTATGCCCACTCCGAAAAGGCGCATAGGTTGCAATCTTTGTATATAGTTATCCCTGTACTATATTCAAGTACCTTGCTGAGGTACTTTGAGCTATCTAAACTCTGCTGCTATGTCGAAGTCATAGCTGCTGCTATCTCCGTGCCCATAGCAGCTTCTGTTGAATGGCAACAGCACCTAGAATAGTGTCTGGCTGACCACGTCACGCCAATCACTAGCATTGATTTAACACTGGGAAGCCAAGACTATTCTCCCAGCGATTTTGGTAGCAACCACAGCCACCACGTTAATTCTCCGGCTTCCACGCTATAGTGTTGTGTATACACCATAGCGAGGTCCCCAAGAGAATTCCTCAACCATTGCCGGCACAGCTCAACCACTCATCCGAATTGAACGCATGCCTGTGTCGCCAAATATCCAGTGCCTACTCCACACATACCAAAATCATCCCTTAAACCCCGTGGGGTAGGACGAACTCGGCATTTTAGCAAAGAACACTGACGAACACTACATGCACTCAATAACTTCAAAGCAGCTCGGCTGTCGGGCCACCGTCACCCGTGGAACCAGAAGTAGCCTCTGGTCAGACCTCGAAGTTCCACCACAAGGGCTTCACCTCTATCGTCTTTTGAACTCAGGGGCAGTTCTAGGTGACGCTGCACCTAGCTGACAACAATTGTTTTCCTTTTATAAATATGTGCACATCCTTTGCTCTGTTATTTCAGAGATCGGGTAGTAACAACATAAGTTTTACGGGTAATGGGCCAAAGTTCCGCCAGCGGAAAAAACCACATTACCCTTAGCTGGGGCCCCGGGATTGCAACACCCGTAGTTTAAATACATAGACTCCCCTGGGGGTAGTAAAAGGGAGAGGGGAATATATATGAAAATTTAAACACGTTTCTACAAAACTACCGGTCAACAGCAAATCCAAATACGCCCGACAAGAAATCGCCAGCCGAAATTATATTTGGTAGCAAAATGCGAATAACTTTAGATCTTTTGAAGCCAACGATGGAAAACGAAAATGTACCATCAACTCACAACAATAAAGTTGCTGAACAATTCAACAAAAGACATGGAGCAAGACCAAGAATTTTCGAAGAAAACGATACTGTGTATGCGAGAGTATACAAGGGTAACAACAACTTTTGCTGGAGTCCTGGTAAAATTATCGAACAAGTCGGTAATGTTATGTACAACGTTTTTCTAAATAATGGCAGATTAATTCGGTCACATGTTAATCAATTAAGAAAAAGATGTAATGGAGACGATACGGCTGATGAGAAAGTCTGGTGTGATGCCTTAGATGTTTACGGGAATTCAGTTTTGCAAAAAGATGTTCCAAGTACAAGTTCTACAACTGCTAACAATTCCGAAGGTATAAATACAAGAAGATTGCCGTCTACAACATCATCTAACTTTCCAAATTCTGCACCCAATTCAACACCTAGAAGATCTCAGCGACAGCGTCGTCCAATCAACCGTTTCAGCCCCAGTTGAATCCTAAAAAGGGGAGGTGCTGGGTCACCCTAATTCATATGTTTTTCTGAACATTTCCTAAAGAAATACATGTATATGAATTCATGCATTTTCTTTAATTATATTAGTACGTAAGAGACAATTGTAATAGTTAGTTGAATTTAAGAAGTGAATAAAAGAAGTTTGAAGATTACAACAATTCCAAAGCCAGGTCTGAGTCATATAGGCCAATAAGTTTATTGTCAACAATGTCAAAGCTTTTTGAAAAGCTACTTATGACAAAATTGTCTTCATTTTAACTGATAATGGGTGCATCCCGGACCATCAATTTGGTTTTAGAAGCCAGCATAGCACCATTGAGCAAACGCATAGATTGGTTCAATTTATCAGAAAAACATTTGAGGAAAAGAAGTATTGTTCTGCCCCGTTTATTGATGTTTCTCAGGCATTTGATAAATTGTGGCATGAAGGCCTGATTTTGAAATTGAAGACAAAATTAAACTTGGATAGACTAGGGTGCTGATGAAGTGCGTGGCTGCACAGAAAAGTATCGGTATTTCCCCCAGCTTAAAGTCTAAGTTTAATTTTTCTTCTCTTCTTTAGAAACTCACATTAATTAATAAAAATATTTCATTCAATAAGAATTGAAATTACTGAACTTGAGCCTAACTATGAATTATTTCTGATTAAAATTCACTACAGTTCAATTAAAAAATATCTAAAAATTTCTCACTTAATACATCATGGGCACGTGACAAAAATATGTTCACTTGGCAATCACTGTTCACTTGGCCATCACATTTTCAGAATGCTGGAAATCCCAGTAAAAACTGTAGAATGCAACAACAAGTAACATAGACCACTACAATAATACTTACATGCATGTACCGATGGTACATCGAATAAGTAAAAATAATTAATGTGATGATCGTAAAAAGATAAGTAAGAATAGTTAAACATACTGAGGTAGAGTAAAATAATTTCGTGCTAACCTAAATAGAAAAATGAAAAATTGGAAAAAACAGAAAATTAATAGTGATACTTATAAATGTGTTTACCAAAGGTAAATCAATTGTATACACAACAATCGTTTCTCATATTCCGTTTCATTGTACATTTAAGTTAAATAGCTGATGTTAATAAGAATCTCTACCCAAGTAGATAGACTAGGGTGCTGATGAAGTGCGTGGCTGCACAGAAAAGTATCGGTATTTCCCCCAGCTTAAAGTCTAAGTTTAATTTTTCTTCTCTTCTTTAGAAACTCACATTAATTAATAAAAATATTTCATTCAATAAGAATTGAAATTACTGAACTGGAGCCTAACTATGAATTATTTCTGATTAAAATTCACTACAGTTCAATTAAAAAATATCTAAAAATTTCTCACTTAATACATCATGGGCACGTGACAAAAATATGTTCACTTGGCAATCACTGTTCACTTGGCCATCACATTTTCAGAATGCTGGAAATCCAAGTAAAAACTGTAGAATGCAACAACAAGTAACATAGACCACTACAATAATACTTACATGCATGTACCGATGGTACATCGAATAAGTAAAAATAATTAATGTGATGATCGTAAAAAGATAAGTAAGAATAGTTAAACATACTGAGGTAGAGTAAAATAATTTCGTGCTAACCTAAATAGAAAAATGAAAAATTGCAAAAACAGAAAATTAATAGTGATACTTATAAATGTGTTTACCAAAGGTAAATCAATTGTATACACAACAATCGTTTCTCATATTCCGTTTCATTGTACATTTAAGTTAAATAGCTGATGTTAATAAGAATCTCTACCCAAGTAGATAGACTAGGGTGCTGATGAAGTGCGTGGCTCCACAGAAAAGTATCGGTATTTCCCCCAGCTTAAAGTCTAAGTTTAATTTTTCTTCTCTTCTTTAGAAACTCACATTAATTAATAAAAATATTTCATTCAATAAGAATTGAAATTACTGAACTTGAGCCTAACTATGAATTATTTCTGATTAAAATTCACTACAGTTCAATTAAAAAAATATCTAAAAATTTCTCACATTTTTCAATATTTTTATGAGTGGATCGATGTATCTTTCCTCTTTTACAATCTTCACAGATAAACTTGGTTCTCTCGGAAAAATTTATTCCATCCGCAATATTTTTATTATGCATGTTTTTTTGTTAATGTATTTATGTATCAAAGTTGGCAATGCCATTGTTGGAGGGAGTTAAGTTTGGTCAAATTGGCTGTTTTATTGCTTTGGACATCAAAAATCATACGGAATTGATTTTTAGAATCTCTTAAACCAGTTGCCGATACGTTTTGCATTTTGTCTCATAAAAAACAAGAATTCGCTTCAATTATCATCGTAAACCTTTTTGATGTAGCTGAACCAGCAGAAAAAAGATTTTGCTTTAACTGCGGAACGTATTGAACATTTGTTAGAGTACGTGGGTACCACTTTTTATTTACTAAGGCATTAATGTGGATGGTACCAAACCAACTATTCTTAATCTTTCATTGTTTGCAATACAGACGAAACGATCTTTATTGATCATTTGTAAATCAGTAAAGCATTCTTTGTTTAGCACCAAAGTCCGCAATCCACATCTCAACGTATGGTGAGATCACATCATTTGTTGTTGCTACAAAGTCAACTTCATCTATATCTTTTTCTCTTTGCTTATTACCTTCGGCCTTAAATTTTTGTTGCATTTTTTAATACGACATTCTCTTTCCCAGTGGCAGAAATTACATTTTGTTGTTTTCTTTTTATCTGCAATCGACTTTTTGTATTTGACGCTTTTGGCATTGAACGCTGCCTCGCTTACTTCAATTTCGCAATTCTTTTTGTGCAGGTCGTCTTCTAATTGCAATTGTGCCATTAAATTTTCAAGTGTTCTGCCTTCTTTGATGTTATACCACACTGTCTTGAAAGTTTGGTACTTTGGTATTAGGCTACTTATTATTCGTACCATTTTGATGTTGTCCGATGGTTTTTAACTTTTTTTTTTTTTTTTTAATACATTTATTTATTTATTGTATCTTCAATTATGAACTTACAATAAGTATTCAAATCTTAAATCTAAAATATAAGTATTAGGCCCGACCACTGTCGGACATAAACTTAGTGATAGTTATAAATAATACATAAGTAGTGATAATAAAAAAAAGATAAAAAAAAATATTTTCAAGCAATCCCATCTGGAGTGTTGAGTAAAATAGCCCTTGTGTCCTTCTTTTTCAAGCGAATGTGGCCAGTAAAATTCAAGATGTTACGAGCAAGCGGATTAGGATGTGACTCGAGTTTTGTTAAATATTTGCCTGCGTATTTTGCTATTTCTTCAATCACTAGTGGCATATTCAAATCACGATGTATATTTGAGTTTTTTATGTACCATGGAGCCGATGTTATCAAACGTAAAATTTTATTTTACCTTCGTTGGATTTTCTCGACGTTAGAAGCTGAAGCAGTGCCCCATAGCTGAATTCCGTAGTACCATATTGGCTTCAAGAGCGACTTGTATAATAAAAGTTTGCAGTCTAGGCTGAGTGTTGAGTTTCTACCAATCAGCCAATATATCTGAGTTAGTTTAAGTTTCATTTGTACTAGCTTTGAGTCAATATGGTGTTTCCATGTAAGTCGTCGATCAAGGTGTATACCAAGGTATTTTACATGTGAATGCTGAGGAACAACTTGATTGTTGATTCGAATTGGGGAACAAGTATCTCTTCGCAGGGTAAATGTTACCTGAACACACTTTTGCTCGTTTACCTTAATTCTCCATAATTTTAACCATAGTTCCAGTTGTGTTATATGTTCTTGTAGATATTGGGAAGCCTCATGAGGATTTTCGTGCATACCTAGGCAGGCTGTATCATCGGCAAACGTAGATGTATGGATATTGCTGCTCAAAGGCATATCACAAGTATAAATTAAATACAAAACTGGCCCCAGTATGCTCCCCTGTGGCACACCGGATGATATAGTTTCGGGCACACTCATGAATTCTCCTTCCACAACCGTGAACTTCCGGGAAGTAATGTAACTTTCTAATAAATTCACCAAATTTATTGGTAGATATGATTTTAATTTTAAAATTAGGCCTTCATGCCACACTTTATCAAATGCCTGCGAAACGTCAATAAAGAGTGCAGAACAGTACTTCTTTTCTTCAAATGTTCTTCTTATACATTCAACCAATCTATGCGTTTGTTCAATAGTGCTATGCTGACTTCTAAAACCAAACTGATGGTCTGGGATGCACCCACTACCTATTAGAATTGGGGACAATTTGGACATGAGCAGTTTTTCGAAAAGTTTTGACATTGCTGATAGCAGGCTTATTGGCCTGTATGATTCTGCTTTGGTCAGATCTTTGCCCGGCTTTGGAATCATTTTAACTTTGGCAAGCTTCCAGCTGTGGGGATAATACTCTAGTCGTAAAATGGCATTAAAAATTAATAACATTATTCTAAATGCAATACGATGCAATTTTATTAGCATTTGGTTACTAATTCCATCAATACCCGGTGCTTTCTTCGGGTTGAGTTCAGCAATTAGATTTTGTACATCACACATTTTAAATTTTATGGGTCGAGGGGGTAGCGCAACTACACTAGGGAATTCAACAACACCAGTACATGTGTTTGGGGTAAATACGGATTTTAAATGCTTTGCAAACAAGTTACCTTTTTCAATATCACTCCTGGCCCAAACTCCGGTAGAAGTGCGCAGAGGTGGTTTAAACTCAACGGGTGTTTTAATTCTTTTCGCAGCGCCCCACAAAGAATAATTAGATGCTGGTGTGACATCGAGATTTTCCAGATAGTTTTTAAGAGATGCAGTTTTTTCATATGCAAGCAGTTCTTGGAGTCTTTTAGTGCAATCTTTTAATCTAATTTTATTTTGGGGTGATCTGTGCTGTTGCCATTCTCTTCTAGCTCTTCTTTTTGCACATACGAGAAGTTCAATATCTGTAGAATATATTCTGTTAAACCCAGTCTGCGGATAAGAGGAAGTGGCATGTTCAGCTGCCTGCTTAATATTTTCGTTAAGATTAGCAATATTAGATTCAATATCGTCATGAGTTCTTAGCTTAATGTTTTCAGTGCAATGACTACTAAGATATTTTTTGAATCGCAGCCAATTAACACGACTGACCATTTTCACATATGGGTGAGGTAGAGCACTTCTCACTGGGCTACAGATTGTAACGATCGTGGGAGAGTGATCGGACGATAGATCTAGGGAAGCTTCGACGTGAATTAATTCCCTAGAAATATTTTTCATGACGCCAAAATCTATAATATCCGGAATTTTATGTATGTCAGTAGGCCAGTAAGTGGGCTCCCCACTCGAAATGACGTCCAAGCCCATTTTTGAAATTGTGTTGAACAACGCTCGTCCTCTAGGTGTGATAAGACGCGAACCCCAGAAAGTATGTTTTGCATTATAGTCTCCAGCTGCTACGAAACAAGGGCCAAGAGATTTGTAGAAAACCTCGTATTGATCCTCAGTAATTGCGAATCTAGGAGGGGAGTAAATTGATGATATGACAAAATTTGTGCAAAAATTTTCGATACAAATATTCGTTGCTTGTAGATGTTCTTCACAAATGTTGTCAAGAATATTATGCTTGAGTCTTGACTTTATTAAAATTGCTGATCCCCCGCAAGCTCTTCCTCTTGGGTCCTTTGAATCATATAAAATGTAGCCATTAATTTTGAATAGGCTTCTTGATGTCAAATGAGTCTCAGAAACCAACATTATATCAATATTTTTTTCCGTGAGGAAGTGCTCAAGTTCATTTTTATGTTGGCGAATGCCGTTTGCGTTCCAGAAACTTATCTTTAACGTGTTCATGGCTTGTTAACTAATGCTTGAAGCAGTGTAGACTGCATTCGTAGCATTTCTTGCATCATGCTAGTCATATTTGTTGTAAAATTATTTATAGTCAGCACTAGATTCTCAATAGTAGCTTCAATGCGACTAAAATTAAAGCTTGAGTTTGCATTCGTTGAATTATTTTGAGGCGGAATATTTTGTGTGGGAATATAACTAGTCTTAGCTGCATCGGCATACGATACACGTGAAGTGACAGGTTGGCTCATTTGAGCAAAAGTGGCGGAGTAAGCGTTTGCTGTTTGTGCTGGAGCTAATTTAGGTTTTTGCGCCATAGTCTGTTTAACGAAAGAATAGACAGGACATCCTCTGTAGTTAGCGGTGTGATTACCTCCACAATTACTACATTTTTTTTCTGCTAAATCTTTAGGCTTAGTACAACCAGCAGTACCGTGCAATTCACCGCAGATAACACAAACTAAAGGTAACTTGCAGTAAGTTTTTGTGTGACCATATTCTTGACAATTATGGCACTGTACGGGTCCAGAACGCTTGTGTGGTTCTTCAACTGTTATTTTTCGATATAAGAGATATTTCAAATTATAAATTGGATGAGTCTCGCTTTTTTTCAATTTTATATCGTTTGGCTCAAGTTCGACGTGAAATAGAGGTTGAAGAATCTTCTCCCTATTTATTATGTTAGATACATTTTTTACCTTAAATCCCTGGAGGACGAGAGCATCTTTTATTTCTTCGGGAGCAACATAGGAATCGATGCCCTTCAATACGATCTGCAGGCCTTTAGCACTTTTAAGCTGATATGTGTAGAAACTTTTCTTACTTTTTTCAAATTCAGTAATCAGTTTGCGAAAATCTTTTTCTTCATAAATTTGAATTTTGGTTTCATCAATGTTACCACGTTTTATTGGAACGATGTGAAATTTATTCTCACCAATGACTGAAATTAAATTTTTTATAATAGCGTTTGAATTTTTTTCTCTCAAATAGATTGGAGGCGGCTTTGATGTTTTGTTCGTAGATACATCGGGTTCGTTGTTGTCAACTTGTAATATTTGAAAACGATATTGGCGGTTAATAGAGGACATTTTTGGAGCAGATGAAATTTTCGAAGACTTTGGGCTTCGTCCGCGCTTTACCACTGTAATATATCTGTCCATTCCCACTTGGACCTTGGGTTTTGGGCTGCTCTTAACTTCAGTAAAAACTTGGTTAAGTGATGACCACGAGCCCGAGGCGGATGATATCGCTGAGTTAAATGTAGAAGTACTAGGCAACGGTAATGTTAACGAATCACTAGTTGGCATTGGACAAAGCGAAATTGATCGCTGACGAAAAAGTGGCCTCGCCGTTAAAAAAAAGTCTACTATCAGATTTCTTATTTAATTTATTATCATTAAGAGCTTCAGAGCTCTCAGTAAGTCTATCATTAGATTTTTTATTTTTATTATTTTCATTAAGAGCTTCAGAACTCACAGTAAAATAGGCATTTCTGCCATTAGAACTCACTTCACAGTTATTTGTTTTTGAGGTACTCATATAGAGTATTCCTCAAGGGCAATTTTGTTTGTTTGTTTGTTTTTTTTATTACGGTTTTTTTGTTTTTGTTAATTATGACTATGTAAAAAATATTAGCAATGCAAATAAAGCTAACAATAACAATATGTATTCCGAATATTTTTTCGTACAATTTTTTTTTGTTTAGTATGAAATAAAAACTCCGCTAAATTGACTGTTCACTATGAATGTACAACGAGAACTGACTTTGTGACTCAATTTCTGCAGCAAGTGAAGACACTTTGGAAAGTACGACGAAGTAGTCTTCGTAGAGGCACATTACTTTTACTTCGCTCTGTTTATCACGAATATTTTCTAGCTTTGAGTAAACTTCATAGGATGTTGTGCATGACAATATGTGATTTGCCTGCTCCTTTTCAATAGACGAAATTAGCACTCCCAAAGCTTTGCCGTCACGCTTCATCCACAAATCTTTCACTTCTTGGCAGTTTTATTAAAAAGCACCTTACCCTGAACTATTCCTAGCAAACCCTGGCCTTTTAACACCGCATCGACATTGAACTTCTACAGCCGATAATTGCTGTCGTTCAGTCGGTGGACAAAATGGATGGTGTCATCAGTCATATTCAGTGTGTTATTTAAAAAAACCTTTTTAAACTTTTATTTTTAATAGTTATCAATAACCACCTGGGTCCATAACCTGTTGAAAATAAAAAATGCACGTGGAAAACTTTTTATGTATTTCAGTGTGTATTAAAAGTAATGTGTTAAAAAGAAAGATAATTTGATATATATACTTATATGCAATGTGACATATGTATTTAGAGTCAATTGTTGAATACATTTTGCTAATGCAAATATTACACGTCATCATCAATGAATATATAAACGATTCATACTCGTACCAGAAAGTGAGTTAAAGAGTAATACAAAGAAGAAGTGATGTCAATTAAACAATGTAATTTCGCAACAAACTCGATTTAAAAATTTTGTGTAGTTACGTCTGTTGGCATTTAAGGTGACGAAATGTATGTGTATCAAAGTGGATGGGATTGTTTCACTGTGTTTGATTTCCTTATTTTCTTTTCTGAATATATTTAATACAAAATACGTTAAGATTTGTGAGCTAGCATGGCTAATAAATAAGAAGTCGGCCTGTTAATTCTCGTAGCCTGAGGTCGAACGTAGATACAAATTTGTTTTTTTTTCACAATATATTTTTGAAAAAGAAATGAATCAGGGACCAAATATAATTATTATTCTAGAATTAAAAAAACAACTACATAGAAAGAAACATCAAACAACATGGACCACTATTTTAATTGTTCTTAACTGGATTTCTTAAATGAATTTCCTAAACTTCAATGATTTTAAAATTTTAATTTTTTTTCAACCGGAAATAATTGTTATTAGCTGCTTTATCTTTTTTCAAGCAGAAATAATTATACGTGGTTCCGTTCTCCTAGTGTTTGTCCGAATACTTACAGATAAATTTGATGTTATGTATTTGTATTTGTTTCTTAAAAATTATCAGATGTAATTTGGCTTACATAACGATACGAACTTTAGCCTAATCACGAACATTTGTATTCGAATTGCCGTATATTCAACCATATTTAGATATTCATATTAGCCAAATTCAGGCGATTATGAATGCGAAAATGTTTAAAAAAAAAAAAGATATATGCATAAATCCTAAACGAAATTTAAATAAATGGATAAAAATATTAGTTTATACGAATTTATAGAAATTTGTGCTTTGTATTCATATATTATTCAATCACGATCATTAAATTTTTTAATATATCATATAGCAAGCTACAGTCTAATGTCTATAAATTTTACATATGAATAATATTCATATTTAATTGACATTCGTAACATCACCACTATGTAAGATACAACTACTACGACGGGTCGGGATCATGTTAAAAGTTTGAACACATTTTCTGATTTATGGCGTTGTTTTAGTAAAAACACATACACATTTTTAATTGTTTTACCTACTAATGCATATTATGGTCAATTCCCTACATACATATATTCCAGGTTGTTCTTCGGGGCGGTGGGTGGATATTCGTACATTAACCCAAAAAAACATTTGTTTTTTTACTGTGACTGTTTGCAACTTTCAAAAGCATATAGACTGCTTCTGATTTTACTTTCGATACTAACCAAAATCAAAAGCTAATAAGATTCAGAATTTTGAAATCCTTGACTGCTGAAAGTTCTGCGTAATAGTCATAAATCGTTTTGTGATTATGCTTTGACTGAAACTGTTGTATTTTTCAAAAGCAAAGCAAAGTGAAATGAATCATTTCAGCTTTTTAAACACTGCATAATACGCAATATTGACTTCGATGCGAATCGATATACTTACATATCTGTTTGCAATTGTACAACAGTAAACCATATATCAGCAACATTTGCTTTACGTAGATTATTTGCAGGGATATTGCATGAATATTTCTAGTTTCTTTATATGTTTTCTTCCTTAAGATTATAAAATGTAGAAATGTATATGGGTATACATACATAGACACATATACGCGCTTGCAAATATTAATTTTATACCTGTACGATGTGTACCCAGCGGGGAGAAAAAGAGCAAGGATGTTTTCTAGAAAGCCTTTGTACTGCTTCTTTTGAATGTAAAAGGCCTACTCGCTACATTCCACGCTCATATCCTTTTTGCACGCATTGTCAATGCAGGCTTGGTATTCCACTCTCGCTTCTATTGTCAGCAATTTTTAAAGGTCTTCAAATTAATGGATTTTACTTTTGGTTTGGTAAAAAACAAAACAAAAAATGTTACCCCTCTTACCTCTTCTGAAAGAAAGGAATGTGTATGGGTCATTCTTCGTTAAGAGGTCATAATAGTGAGATACTGGCGGTTCTATAGTAATTAAAATTGTCAAATTTGGGTAATTAAAATTGAAATTTTGTAACTTAAGGGAAAATTTGGGTAAGTAAAGTCAATGGTGTGAAGTGACGAGTGTTACCGATGGTTTGTAAATAGATATGTACGTGATGATGATGTTTTGTTTTGTTGTCAATGGTTCAACAGTGCAATATTTTTTAAGTACATACATATGTACATATGTATATAAAAGCAACTGTATATATTTTACATATTGAAGTCACTTGACAACATTTTATTTTTAAGTTTTTCAATATCTAGAGTATAGTTTAGCACTTGCCTAGTACGGCTCAAAATAAAACTTATAACGTTATATAAAGAAAAAACAAATTTAATATTTTTCTTATTTATCATTAAATAACATCAACCTAAACATTGGCGACCGTGACAGGACACGTAGTCCAAGATTTAAATTTAATTGTTTAAGCGGATTGGCAAAATAAAAATAATTAAGTAATAAGTTCTTTTTCTTGACAAAGCTGTGATCAAATTACGTACATATATACAAAGAAACATTCATATGTAAGTATGTATGTGCACTTGTGCTTATGCATGTATGTATGTATATATGTACCAACGTATAATTGATACTAAAACGTCGGCAGAGAACAAGTGCAGCGAAACAGCAGGAAAAGAACATTAAAAAAAAACAACAAATTACTTTCTCAAGACAATTAAACAAAAATCTGGTTTTTGGTTATATACTTCCGTACATTTAATCAACAATTTATGTACATGAACCTATAGCGTTACTATTGCACATATGAACAAATGTACACATATACATAACTTAAAATTTTGCTGATTATTTTTAATTTGTACAGTAATAAGGCAATAAGAAAAAATCACGCGATCAATTTGGTCAAAGAACAATAACTAACTTTTGTCACTAGAAAATTCTTTTACTAAAGACAAAAAAAAAAACTTAAGAAAAATTCAATACAAATTTGCATTCAACTGCATAAATAGTGAACAGTTTAAAGTAAAGTTTTGCTAAGATTTTAGAAAAGATAAAGACAATGGCTGAAGCCAAATAAGCAAAAATAAAAACTAAACGTTCAACCATAATTGCACAGCAACAACGAATCCAAGACTTCGTGACCAATAAGTTGAGCACTGCCTCCGTAAACGAAGTAGAGTTGAGAATGCAGGCATTGGAAAAATATTACCAAGATTTTGGAATCATACAATCCACGGTCGAGGAATACGAGGCTACGGAAGAAACTACCACCACTCGGGCTCAACTCGAAGAACTGTATTTCACCCTTCATCCCGCCTTATCGGTGACGGTTGATCGACTCACACATGCAGTGGCTAATGATAACCTAAACGTGTCAACGAGCAACTCCTCACTCAAACTACCAAAAATATCATTGCCTTTCTTTTCAGGTGACTATACGCAGTGGATCACGTATTATGACACATTTACAGAACTTGAGCATAATAATAGTGCTCTTGATAATGTTATATGTTAATGAATCTGTAGAGGTTACTGCTGAAAATTATGAAGTGGCCTTAAAACTTCTAACTGATCGGTATCAGAAAAGGCCACTCATCATACGCGAACATGTTAGACATTTGTTAAATTTGCCAACAATCACAAAGGTCTCAGCGGCAGCGTTGAGAGATATCGTTGATACTTTCAGTGTTCACTTGCAACCTCTGAAGTCTCTTGGCAGACCAGTTGCACAGTGGGACGATATAGTTGTGGAAATCATTTTAGCTAAGCTTGATAACAGCACTCTAGAAAAATGGAATGATGAAGCAGTTACAGATGGAGTTCCTACCTTAGATGAACTGACAAAATTCCTAGAAAAGAGATGCAATCACTTAGAGGACAGATCATCAAATCGTCAGCAACCTAACACATCATCAAGTACCAGTAAACAAGCTCCTGTTAAGCAGTTACGAACTACTCTTGCCGTCTCTGAAAGCACAAATCATCCAAAAAAATATGTACTTATTGCAAAGGAACGAATCACTTAATCTACAGATGCCGCAAATTTCTCACCCTGGCTCCAAAACAGCGTTTTGATTCAATACACCAAAGAAACCTCTGCAGTAACTGCCTTAAATCAGGTCATACTCATCAAACCTGCGAAGCAGAAAAGTGCAAGGAATGCAATGGCCTTCATCATACGTTATTGCACTACAATACATTTTACCTTAATAAAGCCCAGCCGTCGACATCAAGCAATAATCAAACGGCTTGACAATCAATTCAAAACCCTGATCCAAAAAACAGTAGTCATTCAACATTCTCTGTTGATAATAAGCTTATACCTTCCGAAACAGCAGCTGTTGCAGCAGCAAATTCTACAGTGAAGTCGATAAATTTAGCATCTGACATAAATACTACAATTCTTCTGGCCACTGCGCTAATACAGGTAAAAAACAAATGTGGCTGTACTTCTCTCTGCAGAGCACTGCTAGACTCAGGGTCACAATTAAATTTTGTCACCGAGCGTTTAGCGTGTCAACTTGGAATAAAACGTCAACGTAGCCAAACAGAAATTACTGGTATTGGCAATATCAACGCTTAAGTTCGACATTCCATCCTAACAGTTATTAGGTCTAACTACACAAATTTTTCAACTGACCTTGAGTTTCACATACTGCCACGTATAAGCGAGCACCAGCCCGAAATTGATATCGATATATCTGAATGGAATTTGCCATCAAACCTTACACTTGCAGACCCCTCATTTTTCAATTCAGAGAAAATTGACATGCTTATTGGTGCGGAAATATTATTGGACCTATTCATCAATGAATCGATTCGACTTGGAAATGGACTTCCGATTCTTCAGAAGACTGAGATTGGCTGGATTGTCACTGGCAAGATAATATCGCCCAAAAAAGTAAGTTTTCATTGCAAAAATAATAATGGTTCCTCTACAGCGGCTTTAGATATGATTATCCGACAATTCTGGGAAATTGAAGCACACATAAGCTGCTCAAAGCCTTTGACAGTGGAAGAAAAATTATGTGAACAGTTTTTTAACTCAACGGTTAAGAGATCTGAAAATGGCGGTTTTGTTGTAAAACTGCCATTTAGAAAACCTCACACTTCTCTAGGCGACTCCTTAAATTCAGCACGACGTCGATTTCAAACTCTAGAAAAACGCCTGTCTGCTAATGAAAACTTGAAACGGCAATATTGTGATTTTATGACTGAGTATGAAAGCCTACATCATATGACTCGTATAGGAAATCTTGGTAATGACATCCCGGAGAGTTGCTATTTCTTACCGCATCATTGTGTTCTGAAGGCCGAGATTTCAACCACTAAGCTTCGTGTTGTGTTTGACGCCTCCGCAAAAACATCCACGAACGTGTCACTCAACGATACGCTTATGGTAGGGCCTACTGTGCAATCCGACTTATTTACTGTCATCACTCGATTTCGGTCATACAACTACGTTTTCACTGCAGACATAAGTAAAATGTACAGGCAGATTGAAGTCGACGCTCCAGATAGAAAATATCAAATGATTTTATGGAGGCAAGATTCTTCAGAGCCAGTCGGCATATATCAGCTAAACACTGTCACATATGGTACATCAGCTGCTCCATACTTAGCTACACGCTGTTTAAACAAGTTAGCCGAGGATTCTATCTCCAAATATCCACAAGCTTCAGCAGCTGGCTTAAAGGAAATTTATGTGGATGATATCATGACTGGCTCAAATTCATTAGAAGCAGCATCAAAATTGTTAGCAGATATTCGACAAATGCTCAGTGCAGCTCATTTTGATTTGAGAAAATACTGTTCAAACAACCCTACACTTCTGAATCAAATTCCAGATAAAGATAAAGAACCATATCTCCAAATTGGAAAAAATGAAGTTGTTAAAACACTCGGACTTATTTGGCAACCTAATGAGGATGCTTTTGTATACCATTTTGTGTTTGATACGTCACAAACTGTTACCAAGCGTTCTGTGCTTGTCTTTACAGAAGTCGTCTCCATCAAACATTCAACAATTAAGCGAAATTGAAGTACCCGAAAGAAGACCCAACAGGATCGTGCTCCTTGCATCAAAACATAAGTATACTGACTTGACGTCAACCGTATTATATCGTGGTTCTTTACAGAAGTTAGAACGCATCTTTGCCTACTGCATTCGATTTTATAGCAACATTAGACTTCAAGCAGAAATGCGCTACTTCGGCCCTCTCAAAATCTCAGAGCTCGATGCAGCACGACTTAAATTAATAGTTAACAGTCAGCGCTGTTATATTTCTGACGACTACAAATCGCTTCTGGAAAACGGCCAAGTAAAAAACTCCAGCCCAATAAAAAACTTGTCACCCTACCTAGAGAATGAAGTGATTCGTGTTGGTGGACATCTACATTTTAGCAATTTATCATATGAGTCAAAGCACCCTATAATATTACCAAAAAATGTGAATTAACTAAACTCTTAGTTTATTTTTATCATTTTAAGCACATGCACGCTGGAGCTCAAACACTTTTAGCTATACTCAGGCAAACTTATTGGCCATTGAATGGTTTACATACTTGCCGAAATATTGTGCATCGATGTATTAAATGCTTTCGCACCAAGCCGAATAAAAACGATCCTATAATGGGCAACCTTCCCAAGGATAGGATAGCACCAGGCCGTGCATTTCTGACCACTGGAATTGATTTTTGTGGCCCAGTGTATATCCACTCGCGGATTCGTGGCCGTGCACCGATTAAGGCATACATATGCATCTTTGTGTGTTTTACGACAAAGGCAGTACATATCGAGACAGTCAGCGATTTATCTACACCTGCCTCTATGGCTGCACTTCGTCGATTCATTGCACGCAAAGGACTTTGCAAAACAATTTGGTCCGACAATGCCACAAATTTTCTTGGCGCAAAAACGAGTTAGCAGGACTTCGTAAAATGTTTGAAAGCGAAAATCACAAGGCTGAGATAGTTAAACTTTGCCAAGAAGATCGAATAGACTGGCAAACAATCCCACCTAGATCTCCCCATTTTGGCGGTTTGTGGGAGGCCGCAGTGAAACAGGCCAAATATCACTTAACACGGGCAGTGGCAAGTTCAACATTAACGTTTGAAGAGATGTGTACAGTTACAGCACAAATTGAAGCAATCCTCAACTCGTGGCCTCTCACACCACTTTCGTCTGATGCCAATGACCTTGAGGCTCTTACACCAGGTCATTTTTTAATTGCTCATCCCCTAACATCCTTCTCGGAACCTAATATTACAACTATAAACATTAATCGATTGGAACGATTTCGACGTCTACAGCAACTACAACAGATATTTTGGAATAGATGGTCGAAAGAATATTTGCACTTGCTACAGCAGCGTCATAAATGGAGCACAAATAGTGTTCCCATAAAACCAAATACCGTAGTCGTAGTACAAGATGACAACATGCCACCTTATAAATGGGTTCTAGCCAGGGTCATTTCAACCACTCCTGGGCATGATGGAGTTTATCGAGTAGCTGAAATTAAAACGCAGCATGGTATCTATAAATGTGCTGTCACCAAGCTCTACCCACTACCCATTGAAGATTGAATATACATTACCGTATATTAAGGAGGTCGGCATGTTAAGATGTCCCACTGTTATCTTTAATATTTTCCCTTATTTACAATTTCAATTTCTCTTTATCCATTAATATACTTCTGTTCTTAACTAAACTAGCTTTTATGTACATATTTAGAGACAAAGAATTAATATTACACTTGCTCTTATTTCTTATGTAATAAGTACATACATATTTACATATGTATATAAAAGCAACTGTATATATTTTACATATTGAAGTCACTTGACAACATTTTATTTTTAAGTTTTTGAATATCTAGAGTAGTATAGTTTTAGCACTTGCCTAGTACGGCTCAAAATAAAACTTATAACGTTATATAAAGAAAAAACAAATCTAATATTTTTCTAATTTATCATTAATTAACATCAAAATAAACAGTGTGCATAGTGAACATTTTGCCTTTTTTTGTAGTATTCTTTTTAGCTAGTGGAGATGGCAGGGTATTTAAGAAAGAAAGAAATTATGATTGCTTGTGGGAATCTATTAATGTTTTTGTTGTTAGTTTTGTTTTAGTTTTATTTTTACAGTAGTTTTGATTTAGCTGCATTTTATTTAAGTTCACTTTGGACTTCACTGCGTTAAATGATAAATTTGTGTCACTACTCTTTAAAATCTTATACAAATTTGTTTTTTAAATGCTCTTTCTATACCTGCACATTTAAGATAAGTGCCCTACAACTTTGGTTTTTTTTCATATTTTCATTCAAAAAATCAATGTTAGCTGCACATTGACTTAACTGCAAAAATTTACTTTTTCTGTAATTACTGTTCAAAATCCATTTTTAAGTGCACTTTGTATACCTGAGCGCTTAACATATTTTTAGGCAGTTTTATATTATTCTCATATAAAAAATTTAAGTTAGCTACACGCATTAAAAAAATGTGGCTACATAAATATGCAGCCATGTATGTTATAAAACTGAAATCAAAAATTGTATATTTCCATATTTAGGCAGGTAAGTGCATTTAAGATAACAGCATTTTTGACTTATCTGCAAAAAAAAGTCGTGCAAAGTTGATTATGCAGCTGAATCAAAATTACTGTTGGCCTGTTTTTACATAACAAGTCAGTTCTCAGGCAAGCAAGCAGTACACAGTCAGTACGTAATAAAACTAGTTTTTATACTACACTTGTATAGTTTACGTTATATTTGGTACCAGTTTTTGTATTTTGAATTTCATTATTACCATGGTATATAATTTGGTATTTGAGTTGCTTTTTTTCCATAAATATAATTATAAAACAGCTGCTTTATAATTATAACTCAATATTAGGTCAGTTCATTTACTCTTCAAGCAAAATCGAATAACTGAATAAATAATGATTATTTTTGCCAGAAGAGCAATAAAGAATGTTTGTATAAATTGAAAAAAGGTTGCATCATAAATTTTGAATTAATAAAATCAATAATGACACAATTGTTTTATTTAAATTTGTTTACATATTATGAAAAATCAATTCGATTTAACTGAAGCAAACCAAAAATCTTTCGTGCTTCTTGTCTTTCAAGTAGTTAAAATTATTGTATTTGCTCAAATGAATATAAAAAAGAAATCCTTCGTTCATTAAAAACAATACGCATATCATTAAATATTTACTAATTTGCCGCATTTAATGAAAATGTTCCCAATATTCTTTCTCTGAATACATCTAGATTTCAGATAACAATTAGAAATATAGCACAGCAATTTACTCATACATAAAGCAAAATATTTAGTAAACTTAAAAATTGTGGATACTAGGAAATTTTAGAGCTTAACATCTTTCCATATATTCGAAATGTAGAAAAATTGATTAGAGATATAAACTTAATATATTTTATAAAAACTGAAAATTTTTTAATATGATTCAAAGCATACCATAGAACACCCGACGAATTTACTTAAAAATACTTAAAATTCATAAATATAATTAATTTTATTTATTTATTAAAACGGACCTCAAGCCGAACACATACATATGTATACACGCCAGTTGTTACAATAAAGGTCTACAATATTATACACTCACACAATTCATAAACATGAAAATTTTAAACGGTTTTTCGGCAATCAGTAAGAGCGTGTAATTACTCAGAGCTGAAAATTAACTTCTTCAAGATTTGATCTAAACGAAGGAATTTCACTATAAAACAGCGAACCTCAGTAAAAAGGTTTCACGTACTTGAACAAACCTATTATTATTTTCCTTAAGCAAATTTATGTGAACAAAATTTAAAATAAGATCCTGATGAAAATATGGTTTATATGTAAAAATGTTTAGATCTATGCTTAGTTTCCATAATGGTTCCACTATATGATTGTGTGGACATTAATATTTCTTCTTTAATGTGTAAAAACCTATTTTACTTTATCCACAAGTACTTATTTTTGATTGCCTGTATTTGACATTAACAACAATTGGAATTGTTGTGTAGAAACAACAAAATAAAAAATTATTACGTTTTTACTCAAAAAAAGTTGACACTTGTTTTATGGAACCACAAAGCCAATTTTTGTACTCATATGAACGAAATTTTTGAGTTGTTTGTAATATAGAAACATGCCATGTATTTATTTTTTTTCCTATGTTTAAAGAGTGAAATTTTGTTTTAATTCATTTATTTATTTATTGTATCTTCAAATATGAACTAGCAATAAGTATTCAAATGTTAAATCTAAAATATAAGTATTAGGCCCGACCACTGTCAGACATAAACTTAGTGATAGTTATAAATAACAGCTTGTTTTTCGAAAATTAATAAGTGTATTATACGTTCTTTAAAATAACGAACAAAACTATGTTTACGTTTTTAAAACATTTATTTATTTTCATGTGAGTGACAACAAAAGAGCTTTTAGGTTCCTACACTCATAAAATTTTTTATATAAAATTTATTAAAATTCGGTCTACATGTTTTTCATTTCACTTTAACGAAAATCCTATTTAATTTTTAATGTTGAACTGTTAACTGACTTAAAACCCGAAGAAAAAATTTTTTTCTTTTATTTTTCACTTTAACTTACAAAAATAAACAAATAAACGAGAAAATGTGAAAGACTTTCTCTGCTGTGCAAAAAAAATTACGTTTGCTTGAAGTGAACAGTAAATAAAAATTTCCATACAAAAACCGATTTTAACGTACACTTGAAACGTACGTTAGATTTTTCTCCATATTCCATATAAATAAAAAAAATGGCTTGTTTCTCTAATATTTTTGTTAGCAAAATAATATTTGCATTATTTTTCGAAATTTAACTGTCAAACAAATTACAAAAATTTTTAGCATTGAGTCAAAATAAAGTATGAGTAATAAGAAAAAATAATTCTTCTAATCACAACGGAAAATACGAAATACAATGAAAATCTATATGAAGTTATCTATAATTTTCTAAATGAATGTTTGAATCAATTAAAAATAAAATTGCTTACCCCTTTTTCATAAAATTTAAAATGAAATTGAAAAGAGTTTTATTTCAAATTTTTTATTGAAATTTTTTTTAATAGATTCTACTTTTTTTATTCCCTTACTGCTATAATTTTGTGAGTGTGATTTTTTTGGTTATACCTAAAAAGCTCTTTTTTTAAACGTTATTGTTTATAAACGAAACATAAAAACGAAAAGGCTTATGTTTTCTAAAAATAGGCTGTAATACATAATAGTGATAATGAAAAAAAAGAAATAAATATAGTTTCAGGAAATCCCATCTAGAGTGTTGAGTAAAAGAGCCCTTGTGTCCTTTTTAGGTGGATGTGACCAGTAAAATTCAAGATGTTACGATGCAATTTCTTCAATCAGTAGTGGCATATTCAAATCACGATGTATATTTGACTTTTTGATGTACCATGGAGCCAATGTTATCAAACGTAAAATTTGATTTTGCCTTCGTTGGATTCTCTCTACATTAGAAACTTAAGCAGTGCCCCATAACTGAATTCCGTAGCACCATATTGGCTTCAAAAGCGACTTGTATAGTAAAAGTTTGCGGTTTAATTTAAACCAATGAGTCAATATATCTGAGTTAGTTTAAGTTTCATTTGTATTAGCTTTGAGTTAATATGATGTTTCCATGTAAGTCGTCGATCAAGGTGTATACCAAGGTATTTTACATGTGAATGTTGAGGAACAACTTGATTGTTGATTCGAATTGGGGAACAATTATCTCTCCACAGCGTAAATGTTACCTGAACACACTTTTGCTTCAGTTGTGTAATATGTTCTTGTAGATATTGGAAAGCTTCGTGAGGGGTTTCCTGCATACTTAGGCAGGCTGTATCATCGGCAAACGTAAATGTATTGATATTACTGCTCAAAGGGATATTACAAGTATAAATCAAATACAAAACTGGCCCCAGTATGCGACTTTGTGGCACATCGGATGATATAGATTCGGGAACACTCATGAATTCTCCTTCCATAACCGTGAACTTCCGGGTAGTAATGTAACTTTCTGATAAATTCAAAAAATGTATTGGTAGATATGATTTTAATTTTAAAATTAGGTCTTCATGCCATACTTTATCATATGCCTGAGAAACGTCAATAAACAGGGCAGAACAATACTTCTTTTCCTCAAATGTTTTTCTTATAAATTCCCTTCCCTTCTAGATCTTCTTTTTTTTACTTACGAGATGTTCAATATCCCTGGAATAACTTTTATTAAACCCAGACTGCGGATGGAAGGTACTGGCATGTTCAGCGGCCTGTTTAATAATTTCGTTAAGATTGGCAATGTTAGTTTCAATGTCATTGGGTGTTCTTAACGCAATATTTTCCGTGCAATGACTACTAAGATATTTTTTGAATCCCAGCCAATTAACACGATTGTGGGTTACAAATTGTAACGATAGTGGGGGAGTGATCGGAGGAGAGATCTAGAGAAGTTTCAACATTAATTAAATCCCTAGAAATTTTTTTCATTACGCCAAAACCAATAACATCCGGAATTTTTAGTACGTCAGTAGGCCAGTAAGTGGGCTCCCCACTCGAAATAACATCTAAGCCCATTTTTGAAATTGTATTAAACAAAGCTCGACCTCTAGGTGTTACAAGGCGCGACCCCCAGTACGTATGCTTTGCATTGTAGTCTCCACCTGCCATGAAATAAGATCCAAGCGATTTGTAGAACTTTTCATACTGGTCTTCGGTATCTGAAAATCTGGGAGGTGAGTAAATTGATGAAATTAGAACAAAAAGTTCTAATTTAGTTCGTAGCTTATATATATTCTTCACTAACGTTGTCAAGGATATAGTGCTTGAGTTTTGACTTAATTAGAATTGCAGATCCACCGCATGCTCTCCGTCTAGGGTCCCTTATATCATGCATAGTGTAGCCATTTATTTTGCAAAAGCTTCTCGAAGTCAAATGTGTCTCAGGGACCAACATTATATCAATATTTTTTTCCGTAAGGAAGTGCTCAAGTTCATTTTTATGTTGGCGAATGCCGTTTGCGTTCCAGAAACATATTTTTAACGTGTTCATGGCTCGTTAATTAATGCTTGAAGCAGAATATTCTGCATTCTCAGCATTTCTTGCATCATGGTAGTCATATTTGTTGTAAAATTATATATTGTTTGCACCAAATTGTCAATAGTAGCTTCAAGGCGACTAAAGTTAAGGCTTTAGTTTGCATTCGTTGAATTATTTGGAGGTGGAAACTTTTTTGGGGAAATAGAATTTGTTTTAGCAGCATCGGCATACGATACACGGAAAGTAACTGGTTGGCTCATTTGCACAAAAGTGGCGGAGTAAGCGTTTGCTGATTGAGATGGAGCTAATTTGGGTTTTTGCACCTTAGTCTGTTTGACAAAAGAGTATACAGGACAACCTCTGTAGGTAGCGCTGTGATTACCTCCACAATTACTGCTTTTTTATCGCCTTGATCTTTTGCCTTATGGCAACTAGCAGTGCCGTGTAATTCGCCTCACACAACACAAGCAGTGGGTAATTTACAGTATGTTTTTGTATGGTCATATTCTTGGCAATTATGGCACTGTACGGGACCTGATCGCTTATGTGGCTCTTCAATTGTGACTTTTCGGTATAAGAGGTATTTTAGGCTATAAATTGGGTGTGTCTCGTTTTCTTTTTCAGCTGTATATCATTCGGCTCCAATTCAACACGAATTAGAGGCTAGGGGATATTCTCCCTATTGATTATGTTGGTAACATTTTTTACCTTAAATCCTTGTATCATGAGTGCATCTTTTACTTCTTCGGGATTAACATAATAGTCAATACCCTTCAATACGATCTGCATACCTTTGGTACTCTTAAGCTGGTACGTATAAAAACTTGTTTTATTTTTTTCAAATTCAGTCACTATTTTGTGGAAATCTTTTTCTTCGTATACTTGAATTTTTGTTTCGTCAATGTTACCACGTTTTTACCAATGGCCGAGACTAACTTTTTAATTAGGGCGTTAGAATTTTTCTCTCTCAAATATATAGGTGGTGGCTTAAAAGACTTTTTAAGCGATGATGCAGCGGGCTTGTCGTCGGTGACTTGCAATAATGAAAAACGATTTTGACGATTGGTAGATGATGCGCTATTATCCCTAGACATCTTTGGAGCAGATAAAATTTTTGAAGAATTCGGGCTTCGCCCACGCCTTACCACTGTTATGTATCTGTCCATTCCGACTTGTACCTTGCGTTTTGAGGTACTTTTATCTGTAGTGATAACTTTGTTAAGTGATGAACATGAGCCTGAAGGAGATGATATTACTGACTTATATGAAAAAGTACTAGGCAACTGTAATGTTAATGAATCACTATTTGGCATTGGACAAAGCGAAGTTGATCGCCGATGAAAAATTGGATTTGTCGTTAAAAAAATACTTTCATTATATTTATTATTTGTATTATTTTCATTGAGAGCTTCAGAGCTCACAGTAAAATATGCATTTCTGCCGTTAGAACTCACTTCATAATTTTTTGTATTTGGGGTACTCATATAGAGTATTCCTCAAGGGCACCTTTTTGTGTTTCTTTGTTTGCGGTTATTTTTTTTTTGTTTTTGTAATTTATGATTGTTTATTTGTTTTTGAGGTACTCGTATAGAGTATTCCTCAATGTCACTGTTTGTGTTTTTTTGTTTTCGGTTTTTTTTTTGTTTTTGTTATTTTCACTATGTAAAAATATTAGGAAAGCACATAAAGCTTATTTATTAAAGTCAGTATGTACCTATTATGAATAATATGCACTACGAATATTTTTTTGTATAATTTTTTGTTTCTTTAATAAGAATGTAAGAAAAATTCCGCTAATCGACTATTCACTATGAAGGTACAACGAGAACTGACTAATGTATGTATGTATGTGTTTAAGTTTGTTACCCCAACCCTTATTAAATTGAAGACAATGGTCACTAAAATGTATTAGTGAATCTTTGATTCAAATGTCACCACCTGGTCGTAAAAAAATGGTGCTAAAGTCTACTTGTAGATTTTCAATGACGACCCTGTGTTATATGTCAATACGCTATTATATTGGATGGGTACACCTAGTCAGAAGTACTATTGACAATGTCACTAGTAAATCACTACTATTTTACTATTAACATCGAGCGAGGAAATATCGATATTTTAGAGTAGAGATCTTAAAATTTACTAGTGAATCTTTTGTTCTAATGTCTCCATGTGGTCCGAAAAGAACTACTTACTCAGCAGTCCTACAGTCTAGTGGTAGATTTTCAATGGCAAGATAATGTTAAATAGCAATAGATGATTACATTGACTAGGGTACACCTGGTCAGTAGTACTACTGACAATGTCACTAGTAATTCGTTGCAATTTCACTATTCGCATTTTCTGCAAAAATGTTGCTAAGCATCATAGTGTGTACTCGGCATTAGGTTTTTTTTGTAATATTTCTTTTAGCTGGGGAACATGGAAGGGTATTTTAAAAAGAAACTTTGCGAGACAATTTTAAATTCCTTAATTGAACTGTAGTGAATTTTAATCAGAAATAATTCCTAGTCAGGATTAAGTTCAATAATTTCAATTCTTATTGAATGAAATATTTTTATTAATTAATGCAATTTTCTAAGGAAGAGAAGAAAAATTAAACTTAGACTTTATTAGCTGGAGGCAATACCGATACTTTTCTGTGCAGCCACGCACTTTATCAGCAGCCTAGTCTATCTACTTGTATAGAGATTCTTATTAACGTCAGCTATTTAACTTACATTTTCTATGAAACGGAATATGAGAAATGATTGTTGTGTATACAATTTATTTACCTTGTTGTGAATCAGAATTGATCAAGCCTCGTACCCGTATATTGCCCAACTTTGTTAACGCAGCAGCAACCAGTTCATTCACTTGGTTGTTTGCTAAATTCTTTGCGTTGACCAATTGTGCAATAGTAATATTTCGTAATTGGTTCAAAATCTTAATAACATTAAACATTTTAGCAAGTTAGTATAATAATAATAGCTGGTAAGCATAATATAACATTTAACAAGTTAGCATGATAATAATAGCTGTTAAGCATAATGTTGAAGTATATTAAATTAGGATGAAGTTTTGTATAAATAGTGCAGTATTTATTAAAGAAGATAGTCTTGTATTTAGCAGTCAAAAGTTAGAGTCATACCTGCGATTCCCACGGGACCCTCCAGGTTTAAAATTGTAAAGTAAAATAATAAGATACCAGTTTTTAGTTGGCACAACTGTTCAATAAATCCTTTTAATATACAAAAGAAAAATCCGTTTTTAAATTCAACACAACATTTTGGCGCAGCCGGTATAAGCAAAGGTACAGTTTGATACCTTTTGGCAGTTTGAAGGAAGTATATTGATATTGGAAAGCTATTTTAGCTCAATTCAATATTAATATACTGAATTAAATTGTTAAAAGGATACATTGTCCTGTATACCAACATTTACTACACAACGCAAGGTTTTAATGAGCAATTTCAGCTGCCTTAAGTTGCACAGACTTTGGTGGTAAACTCAACGACGATCAAACATTTATTCGAGACAAATGGGACCAACACAAATGGTAAAAATATTTATATAAGTGTTGAATTATTAATTTAAACTAGATAAATGCATAGTGAAAAATTCAAAATGATTAGCATTATTTAAATAGAAACGGCTGGCTGTTCCGTTCAAATATGTGTTGTCAGAATATTTACAACTAACTTTGATGTTATTTGATCCTTAATAATTATCACATGTAATTTGGCTTAAAAAGCGTTACGAATTTTTGCCCTTTCAAATCATAAATATAGAAACAAATTAAGTTCGAAAAATATTAATTAAAACTAAGGTTACACACCGAATTGGACTACAGAAATATTTAAAATATTTAAAACTATAAGAAATACAAATCCTAATATATAAACAAATTAAGTTCGAAAAATAGTAATTAAAATTAACTAAAATTAATAGCCATGGGCCTGTGGCAAAAATTAAATAAATATACTTAATAATAACAAACCAAAAAAGCTTGTCTTAAGTAAAACAAAAATAAGCAAATTAACTAACATGTGCATAATTAGCGAAGAATAATCGACAATGGTAAGACTGTTGTAAATTAGAGATGGTAAATTTGGGCTTTCATTTGAAAACACGTTTTCAGCAAATTGAAATACGATGAATCAAAACAATTCACGTATTCCATTTGCAAGAAATTTTCGTATATAAGGCAGAAATCTACATCAACTGACACCACACACAGTGGACCAATACAGAAGAACGCTGATGATGAAGGTTTAGTGGCTTTCGAAAACGGCTGGCTGTTCCTTTCAACTATGTGGTGTCAGAATATTTACAACTAACTTTGATGTTATTTGATCATTAATAATTATCACATGTAATTTGGCTTAAAAGGCGTTACGAACTTTAGCCCGTTAAAATCATAGAGGAGGAAAGTTTGTTTGTGAAAGTGAACTTTGAAAATAAAAGTGGATTTAGGAAATTTTGCTTGAGCTATATTTGAGGAGGATTTGAAATAAAAATTACAAAAGACACAAGAGGAGACCAGGAAAATTTCTGAGCGAGTGTGGAATCTCATAAAGTACCTTAACAATACCAAAGAGTATATAGAGTTAGTATAGTATAAAGTGAGGAGCCAGGGAAACATAACCGAATTTGAAAAGATAGATATTTTATTGGAAGAACTACAAATGCTACATGAACATCAACAAAGTCCAGCTACATCTAAGGAAATAGAAGAATATTTATACGTTAACCGGATCTTGAAGCAGCAGAACGAAAGGTTAAGAAAAACCATTGAAGAAGCTGAACAACAGATTCAAGACAGCGAACAGAAGACACAAGCATTTAAAGACTTCGGGCAGCACGTTAACCCGAACTTGACTCCAGATCAGTTGCAGCAAGTCATCGAAAATAGAAAGGTGATAGAGAAAACAACTCAACAAATCGAAACGCTGAAGTCAAAGATACGAAACTTACACAGGAGAGACGAGGCAAGTGATTACAATTAACACCACAACAAGTAGTAACAACATGACAACTTTTACCGAACTCTTGAAAACCATATCCCATGTGGTACCAAATTTCTACGGAACTGATGCGCCAGAACTGGCAAGGGAGGCCAAGAAGTTCATTAAAGGATGTATGATAGCAAAGGATAAACTAGAATAACCAGGTAATGTGGTCGACATAATCAAATGCATCAAAACTAGACTACTCATATTTGCACAATAAAGAGTTCACAACAATAGAAGCCTTATGTCAGGCTATTAGAGAAAAATTTGTAAAGGGCAAAACTCTAACAGAATTGTTAGAACTAATTTTAAGCAGTAAGCAAGGTCCAACGGAGACAGCATATGAATTTGGAGAGAGGCTAGAAGGACTACTTACAGATGCCACAGAACTAATTGCAGCACAATGGCAAGAAGTTTCCCATCGAAAATCTATGATAGATCATTGCAACCAATCCGCAGTAAGAATTTACATAAGAGGCTTACGAGATCCTAGATTGATATCAAAATTCATCGGACACGAAAACGAAAAGCTATCTGCCCTGCTAAAAATCACCAAGGATGAGTAGAGTGATAATGGGGACGGGCGACATGTTTTGGGAATTAAAAACCGGGAAAAAACATGTCGTCCGCCCCCATTAAAGCAAAAATGATGGCCACCCTAATACAAATGGGGGATTTTGGGGATTTTCATGCTGAGATTTTCTTGGCTATGTGTGTGTATGGAAGATTGATTATTTCTGTATATATGTATGTATACTTGTGTGCACAGCTTTTGTTGTTATTGTAGAGAAACGTTGTGCTTACAGTGCATGGGTGTATGTATATATGGGTTTTTGCATGTGTGTATGTATGTGTGTGTTTGTGTGTATGCATATGTGTGTGTATTTTTATATTTACTTGTGTGTGTGCCAGTGTCCGCTACTTTTGTTGTAGTGGTAGACTAATATTATACCCCTGGAGGAAATGTCGATTTTTAAAAATATATTGACTCGCTTTCGACTTGTCACCAGTACTACTCTATAATTATCACCCATACAGAACTTTGTGCTATACACATCTATCATGTGTCATTGAAACCCTACAAATAACACTGAAACAATTAAGTAGGTATTGACTACGAATAATCTAATAGGTGGTAATGTACATATGTTTATGTTGTTGGATTTGAAGAATATCATTGCTTGTGGGAATTATATCATCACTTTTTCATACATATTTACAAATGAATGTAAATATGTTTTCAAGGCTATTGACGTTGCTATTCTTATGGAGATAGAAAATATTGTGTTGACATAGGCTTTATATGTGCAAGGAAATTTCAGATCTTAAATGCTTTGAATCCAGTCAGGTTGATACGAAGAGCTTTTGACTAGGGGTAATGTTATTTTTTTCTTTTCAATATATTTTACTTTAATGAAACAATTATATAAAATAGCTTTTAGAGCAATATATTAAAAACTGCTCGTACCTTTTTATTACAAACTGATGCTAGCGATTTTTTTTTCTGGTTGTTGCTGTGTATATGAATTTCATCATATATCGTAATACCAAAAGAGAATTGTCGAAATGTATATGTGTGTGTGAGTATGTACATATATATGTGTGTGTGCGTGTGTGTGTATGAATTTCATCATATGTCGTAGTAAATTAGATTTGATGACTACTACGCGATTCTCATATAAAGTATATAAGTAGAATAAATAATGTAGACTGTCATCAGTCTGCTCTGATATCTCAATAAGTGACAACCTAGTTTCCCAGCCAAAATTTCTAAAGTGTTTGAAATCCAAAAACTATAAAAGTGCTCGAACTAACTACTGTTTGTTAAACAAGTTTATACTGTATAAAAAATAATTAAATAAATTTTTTATAAGTGAAATAAATTGTTTATAAAAAAATAATTAAATCAATTGTTTATAAATAAAATAATTGAATTAATAAACAAATAAATAATTAAATAAAATGAATACTGCAAGTTGTACCATCTGCAATAAAGTCTTTATGACTCAAACAAAACTAACTCAGCATATGGAAACGCACTCGTATGCCAACCAATCAAAGACTGCCCTTAGAATTAGTAAGCTAAGTCTTCAAAACAAATATTGTGAAGATTGTGATGAGATGATCCCATCAAATAGTTATATGGCTCATGTCAGAGCCACAGAACACAAAAACAGTTGTCACCAAGAACGGATTGATGATTTTCTCACTAAAAGAGTAAGCAACTTCAATGGAAGGATCAAGACATATATCCTCCTCAACAAAAATGTTGCTATCTTGTTTCCGTAGGAGTTTCTGAAATCTGCCAAGAGCTCCATAGTACAACAACTCAATGAATGCAGTAGGATACATACTACATTTAAATTTAATATGGAGCTCACATGTGATTATATGAAGATGGTGAATGATGAGATGAATGTTTCCCAACTTGTACATATTTCGAAAATGATGTTGGTGACTTTGTCTGATGACTTAGAAAACATGTACAAGAAACAGACGGAGGAGCTAAGAGCCAAAATGGAAGATTTCAAGAGAGGGATAGCGGATGGATTTTGACTTCAATAAATTTTCTTGAAGTTAATATAAACAAGGCGTCCATAATAAGAGGATCAAGGTTTATCCCTCTCCCAAAAAATATTGCAGCAAAATGTGCATGCATAAATGTCGAGAGCAATGATATTTATAGCAAATAGCAGTCTAGATCGAAGACAACGGAAAAACTATAGAAATTACAATATTGCTGACATTTCTGATGAGAATATTAATATAGGAGCAATTGCATTAAATTTTGAACGCCTAGAGTTTCCACTCCCATTGAAGCAGATAAAACAATTCGAGAATCAGAATGATATGATCATACATGTACTTGGTCACAATGGAATATCGCTTATAGGGCCATACTACATAACAAAAGGAGAAAAACACATTCATATTAATCTCTTATTGCTCCAGTCTAATGAGAACTTCCACTGTGTGCTCATCAAAGATATATCAAAGTAAGTTTTATTAGTGCATTTATGCAAAATGTGTTCCCTATTTAAAAAGCTACTTCTTATTGTTATATTAATTTACATATTATTTTATTTTCCTCTTTTCCTTAGACTCCTTCGTTCCAACATGACCTCACACAGATGTAAGATTTATATCTGTAACATCTGCCTTTATCATACACATGATGCTTATATGTACAGTCAACATAAACATTTTTGTGGTAAAAAAGTCATCAGGATGCCCGAAGATGGATGTATTATTAAGTACAAAAACTACTACAAGCAGCTAGATGTACCATTTGTCATCTACGCAGACTTCGAGTCTATTTTAAAAAACTCCACGATCCTGTTGGTAAAAGCACTACAAATTTACAGACACACCATGCGTGTGCATTCGGCTATTTTATTACTTGTAGTTTTAAGAAGGAAAATAACTTATATAGACATTATTTTGGTGAAGATTCGGCAAATGCATTTATCAAAGAAATAGTTGAAGATAGTACAGACATCTATTTAAATTATTTACTAAAAGTTAAGAAAATGTTCATGACCCCCAATAGAAATAGCTCAATATAATAATGCAAAAAATTGTCATATATGTAAGAAAATATTAAATAACGATAAAGTTAGAGATCATTGTCATCTTACGGGCAATAATCGTGGGGCGGCTCATAGCGAATGTAATTTAAATTATAAAACACCTCAGTTTATTCCGGTTATTTTCCATAATCTTTCTGCATATTATATGCACCTATTTTTCAAAGAACTTTCTACTATAAAAAATTCCACAATAAAAGTGATTCCCCAGAACACAGAACGTTATATTTCTCTTTCAATTTTTATCACATTATATGAAAAACATGGGTTCGAAATAGGATTTATAGACTCGCTTAGATTTATGGCTTCGAGTTTAGATACGTTAGCAAAAAATCTTGATAGCAATGATTTTAATACTAATCGATCAGGTTTCGTTGATGAAGCTCATTTCAACCTGATTAGAAGAAAGGGTGTATTTCCGTACTCTTACATGGATTTCATGACTAAGTTTAAGGAAATTAAACTCCCTAGTAGAGAAGAGTTCTTCAATATTCTAACGAATGAAGAATGTGATGTAGTCGAGTATGAACATGCTCAAAAAATATGGAGACAGATGTTCTTCTTCTAACTGACGTGTTTGAAAATTTTAGGAAAATTTGTAGAGGTATATATGATTTGGACCCCTGTCATTATTATACAGCACCAGGCTTATCCTGGGATACAATGTTAAAAACCACAGAAGTTTCACTGGAACAGTTCACTGATTCCGAAATGTATATGTTTACGCAAAACGGAATTAGAGGTGGACTAGTTCAATGCTCACAAAGATATTCGAAAGCGAATAACAAATATTTGGAAGATTTTGATGCACGCAAAAACAAATTACACCATGCACTATAGACTTTTAAAACAAGCCATTTCATATGGCCTCATCTTAAAACAAATCCATAGAATACTCAGATTTAAGCAATCTCCTTGGCCTAAAAAATATATTGACTTAAACACATTACATAGGACAAATGCTAAAAATAATTTTGAAAAAGATTTCTTCAAACTTTTGAACAACGCTGCTTATGGGAAGACAATGGAAATCATTGAAAAACGTAGGGACATTAGAATTCCTTCATCATGGGAAACAACAAACAGGAATCATTTAGGCCTCAGAGCATTAATTTCGAAACCAAATTTTATGCAGTTGACAAAATTTTCTGATGATATGTATGCGGTAGAGTTGGAAATAATGGAACCACTATATGATAAACCCATATATGTTGGCTTTACAGTACTGGAGTTATCCAAGTGGAGAATGTATGACTTCCATTATGGCTTCATGAAGCCTAAATTTGGAGAGAACATTTCTCTCAACTATATGGATACTGACTCGTTTATTTATTCAATTAAAACTGATGATTTTTACGATGACATCCGTAATGCTATTATTTTGAATTTTGATACGTCAGAATATCCTATAGATAATCAATTTCGTTTGCCACTGCTCAATAAGAAGGTTTTAGGTGATGAAAGATGAAAACAGTGGGGATATAATGACAGAATTTGTTGGTTTAAGAGCAAAAATGTATTCTCTGTCGACTCTTCGCTCGGAAGCTGTTAAAAAATCTAAAGGGGTCAAAAAGTCTGTAATTAAAAAGTTGTCCATTAATGATTGCAAAAGTTGCTTATTTGAATCCAAAATTATCTCAGACGAAATGTTTTTGTTTAGGTCTAAAACACATCAACTATATACTCAAAAACTAAATAAAATAGCTCTTAGCTTTTCTGATGATAAAAGAAATATAATGAAAGATAAAATAAAAACGCGTGCATGGGGGCAATACATAGACCGAAAGAATGAAACAATGGATGTAGAATAGAATGCTTCCTACTAAATTGCATGTAAGATGACAACAAGAATTTAATTTTGTACTAATTATACTTATTTAATTATTTATTAATTTATTTATTACTTACTTATTTGTATATTAAATTATTTATGTATTTATTTCTGTGTTTATTTATTAATTTATTTATTGGTTATATATATTTGTTTATGAATGTATCTATTAATTTAAGTATTTTATTCACACAAAAGCATGTTAAAATTGAATGGTCTTAAACTTTTATCTTTTTGCCTATACCTAAATTATTTGTAAATAAGAATCAAATATTATATTAATGATCTTTTTTTCTCTCTTTCTTTTTATGTATTTTTTATTTTTTTTTATATATACATAGAGTTAAATTTGTATTAGTACTAAGATTTTTAAGAAAAAAATTGAAATAAAATATTGAAAAAATAATTAAATATGTGAATGGTTTTTATTTCTTTATTGGCGTTACTTCGTTGGATCATGAATTTTTTGTTTTTCCTTATGTGTAAATTTCTGTTTTTATATTGCATAAACATGCGCAATCATGTTTTTTTTGAGAGGTTCTATACAAGAGAAATTGAATTTCACAATATTATGAAATTCCATTAAATTTCATCAGATATTTTCTTATCGACACTAACTGCTTTAACACCATCTCATTATTGTTTGTCAACAGAAAATAGCAGAACAGATATCAGCTATCAGATCAGCTTTTTAGGACCTGGTCTGGTTTTCAGATCAGCTTTTCAGGACCTGGTCTGGTTTTCAGATCAGCTTTTAAGGACCTGGTCTGGTTTTCAGATCAGCTTTTCAGGACCTGGTCTGGTTTTCAGATCAGCTTTTCAGGACCTGGTCTGGTTTTCAGATCAGCTTTTCAGGACCTGGTCTGGTTTTCAGATCAGCTTTTCAAGAGGTGGTCTGGTTTTCAGATCAGATTTTCAGGAGCTGGTCTGGTTTTCAGATCAGCTTATCAGATATCAAATCAGCTTATCAGGTAGCTGGTCTTGTTTTCCCATCAGACTATCTGATTCAGATTGAATTTTCAGTTTACAAGTAGCTAGCCATTTATAACATTTATATGAATGAAGTTTAAAGTTAGATGAATCAACTAAAGTCAATCTTTTATGAGCAGTAATTTTTTTATGAAAACACATAAAACCTGAAGAACCTTAAGAAAATATTATATTATTTTTCCTTCCAACACTCTCTACAAACTTCTTAAAACTTTTCAAAATTCATATTACAGACAACATGATGGCTATAAACGGCCTTAATTTTTTTCTCATCTTGCATAAACATTATAATTACTTTTGCATTGTCTCTTATTAAATGCTTACAAGCATATTCATAAAATTATTAAACAGCATTTCGAATTTTGTTTAAGCAAAATTCACTAAAATTGTATTCATAATAGAAATTTACCTTAAAAAACATCTTTTAAACTTTATATAAATCACGTAATTTTAAAATTGACTGCACCCATATTTTATATAATTTTGAGTTGACCTTGGTATAATTTTGCTTCATGTTTATTTGTATATTTAACTTTGCCTGTATGTATGTACATATGTATACATGTATGTATTAGGAATAATGCTACAAGTTTATCACAAGTACAATGATGACTCATTCTACTTGTGCCCCATACAAAAATATACACGTACATATATATGTATGTATATTATTCTGCTTTTCAGATGCAACATCAGCAAATATCATAATTAAAATGCTTTAAGCTTTATTATAATATCTCATTCTTTTAAAAATGAAATTAACTTCTTCGGATATTAATATTTGGCTTGATATAGATAATTTGAGTATAAATAGAAATATTCAGACTTGGTATAAGTCATCATTCTACTTGTGCCAAACTTGTAGCATTATTCCTAATACATACATTTCAAATTTTTTCTTAAAAATCTTAGTACTAATACAAATTTAACTCTATGTATATACAAAAAAAAAATATATAAAAAGAAAGAGAGAAAAAAAATCATTAATCTAATATTTGATTCTTATTATTATCGGAAAAAAGATAAAAGTTTAAGACCATTCAATTTTAACATGCTTTTGTGTGAATAAAATACAAAAATTAATAGATACATTCATAAACAAATATATACAACCAATAAATAAATTAATAAATAAACACAGAAATAAATACATAAATAAATTAATATACAAATAAGTAAGTAATAAATAAATTAATAAATCATTAAATAAGTATAATTAGTACAAAATTAAATTCTTGTTGTCATCTTACATGCAATTTAGTAGGAAGCATACTATTCTACATCCATTGTTTCATTCTTTCGGTCTATGTAATGCCCCCATGCACGCGTTTTTATTTTATCTTTCATTATATTTCTTTTATCATCAGAAAAGCTAAGAGCTATTTTATTTAGTTTTTGAGTATATAGTTGATGTGTTTTAGACCTAAACAAAAATATTTCATCTGAGATAATTTTGGATTCAAATAAGCAACTTTTGCAATCATTAATGGACAACTTTTTAATTACAGACTTTTTGACCCCTTTAGATTTTTTAACAGCTTCCGAGCGAAGAGTCGACAGAGAATACATTTTTGCTCTTAAACCAACAAATTCTGTCATTATATCCCCACTGTTTTCATCGTTCATCACCTAAAACCTTCTTATTGAGCAGCGGCAAACGAAATTGATTATCTATTGGATATTCTGACGTATCAAAATTCAAAATAATAGCATTACGGATGTCATCGTAAAAATCATCAGTTTTAATTAAATAAATAAACGAGTCAGTATCCATATAGTTGAGACAAATGTTCTCTCCAAATTTAGGCTTCATGAAGCCATAATGGAAGTCATACATTCTCCACTTGGATAACTCCAGTACTGTAAAGCCAACATATATGGGTTTATCATATAGTGGTTCCATTATTTCCAACTCTACCGCATACATATCATCAGAAAATTTTGTCAACTGCATAAAATTTGGTTTCGAAATTAATGCTCTGAGGCCTAAATGATTCCTGTTTGTTGTTTCCAAAGATGAAGCAATTCTAATGTCCCTACGTTTTTCAATGTTTTCCATTGTCTTCCCATAAACAGCGTTGTTCAAAAGTTTGAGGAAATCTTTTTCAAAATTATTTTTAGCATTTGTCCTATGTAATGCGTTTAAGTCAATATATTTTTTAAGCTAAACAGATTGCTTAAATCTGAGTAGTCTATGGATTTGTTTTAAGATGAGGCCATATGAAACGGCTTGTTTTAAAACTCTATAGTGCATGGTGTAATTTGTTTTTGCGTGTAAGTCTGCAACTAATTTTTTGATTTTGGATCCCCCCACTGGCTTATTTTGGGGACAAAATGGCAAATCATTATGAAGATCTTGCACTGAATCGGAATAATCTATATCCACTTCCAAAATGTACCCATACTCCGCAGTATCAGAAATTTTCATAACATCAAAATCAGTATCACATACCCACTCAAATTCACCGTAAGGAAGATATTCCGACATCGCCCAACCATACAAATTGTTAGCGTCTAAATAGACAAGAAATTCTGATGGTTTTGATGCATCAAAATCTTCCAAATATTTGTTATTCGCTTTCGAATATCTTTGCGAGCATTGAACTAGTCCTCTAATTCCGTTTTGCATAAACATATACATTTCGGAATCAGTGAACTGTTCCAGTGAAACTTCTGTGGTTTTTAACATTGTATCCCAGGATAAGCCTGGTGCTGTATAATAATGACAGGGGTCCAAATCATATATACCTCTACAAATTTTCCTAAAATTTTCAAACACGTCAGTTAGAAGAAGAACATCTGTCTTTAAGTAGAGTTCAGTATAGTCAAGGAGGGTTTTACAGTTAAACTCTCTCCATATTTTTTGAGCATGTTCATACTCGACTACATCACATTCTTCATTCGTTAGAATATTGAAGAACTCTTCTCTACTAGGGAGTTTAATTTCCTTAAACTTAGTCATGAAATCCATGTAAGAGTACGGAAATACACCCTTTCTTCTAATCAGGTTGAAATGAGCTTCATCAACGAAACCTGATCGATTAGTATTAAAATCATTGCTATCAAGATTTTTTGCTAACGTATCTAAACTCGAAGCCATAAATCTAAACGAGTCTATAAATCTTATTTTGAATCCATGTTTTTCATATAATCTGATAAAAATTGAAAGAGAAATATAACGTTCTGTGTTCTGGGGAATCACTTTTATTGTGGCATTTTTATAGTAAAAAGTTCTTTGAAAAATAGGTGCATATCATCTGCAGAAAGATTATGGAAAATAACCGGAATAAACTGAGGTGTTTTATAATTTATATTACATTCGCTATGAGCCGCCCCACGATTATTGCCCGTAAGATGACAATGATCTCTAACTTTATCGTTATTTAATATTTTCTTACATATATGAAAATTTTTTGCATTATTATATTGAGCTATTTCTATTGGGGGTCATGAACATTTTCTTAACTTTTAGTAAATAATTTAAATAGATGTCTGTACAATCTTCAACTATTTTTTTGATAAATACATTTGCCGAATCTTCCCCAAAATAATGTCTATATAAGTTATTTTCCTTCTTAAAACTACAAGTAATAAAATAGCCGAATGCACACGCATGGTGTGTCTGTACATTTGTAGTGCTTTTACTTACAGGATGGTGGAGTTTTTCTAAAATAGACTCGAAGTCTGCATAGATGACAAATGGTACATCTAGCTGCTTGTAGTAGTTTTTGTACTTAATAATACATCCATCTTCGGGCATCCTGATGACTTTTTTACCACAAAAATGTTTATGTTGACTGTACATATAAGCATCATGTGTATGATAAAGGCAGATGTTACAGATATAAATCTTACATCTGTGTGAGGTCATGTTGGAACGAAGGAGTCTAAGGAAAAGAGGAAAATAAAATAATATGTAAATTAATATAACAATAAGAAGTAGCTTTTTAAATAGGGAATGCACTAATGAAACTTACTTTGATATATCTTTGATGAGCACATAGTGGAGGTTCTCATTAGACTGGAGCAATAAGAGATTAATATGAATGTGTTTTTCTTCTTTTGTTATGTAGTATGGCCCTATAAGCGATATTCCATTGTGACCAAATACATTTATGCTCATATCATTTTGATTCTCGAATTGTTTTATGTGCTTCAATGGGAGTGGAAACTCTAGGCCTTCAAAATTTAATGCAATTGCTCCTATATTAATATTCTCATCAGAAATGTCAGCAATATTGTAATTTCTATAGTTTTTCCGTTGTCTTTGATCTAGACTGCCATTTGTGTACAAAGCAGCAATAAGATACCATTTAAAGCAATAAATATCATTGCTCTCGACATTTATGCATGCACATTTTGCTGCAATATTTTTTGGGAGAGGGATAAACCTCGATCCTCTTATTATGGACGCCTTGTTTATATTAACTTCAAGAAAATTTATTGAAGTCAAAGTCCATCCGCTATCCCTCTCTTAAAATTCTTCCATTTTGGCTCTTAGCTCCTCCGTCTGTTTCTTGTACATGTTTTCTATGTCATCAGACAAAGTCACCAACATCATCTTCGAAATATGTACAAGTTGGGAAACATTCATCTCATCATTCACCATCTTCATATAATCACATGTGATCTCCATATTAAATTTAAATGTAGTATGTATCCTACTACATTCATTGAGTTGTTGTACTATGGAGCTCTTGGCAGATTTCAGAAACTCCTACGGAAACAAGATAGCAACATTTTTGTTGAGGAGGATATATGTCTCGATCCTTCCATTGAAGTTGCTTACTCTTTAAGTGAGAAAATCATCAATCCGTTCTTGGTGACAACTGTTTTTGTGTTCTGTGGCTCTGACATGAGCCATATAACTATTTGATGGGATCATCTCATCACAATCTTCACAATATTTGTTTTGAAGACTTAGCTTACTAATTCTAAGGGCAGTCTTTGATTGGTTGGCATACGAGTGCGTTTCCATATGCTGAGTTAGTTTTGTTTGAGTCATAAAGACTTTATTGCAGATGGTACAACTTGCAGTATTCATTTTATTTAATTATTTATTTGTTTATTAATTCAATTATTTTATTTATAAACAATTGATTTAATTATTTTTTTATAAACAATTTATTTCACTTATAAAAAATTTATTTAATTATTTTTTATACAGTATAAACTTGTTTAACAAACAGTAGTTAGTTCGAGCACTTTTATAGTTTTTGGATTTCAAACACTTTAGAAATTTTGGCTGAGAAAATAGGTCGTCACTTGTTGAGATATCAGAACAGACTGATGACAGTCTACATTATTTATTCTACTTATATACTTTATATGAGAATCGCGTAGTAGTCATCAAATCTAATTTACTACGACATATGATGAAATTCATACACACACACACGCACACACACATATATATGTACATACTCACACACACATATACATTTCGCCAATTCTCTTTTGGTATTACGATATATGATGAAATTCATATACACAGCAACAACCAGAAAAAAAATCGCTAGCATCAGTTTGTAATACAAAGGTACGAGCAGTTTTTAATATATTGCTCTAAAAGCTATTTTATATAATTGTTTAATTAAAGTAAAATATATTGAAAAGAAAAAAATAACGTTACCCCTAGTCAAAAGCTCTTCGTATCAACCTGACTGGATTCAAAGCATTTAACATCTGAAATTCCCTTGCACATATAAAGCCTATGTCAACACAATATTTTCTATCTCCATAAGAATAGCAACGTCAATAGCCTTGAAAACATATTTACATTCATTTGTAAATATGTATGAAAAAGTGATGATATAATTCCCACAAGCAATGATATTCTTCAAATCCAACATTATAAACATACATTACCAAATACATTCCCTATCCACTGCCATTTACAACAGGGTTGCCACTCTCTGCACCTATTAGATTATTTCCACAGAGATACAAATAAAATATAAAAATTAATACATACATACAATAACCATACATACGCATAGCAACGAGAACTCACAACAGTAAACCAAAATAAATCAAATCACGATTACTACATACACAAAAATTTCTTGTCACTACCCTACAGTCAGACTGGGAACCAAATGTCTTTGTAGCAACATTAAAATTCTAGTGGCAATTTTGATATAATAAGTTTGATATAATAAGTTGTTTGTATATTTGTGGTGGAATTGTCAACAACTTGTCTATATACATATATGCATTTGTATGTACACAAATTACTGGAACTAACTATTTGGTTGGTATGTCTCCATGTCTCATAAGAACTTCGTAGTCAATACCTACTTAATTGTTTCAGTGTTATTTGTAGGGTTTCAATGACACATGCTAGATGTGTATTGCACAAAGTTTTGTATAGGTGATAATTATAGAGTAGTACTGGTGACAAGTCGAAAGCGAGTCAATACATTTTTCAAAATCGACATTTCCTACAGGGGTATAATATTTGTCTACCACTACAACAAAAGTAGCGGACACTGGCAGACACAAAAGTAAATATAAAAATACACACACATATGCAGACAAACACCCACATATACATACATCCATGCACTGTAAGCACAACGTTTCTCTACAATAACAACAAAAGCTGTGCACACAAGTATACATACATATATACAGAAATAATCAATCTTCCATACACACACATAGCCAAAAAAATCTCAGCATGAAAATCCCCCCATTTGTATTAGGGTTGCCATCATTTTTGTATTAATGGGGGCGGATGACATGTTTTTTCCCGGTTTTTAATTCCCAAAACATGTCGCCCGTCCCCATTATCACTCTACTAGGATGCTCAAAATCTCTTTGGTGCTAATATGAAACCTTCAAATATCATGACAATGCATATCTAGGAACCTTTATATGATACGGTTCAGCAGTTGGACAACTATCCATGCATCAGACCTGTAACCATTCAACGCCAAACAGTAATTCACGAGAAAACTCAAAAAACTGGAGCCCTATGATAGACGAATGCTATAACCAAGGAAACAATATGTGATATAATCAAAGACAGGGGCATAACGAATGCAATTTTAGAAGGAACATGAAACCTCCCAACTATGGAACAAATAGGCAAAATTTTACAAGCTCGAAAGCTCAAAACAAAAGTGGAACTATGTATAACAACAACGACGAGCGACGCTATTTTAGATGCAATCAACAGGGTCACTTTTTTATTAATTGCCCAAGAAACGGGGTATATTTATACCGGAGATAGTCTTACTCACACAAATGTACTTAAGCATAAAATTCCAACTGATTCTACTCAACCTTCAGTAAATACTAAACAATATAGACTACCTGAGGTCCACCGAAATGAAGTGAATAGACAAGTAGGCCAGATGGTCAAAGATGGAATTATCCCTCCCAGTAGTTCCCCTTGGAATTCACCAATACTCCTAGTACAAAAAAAGGCAGGAAAGGACCGAGAGAAAAAATGGCGCTTAGTAGTAGATTTCAGAAAATTGAACGAGGCCACAATAAAGCAAGTCTTCCCCATACCAAGAATTGACGAAATCCTAGACCAACTGGGATACAGCCGATATTTTTCTACCCTCGATCTAGCGAGTGGATACCACCAAGTTTTAATGGACCCAGAGGACAGACAAAAAACCGCTTTTAGTACCAATTTGGGACATTTCGAGTTTAATCGTATGCCTTTTGGATTAACAGGGGCACCATCCACTTTTCAAAGAATCATGAACTCAATATTAACGGGTCTAGAAGTAATCGACAAGGTATCGTCTATCTGCACGATATAGTAATCTACGGCAGAAACCTTGCGGATCACCAATTAAGGCTCAAGAGAGTATTAGATATATTAAGAAGGTACAAACTTAAGTTACACCCCGAAAAATGTCATTTCCTTCAAAGGGAGGTAGTTTATCTGGGCCACCAATGTTCGGAAAATGGAGTCTTACCGGATCCCCATAAAACTAAAGCAGGAAAAAACATTCCACCTCCTAGAAGTATCAAAGACTTGCAAGCATTTCTAGGATTGATCAACTACTACCAAACTCGTCCGAAATTGCCTTACCCCTAAACAAACTACAAAGGAAAAATGTGAAATTTGAATGGACACATTAAAAGAAGCAGTTTCGAATCCACCTCTATTACAATACCCTGACTTTTATAAACCATTTGTTCTGACGATGGATGCTAGCAATGAAGCCCTAGGAGCTATCCCTTCTCAAGGAGAGCCTGGTAGCGATATACCAGTATATTTTGCAAGCAGAGTACTAAGTGTCACAGAAAACAGATACTCTACAATAGAGAAGGAGTTGCTTGCCATCGTATGGGCAACAAAAACTTTTAGGCCATATTTAATCGGGAGACACTTCACCATTTTTACAGACCACAAACCCCTCAAGGTTATAGCTAATCTGAAAGATCAAGAAGGCAGATGGGGGCGCCTTAGACTAAAACTTTTAGAATATGATTTCGATATACGGTATAGATCAGGACAAACGAATCAAAACGCTGATGCCCTCAGTCGCCTTCCAATAGAGAAAATGAATGGAGAGGCAATAATTAGATCAAAAGCTCGAGAATTACAAAACAAACAGAATGAGGCAAATAAAGAAATTGGTTGTTTATCTAACGAAGGCAGAAGATATAAGCAAAGTAATAAAATCATTCCATGATACACCTTTGGGTGGACACCAAGGGACATTCAAAACTTATTCCGGCATCAGGGATCAGTATAAATGGGCCGGCATGAGCCGACAAATAAAAAATTATGTAACAACGTGTAGCCTATGCCAGAAAAACATATGTTCGAAAGTTTAACAAATGCTATTGGTAATAACAAGCACTTCAAGTAAGCCTTTCGAAAAAGTTTTCATGGATCTGGTAGGTCCGTTGCCAGAATCAGCTAGGGGAAACAAATACATCATCATCTTTCAAGACGATTTTTCAAAATTTTTTGCATGTGCAGCCGTGCCTGACGCAGAGGCACCAACTGTAGCTAAATTCTTTTTTAAGGAAATAATTTCAAGATACTTTATTCCCAAGGTGTTGGTAACGGATAATGGCCCAAACTTCACATCCAGATTATTCAAGGAAACTTGTAAGATGCTAAGAATAAAGAAACTACTAACTATTCCTTATCATCCACAAGTGAATGGTGCCTTAGAACGAGCTCATCGACCATTGGCCGAACTTCTGAGAAATTTCGTTAACCTGGATGGTACCAACAGGGACGACTGGACTCATCACGCCATGCATGAGTATAATAATAGCAAACATTCAACAACAAAACAAACACCGACGAGAGTGTTATTCGGGTTTGAATTTGAAATACCCATCTCTTTGAAAATATCCCCGACACCACTATACAACGCGGATGATTATAGCAAAATTCTGAAATTTCAAATCCCACGTTCACATTAAATCGTTAGAGAGAACCAAGAGAGGGCAAAATTGAGAGCCAAAGAGTATTATGATAAGGGTTCAAAAAACAGACACTATAAAATAGGTCAAAAGGTTTGGTTAAAGTATCAAACTAGAAAAAAAAAATGTCACCCTTATGGTTAGGACCATATGAAGTTATAGACATACCAACAAGTGTAAGCATAAAATTGAGAGTAAAAAAGTGTGAAAAGGTCTACCATAAGAATTTAGTAAAACCCTATAAGGAACGGCATTTAATATAAAATTTACCGTCGTTTAATCGGGCTTTAATTTTGGCTATTCCAATATCTGGCAAGGGAATTTGCTTTGTGGGGTTACGACTAACAAGATTCCGACATTGATTTGGTAATTAATCATCCAGTTACGATCCAGGCTATTTAGTTATAAATTTATAAGGAAGAGGATTGATTTTTAATTATTTTAATTTTTATATAAATTTTGCTTCAAATGTAGAAAATTGTTTAACAACAGTAAATAATTAATTTCCGGGTACCTTAAAACAAACAAAAAACACAAATATGCTTACTTAAACGTTTCTTTAAATAATAAGAAAAAAGAAATTAAACATAAAAAAGTTAGTTGAATAAACCCTCGCTACAATACGTAATTACAGTTAAACAAAATTGTTGACAAAAGAAAAATGATACAAAAAATAAAAATAATTTTTTACGAGCAATGGGAAAGTTAGGCTAGGTCAGTTATACGTTATGGACTGGCGAATACGCGCGTCAACAACCTGAAGTATAAAAGTGCTGATGACGTATTTATTTGTTTTGTATATATGCACTAGATTGACCGCAACTTATATGGGGCAAAACACAATGTCGGAATCTTGTTTGTCTTAACCCCACAAAACAATTCCCCTTTCTAGATATTGGGATAGCCAAAATTTACGCCCGATTAAACGACGCACAGTGGCTGAAAATCGTTTTTCATTGGCCAAAAGTCTAATTTTTTTTTTCACCGATTTTTAAAATTTGTACGCCTTTTTGTAGCTAATATATCCAGATTAAGGTAGCCAAAAACTTAGGTTAAACTATTGATAATTGTGGGCGTGGCATGCTGTCAAACTCAACCGTTTTTTTAATTTCAGAAAAAGGTGTTTTCCTTTTGTTTTTTATCAAAAATAAATGGTTACTACTCGCAAGCTATCATCGATAACGGCCTGCGGTCTTTTTTATAATGTTGGTAGGACTATAGTATTTAGTTGTTGTAAGTGGTCACAGCTCTAGCGTTTAATATTACGGGCGTTATGAAATATTTATGAAACTACTATATTTTTCTCAAATTTAAATTTTAGTGGAATAGAACTTCTAGGGAACAAAAGGGAACAAGAAACGTATACCACCAGGAGAAAGGTGAAAGTGTCCTCTTTAACGCTATATATACTTTTGCACCCGTGACGACCCGTGGGTAGAACACTTTTTTCATTTTAATGAAATTACTCTAAAAAAAATTCAAATTAATTTAAACAGCCCTATAAGTACTCGTATACAATAGTGTCTTAAATTTTCACTTTTTTGCCTAAAAGTTTGTTTTTTTTTACTTTAGACTACGTAAAACGAAAAAAATTAAATATAATACCTGCGAAAGGGTTTAATGGCTTTGTTTTGATCAGCAAAAAATAAGTCATAAAATTATCACAATAGGTTCTACAGTAAACATATGATCTCTTTCTGAATTTACCTGTTATCAAATGTTAGGGTCAACCAAAGTCATAAACATTTTTATAACAATAATGGCGACATTAAACCACTAAAGATAAAAAACAACCTCATATTGGCGAGATACTAATCAGTTTTACCTGATATTAAGGTCTGAATAACATGTGCAGTTTTGTTCAATTTAAGCACTACCTGCTATGAAATTGAAGATCAATGTGTGAATAACATGTATCTAAAAATGTATAAAACTACGGATTCCATAAGGGATTACTCAGTAACAAGTTAATCCTTTAATTGTACGGATAAAATATAACAAATAAAAATATTCAGATAAATATGGAGAGCTTCAGTTATAAAGAACTGGCCGAAGAGTATTTTAGAAATAAAAACCAGGAAGATGTTCTTAGTTACGTTAAAATAAAATTAAACTTAAATTCGTGTAGCACCGAAATGCAAGAGCAATTATCTAATTTCGTCAAAGCACTAAAAAAAACGCTACAAAGAAGTTAGCTACAGTAAACAAAACTTTTATATAAAAAGTGCAAACTGGTTAGAAGGCCAACTTACTGTCGCTGCAGAAACAGCAAAGCAAGATAAGGCTGGAAGACCACGCAAATCATTAATGGGCAACTGCAGTGATAGATCTAAGAGGCGGAAACTTAAAGATTTTAACGATGCAATTGGTTGTACAAATATAAAAGAATCTTTCCTACATCAATTACGATCACAGAACCAATTATCAAAAGTGGATATCATTGAAAAAGTTGTTAAAGCTAGTCCAGTGAGAACAAAACGGATTCTTAAAAGTATACCAACTCCGAGTGATGCAATACAGTACACAAAAGAGGAGGCATTAGCATTATTTCTGGATTTGAAATTAACAAAACAGCAATATATTAAGCTCAGACTGCGTGCGATTGAAAAAGGGTCAAATATGTATCCAGCATATCATTACATAACCGCTGCTAAAATAGACTGTTTGCCATCAAAGGACACTATTACAATCACACCAATTTCGGCAGAGGTACAACTACAATCTCTACTTGATCACACAGCCGAACGCTTGCTACAATCAATAACAGGAAATGAGTTAAAGAAATATGGAAACACAAAGTTAATTCTTTTTTGTAAATGGGGATGTGATGGTTCCTCGGGACAAAAACAATACAAACAAGCTGTATGTGAAAATATTTCGGACTCAGATATGTTCATGGTATCATTTGTACCATTGCGATTGAAAAAGATTTTGGAAGATTCAGAGCCTTCGACTAGTACAACGCAAACAATGGATATTTGGAAAAATGAGACACCATCTTCTACGAAATACTGCAGGCCAATTAAATTTGAATTCAAAAAAGAAACTCATGATGCCATTAACAAAGAAGTTAGTGATATCAAGGCCCAAATTGCAACACTGCAGCCATTACAATTACAGTTAGATGGGCAGCAAACTGAAGTAAGCTACCAATTAGTGCTGACAATGATAGATGGAAAAGTAGGTCAGGCTTTGACTAACACGAAGGCTGCATCCAGCTGCATTATATGCCAAGCAACATCAACCCAATTAAACCAAGTCCCGACAAAATCATTAGATAATACCGATGCATATGAATTTGGATTATCACCACTACATGCAAGAATACGACTTATGGAACACATACTAAAATCAGTTATGATTTGGATTTCGGGTCTTCAGGATCAATAAGAAACAACGAAACCAACAAAGAGTTAAGAAGTTCAAAAAAGAAACATGTTCTAGATGAATATCGCAAATTAGGATTGATTATAGATCAGCCAAAACAAGGGTCAGGCAATACAAATGATGGCAATACCGCAAGAAGATTCTTTTCAGATCCAGAAACAGCATCTGAAATAACAGGAGTGGATTTAAACCTTATTTTCAGGTTTAAAATAATCCTAGAAGTACTTGCGTGCAATGAAGAAATTGACTCTAGAAAATTTGGAGATTATGCTAAGGAAACTGCAAAAATATATACAACCAACTACCCATGGAGAAATATGTCTGCAACAGTTCATAAAATCCTTTATCATGGAGAAGATATCATTAAATATCATTTGGTGCCACTTGGAGATCTATCAGAGGCGGCTCAGGAAAAAAGAAACAAGGATTACAGATTTTATAGAGAGCACAATACTAGAAAAATTTCACGAAATTCAACAAATGAAGATCTATTTAATATATTATTGGCAACGTCAGATCCGTTCATCTCCAGTATTCGAAATCAATGGAAAGTGGAACATCGGGATTTAGATGAAGAAGCCAAAAAACTACTAAAGAACAGAAATAGCACAGAACAAAATATGGAATATTTACAATCAATATTGAGTCAAATGAATAATAATCATAATTGCCTTTCATTGTTATTTAAGGTACGAAAAGCATACTATTAGTAAAAAATAATAATAAACAGAACCTACCATTGTTACAAATGCTATTAAAATTTATTGCAGTTTTTATTTTTAATATGTTTTTTAAAATGATCAAATTTGACAGCAAAAAATAATAAATTTTTCTGTAGTAATAGCAATATTTTTAGATAATATTATTAAAGTTTTTTTTTAAGTGTAACTATTCTTTGAGTGTAAACAAAATTGCAAATTAGACAGCAAAAAATTTTAAATTTTTCTGTAATAATAGCAAAATCGTTGATTTTACTATTTTTTTTTTAGTGTAAAATTTTTTTTTGAGTGTAACATTAAATAAATTCCATTATTACAAAACATATTTATAATTATTACTAATTTCCATATATTAAATTTTTTAATAAATAAAAAAATAATAAACCCATATTTCACTCTAAAAGTTAAAAAAATTCAAAAGTTCAACTTTGAGCTAGAATTCCTTAAAAAGTCCTCAATCAATTTTAATGTAATTAAAACTGAGTCAAACTGAACTAAATATCTATCCACTAAAATAAAAATTACTTCAATATTTTGATCAGTTCAAAAGTTACAGAATTTTGGCCAATGAAAAACGATTTTCAGCCACTGTGCGACGGTAACACGTGCTCAAAATTTGACAATCCAACAAACTCTGTATTCAAATACCACAAATGATTCGAAAATTTATCACATAATAACATAATATATGAAGTATGCTCCTGGTGGCACCAGGTCACGTTTTCGGAGCTAAAGGCTGACGTAACTCGGTTTGACTCAGAGTTACAATAATTTAGTTCATAACATAGATTTTGAAAAACAAAATAAGCTATCTTTTGTGATATCGTGCGTGTTTTTATTATTTACCGTTCTCGAGTTATGGCTCAATACGTCAACTTTTTGGCCAAAAAATTGGTTTTTTTCAAATTTTGAGCGATGAGCGGCACGTGTTACCGTCGTTTAATCGGGCTTTAATTTTGGCTAGGCAAGGGAATTTGCTTTGTGGGGTTAAGACTAACAAGATTCCGACAGCCCGTGTGGCTGAGTGGTAGCGATGCTAGCCTCTCAGTCCAGAGGTCGTGGGTTCGATTCCCACCTTAGACCCTGGGTGTTTTCCGCAGACAAGCTTATCGCTTTGTGGGTTGTGTTTGTTGTTTAAAAAAAAAAAAGTTACGTCCGTTTGCACATTGATTTTTGCGGCCACTCTAATATGCACACCTATTGTCATGTTTTTGTTTATTTTTTTTTAGTTCTATAACTTTATGTCGACAGACTTTAGATTTGATTACCATTCAATATTTTTAGTTTTAATAAAAAAATAAAAAAATAAATCTTTTTACTCTTTCGCAAGTAGGCGGCAATTTCGCAATAAATAACAATATAAACATGGAAAATAAAATGTTTTATTTATTTCGTCAATTATGCTGACGTTGGTTCTCATACCTGGCTGGACAAATGTGTGAGAAATAAATTAATTTTATTTTAATTAAATTGTTGGAAAGAATTTAAGTGTACTTGAGACTTGGCAAAAATATGAACAAACAAAAAACAAACAAAAAAGTCAAACAAAAACGAAGTAAGCGTTTTGCTTAAAGTTTAATTCAACTAGAGAAGTAGAGTGGTAATGGGGACCTGAGTCCTGTTTTGGGAATTAAAAACCGGGAAAACAGGACTCAGACCCCCATTAATACAAAAGTGATGGCAACCCTGTTCCGAATGTGGGGAATTTTGGGGATTTTCATGCCGAGATTTTATGTCTTTGTGTGGTTGTGTGTGTGTGTGTGTGTGTGGTTGTGTTTGTGTGGTTGTGTGTGTGTGGTTGTGTGTGTGTAGTTGTGCGTGTATGGTTGTGTGTGTGTGTGTGTGTGTGTGTACACTTGTGTGTACAGCTTATGTTATTATTGTTCATGGATGTATGTATATGTGGGTGTTTGCATGTGTGTGTGTGTGTGTGTTTATGTATTTAATTGTGTGTCTGCCGGTGTCGGATACTTTTGTTGTAGTGGTAGACAAATATTATACCCCTGTAGGAAATATAGATTTTGAAAAATGTATTGACTCGCTTTCGACTTGTCACCAGTACTACTCTAGAATTATCAATTATACAATACTTTGTGGTATAGACATCTAGCATGTGTCATTGAAACCCTACAAATAACCCTGAAACATTTAAGTAGGTATTGACTACGAAGTTCTTATGAGACATGGAGACATACCAACCAAACAGTTAGTTCCAGTAATTTGTATACATACAAATGCATATATGTATATAGACAAGTTGTTGACAATTCCACCACAAATATACCATATTTGTTTTCTATATTTCTTTTATAATGAGGGATAGAACAAATTTATTATATCAAAATTGTCTCTAGAATTTTAGTGTTGCAACAAAGACACTTCGTCCCACTCTGACTGCAAGGTAGTGACAAGGAATCGGTGCATTTGTAGGTATGTAGTAATCGTTATTTGATTGACTTGGGTTTGCTGTTTTGAGTTATCGTTGGTATACTTATGTAGGGTTATTGTATATATGCATTTATATTAATGATCTCTGGGGAAATAATCTAATAGCTGCAGGTAGGGGTAACCCTGTTGTAAATGGCAGTGGATAGGGAATGTATTTGGTAATGTATGTTTATGTTGTTGGATTTGAAGAATATCATTGCTTGTTTGAATTATATCATCACTTTTTCATACATATTTACAAATGAGTGTAAATATGTTTTAAAGGCTATTGACGTTGCTATTCTTATGGAGATAGAAAATATTGTGTTGAAATAGGATTTATACGTATGTACAAGGGAATTTGAGATGTTAAATGCTCTGAATCCAGTCAGGTTGATACGAAGATCTTTTGAATAGGGATAATGATATTTTTATTTCAGTATGTTTTACTTTAATGTAGCATTTATAGGAAAAAGCTTTTGGAAAAATACAGCAAATACTTAAAGAAGCACCTACTTTCACGTGTCCCGATTTTTCTCGAACCTGTGTATTACAAACTGATGCTAGCGATTTTGTTCTGGGTGTTGCTGTGTATATGAATGTCATAATATTATAAAATTTCATTATGTATGTATGTTTGTGTTTGTGTATTACGTCAACACCTCTTTGTGTGACTGTGTGTGAGAGAGAGTGAGATTTTCTCACGCTAGTACGAGTACATTGAAATAAATTGTTTGTCATGCCAGACATTTGATAGTATATAATATCACAAGTTTTTTTGAAACTTTTCTAATTCTAGTATGTTTTTATACTTGCGATTGCTTTATATTTTCTCATGCTTATGTTTTCTCTATTATTTCCTTAGACAAAAGTGCCAGCGTTAAAGTCTGCTTGTGAGAAATTTTTTTATATTACAGATTTTGTTTATTTAACTATGTATATCTGCCTGCTTTGACTGGACGATAAGCCGTCCACCCAGAGAAAAACCATGTTGAATTAATAAAAAACATTAACGAATGTTTAGTCATATTAAAATTTATTATTTCAATATGAAAAAATATTAATTTACAGTATTAATTTATTAAACTCATTAGTTTTTAGGTATCTCAATATACATTTTCTATTATATTGAAAATTATTGAATTAATGTGACGCATTCTTATTTTTAAGCAGAATAATTTCCCTGAGTGTATGATCATGCAAATTAATGCTTCATATATTTTCGTAATGTAGATATGTATGCGTGATTGTTAAGATCTAATAAATACTGGAGCATTGATAAGAAATCTGATATGTATACATATATATCTACAAATTGATTTTATGTTTGCATGTATGTATGTATGTACATACAAATAAGTTTTTAACTCAATCTTTGAATACATATTTTTTTTCGTCATGTCATGCCTTTTGTTGTTGTTGCTGATGTTGTGTATAGATGTGAAATATCTTCAAAGATTTTTTTTATTTGAAATTAAAAAACGTTGTTTTAAGTTTTATCTGCATTTACTAAAAAGTTTGTCAGGATTTTCTGTTTCAAATAAAACTGAATTACCGAAGATACATACTCTATAGTAACAGTAACTATAATAGAAATATTAATTATATTTAATTTACATTTTTTTAAAGTTGATGCAACATTAGTTAGTCAACGTTAGAAATTTTTAGGGGGTATACATATCATTGCTTTTTAAAAATGTATAAACATTTTTAAATGAAGCTGATCCAGCAGCCCAGCTTAGGTGATCATAGTTTTTTGTGTTGTTAGCCTGTTTGCTTAATTTTACTTTTTTAAAAAGGAGTTTTATAATGAAATTATTATTTTCATAATTGATAAAAACAATCCTACTTCTTTTTCGATGAAATCATTTGTTTATGTTTATTTTCCATATTGCTTCACTTATAAGACTTTTAGAATTTGTCCTTTGATGTGTACATATATAATTTATTATACAATCATGAATAAGAATTGAAGTAAGCTGATATCTTTGCTTGCTGTTTCAAATTAAATTTTATTTACCTTAAACTCTGATGTACTTAGAAGCACTTGAAATTCTATCTTTGTTGGAATCTTAGATACATATAATATAGAATTGCATATCGTTCATTTTTAAACTTTATGTTAAGATCATCGTTTGGATATGAGACTGCATTTAAAAGTACTTTTAAATTAGTTAAATCATAATGAACAAACTAATTTTCTTCTTGAAAGCGTTCAACAGAAAACAAACCCGTTTTCTAAGAATTTAGATCTACCCTCTCTCTCCTCTATACTACAGAAACCGCGTATACTACAGAAATTAATTAATTATGGAAAATTAAGTTTTAAAAATTTAATTGTCCAAATTGTGTTGCTTGATACTCATACTAAGTTTACATTAATACGAAATATATTTATTTTTCATATTTTTGAGATCTTTAATTTAATTGTGCTTTATGTGTCTGTTAGCCAGTCACTCTTTACTTTTATTTATTTTTCCTTCTAATGTGTCACAACATTAAGACTTACTTCTTGAAATAGAGAACATTTACATATATATTTTTTAAAAGTATATAGATAAATATATGTATGTATGTAGAAATTAGTTCATATACAAGGAAATACATGTTTATAATCAACTATTCTAGAAAATCGATCTCAAATAACTCAGTTACTTCCATCAACAAGCAATTCACCATAAGTATTTGCATAAAGTGTCAGAAACATTGGAATATCTAAGTATGCACGTTTGATAGAATTTTACAATATGAGGTTTACTGGTTGACCTCTTAAAGTATTTCTTTTTAACGTAATCTGAATTGTATCGCATGCAGATGTAATGATTTTTCACTTAAAAAAGGTCCTCATCGCCATCAAGCATACCCTATACAACACATTCATGAGTTGTATTGATCCAGATACAATTGCTGTCGAATTCATTATTAAAAAAGAGTTTTTCATCATCATCTAACAGCTTTATTCATATTTTTTTTTCTTAGCATACATGCCTCAGCATGCTTCTATCGATAGTGACGCGAGAGTCCGAGATGTAGTGGTGTTTCAAAAATCTATACTATAAGATTTTAGAATTCACTTTTTTGAATTTTTTGCACAGTAGATACATATATATATATATATATATATATATGTATTTCATTTGGAAAAATTTTATGACGTGAGGAATTTTTTTAATTATTCATACCTCGACATGCTTTTATTTTTTCAGTAAATTTATTTGATACTCTTACCGATAAATATATAAAGTAATATCTGTTTAGATTGCATTTTATAATTTATGCATGCTTCAGCATGATTCTTGTTGAAGTCCATATTTATTCACTAAATTTGTTTGATACTCATTTATACACATCTACATTCTTAAAGAATGGATACCAAAGTCCAATTTCTTTAGTTTATTTATATTTTCTAAAGATCTGGTAGCTATAGAAATGAACAAAGTGAAGATCTTTTATAATAGACCCATATTCGTATTTTAAAATTTTTTGCTTAGAGCTTTCAAAATGGAAAATGTACATCTTTTACTATAAAAACTGATAATATGATGTTTTGCTGAATATTACACTGTGTTTTACTTAATTTTGAATGCTTAAGTTTTCACAATATTTCATACTTACCAACAAGTTTAGAGAATTACAATACATTAAGTTAATTATCTTTCCTAAGACCTATCATTCTTAATCAATTATTCAAAAACAAGAAAAACTAGATTTTTCCTTTGTAATTTTATTTTTATATAATTTTATATAGAAACATTTTATCATCTTCAAATTACTGTATACTGTATTTAACAGTTTTTTTCCTCATTTGTCGAGTTAACTTTAATCGCAAACATTTTAATGGTGAGATGAACTTTTCTATTTTATACACTAAGTAAGTCTTTATATATCAATCCATTAATGGTAAATTCTTTTCACATCAGTTCTTTTAATAATCTTTTAAATAATTCTACTATTGATGCTTTCATATTGAGTAATGTTAAATCCTATATTTGTGAATGAATTTTCCAAAGTGTTTATTAAAAAATTTTTTACCACCATCTGCTTTTATTTTTTTTGGTATTCGTACCAGTTCAAAAAAAATTTTCCATTACCTTGGTTTTTTAGAGTGCACCTTTTATTTTCAACGATACTGACTATATAAACTTTGAGAACGTGACGATTATCAATAATTTATATTTTCTCTAGTATAGTCCCCAATTTCAACTAAATCAGCTTACCAAATATCATCCATTTCTTTAATTATATTTCTATAATACACAATAAATTTTAGAGATTGCTTATAGAGTTGGTTTACTAAATTTCATTGACATTGAGTTGTTTTTTAGGTTTTTTATTTATTTTTTTTTTTTGGAGTGTTGTGGCCTACTTGACGCCCTTTCAGCTATAACATCTACTTATTTCCAATCATTTTCATTCTCATTTCATTTAAATTTATATATCAAAACATGATTTAATTTTTAGAATGGCTTTTTCAATTTAATAACCGTCTTTTACCTCTAATTTTATTTCACGTTCTAGTCCATAGTTTTGCATTTAAACATTCTAGAATATTAATGACCTAAGCCATATTATTAAATTTTCCTTTAGTTTGTCGATTTCAGTTTCCAGAAACAATTTTCTGATAACATCGTTCTAAATCAGTGAACGATGATGATTCTGTATGTATACATTAGTAGTATTTAAAATCTTTTTATAGATTTCGAGTTAAAATTTATCATGATTTTTTGATATTTTATAAAACATTAGATAAAATAGCCCTTGTGTTAGAGCCTATATTTGGCCACCAACTTGTATTTTATCTTCATTCAGTTTGAGGTTACTATCACTAAATTTCCATTCACTATTTAAATCTTTATATGGGCCATAGTTTGTATCTAATTTATTTTTTCCTTCCAAGACTGATACATCAGTATAAGTGTCTTCGGAATTGGAAGTCTGTGAGTACAATCATCATCCTCATCATCATTCACAGTATTAGCATCATTTTTAATAAGATGGTATCATCAAATATTGTTCCTTCTGCTAGTTTTTTTGGTGTACTTGTCTCTATCTTGACTGATGAGTTTTCAGGCTTTAAACTTGTATTATTTTCAACTTCTGTTTAGATTTTACTTTATTCTTTCAGGGACATTCTGTTAATTTTTTTAGAACTATTTATGAATTCTTTGAGAGGTTCTGTTATAGGTTTAAATGTTAATTGTCTCTTAGTTGTTCTCGTGTATCTATTTCACCAGTTTTTATACTACGAAGCTTTTTCTTCAATACATTTCTTGTCAACACCAACTGCTTTAAAACTTTCTCATCCATGTTTGATAATTGTAAATAACAGGTATCAGCTATCAGCTTATCAGGAGCTGGTCTGGTTTTCAGATCAGCTTTTCAGGACCTGGTCTGGTTTTCAGATCAGCTTTTCAGGACCTGGTCTGGTTTTCAGATCAGCTTTTCAGGACCTGGTCTGGTTTTCAGATCAGCTTTTCAGGACCTGGTCTGGTTTTCAGATCAGCTGTTCAGGACCTGGTCTAGTTTTCAGATCAGCTTTTCAGGACCTGGTCTGGTTTTCAGATCAGCTTTTCAGGACCTGGTCTGGTTTTCAGATCAGCTTTTCAGGACCTGGTGTGGTTTTCGGATCAGCTTTTCAGTACCTGGTTTGGTTTTTAGATTCCCTTATCACGACCTGGTCTGGCTTTCAGATCAAGTTATAAAATACCAGATCAGGCTATAAGGTAGCTGATCTGTAAAACAGATCAGCCTATCAGGAGCTATTCAGATTTCTAGATCAAGCTATCTGGTCCAGATTACATTATCAGTATGCAAGTGGCTGACCATTTATAACATTTAGATGCATGAAGTTTAGGGCCAGATGAAATACGAAAAGGTAAACTTTTATGTAGTAAAATTTTTTTCTATAACGATCATCGTTTAATCAATATCTTTGCTTATAATCAAAAATCCTTATTTATCCTTTATATTTTTCTCACCTTACCTAACATTACAAATACATTATGACGATCTCGTATCAAATGTTTGAGCATTCTGCTATAAGTTTTACATAAGTAGAATGATTCAGGATTCAAAATTATCTCACCCTCTAAAAAATATGCTTCTCACACACAACATCGTTAAATATCATATTAGAATTACTTTTGCCTTTTTTAGTAGAAATAACAGATTCACTATCTATAAATGTGTAATATCCCATTATTTTAATTGAAAAAATTAATTTCTACAGGTATTCATATTTAAGTTGATATAGAGACTTTGATTATAAATATGTAGATATTTTCAAATTTTAGTCCACAAGGACTTTCTAGCAAGCCAATCATATCATTAGTATTTTTTTTTCGCAATTTGACAGACCAACTATTCTTACATGAAAATAATTTTGAATTGACCTGGTATAATTTTGCTTCATGTTTATTTGTATATTTAACTTTGCCTGTATGAATGTGCGTATGTATACATGTATGTATTAGGAATAATGCTACAAGTTTCGCACAACTAGAATGATGACTCATTCTACTTGTGCCCCCCCCCATACAAAAATATACACGTACATATATGTATGTATATTATTCTGCTTTTCAGATGCAACATCAGCAAATATCATAATTAAAATGCTTTAAGCTTTATTATAATATCTCATTCTTTTAAAAATGAAATAAACTTCTTCGGATATTCATATTTGGCTTGAAATTGTTAAATTTGGGTAATTAAAATTTGAAAATTCTTAAATTCTTGGAAATTTGATACCTGCGAGGGTGGTTCAATAAGTCCGTCCAAATTTTTTTATTTTTCCTAATGCCAACGGAAAATCCTGAAAATGATTTTGCGTGGACCAGCAAAAAAGTGAAAAAAAAAATTAGTAATGCCGTCGGGAAAAATGTGAAAAAAAATATTTTTCCTAATGCCAACGGAAAATCCTGAAAATGATTTTTCGTCATGTGGACCAGGAAAGAAGTGAAACAAAAATTGTAATACCGAAAAATGTGAAAAAAAATATTTTTCCTAATGCCAGCGGAAAATCCTAAAAATGATTTTTCGTAATGTGGACGTAAAACGTAAACAATTTTAATCAGCGCCGAATCGGTAGTTCACTACTATTTCTATTTATACTCAAATTATCTATATCAAGCCAAATATGAATATCCGAAGAAGTTAATTTCATTTTTAAAAGAATGAGATATTATAATAAAGCTTAAAGCATTTTAATTATGATATTTGCTGATGTTGCATCTGAAAAGCAGAATAATATACATACATATATGTACGTGTATATTTTTGTATGGTGGGGGGGGCACAAGTAGAATGAGTCATCATTCTACTAGTGCGAAACTTGTAGCATTATTCCTAATACATACATGTATACATACGCACATTCATACAGGCAAAGTTCAAAATACAAATAAACATGAAGCAAAATTATACCAAGGTCAACTCAAAATTATTTTCATGTAAGAATAGTTGGTCTGCCAAATTGCGAAAAAAAATAATACTAATGATATGATTGGCTTGCTAGAAAGTCCTTGTGGACTAAAATTTGAAAATATCTACATATTTATACTCAAAGTCTCTATATTAACTTAAATATGAATACCTGTAGAAATTAATTTTTTCAATTAAAATAATGGGATATTACACATTTATAGATAGTGAATCTGTTATTTCTACTAAAAAAGGCAAAAGTAATTCTAATATGATATTTAACGATGTTGTGTGTGAGAAGCATATTTTTTAGAGGGTGAGATAATCTTGAATCTTGAATCATTCTACTTATGTAAAACTTATAGCAGAATGCTCAAACATTTGATACGAGATCGTCATAATGTATTTGTAATGTTAGGTAAGGTGAGAAAAATATAAAGGATAAATAAGGATTTTTGATTATAAGCAAAGATATTGACTAAACGATGATCGTTATAGAAAACAATTTTACTACATAAAAGTTTACCTTTTCGTATTTCATCTGACCCTAAACTTCACGCATCTAAATGTTATAAATGGTCAGCCACTTGCATACTGATAATGTAATCTGGACCAGATAGCTTGATCTAGAAATCTGAATAGCTCCTGATAGGCTGATCTGTTTTACAGATCAGCTACCTTATAGCCTGATCTGGTATTTGATAACTTGATCTGAAAGCCAGACCAGGTCGTGATAAGGGAATCTAAAAACCAAACCAGGTACTGAAAAGCTGATCCGAAAACCACACCAGGTCCTGAAAAGCTGATCTGAAAACCAGACCAGGTCCTGAAAAGCTGATTTGAAAAGCAGACCAGGTCCTGAAAAGCTGATCTGAAAACTAGACCAGGTCCTGAACAGCTGATCTGAAAACCAGACCAGGTCCTGAAAAGCTGATCTGAAAACCAGACCAGGTCCTGAAAAGCTGATCTGAAAACCAGACCAGGTCCTGAAAAGCTGATCTGAAAACCAGACCAGGTCCTGAAAAGCTGATCTGAAAACCAGACCAGGTCCTGAAAAGCTGATCTGAAAACCAGACCAGCTCCTGATAAGCTGATAGCTGATACCTGTTATTTACAATTATCAAACATGGATGAGAAAGTTTTAAAGCAGTTGGTGTTGACAAGAAATGTATTGAAGAAAAAGCTTCGTAGTATAAAAACTGGTGAAATAGATACACGAGAACAACTAAGAGACAATTAACATTTAAACCTATAATAGAACCTCTCAAAGAATTCATAAATAGTTCTAAAAAAATTAACAGAATGTCCATGAAAGAATAAAGTAAAATCAAGACAGAAGTTGAAAATAATACAAGTTTAAAGCCTGAAAACTCATCAGTCAAGATAGAGACAAGTACACCAAAAAAACTAGCAGAAGGAACAATATTTGATGATACCATCTTATTAAAAATGATGCTAATACTGTGAATGATGATGAGGATGATGATTGTACTCACAGACTTCCAATTCCGAAGACACTTATACTGATGTATCAGTCTTGGAAGGAAAAAATAAATTAGATACAAACTATGGCCCATATAAAGATTTAAATAGTGAATGGAAATTTGGTGATAGTAACCTCAAACTGAATGAAGATAAAATACAAGTTGGTGGCCAAATATGGGCTCTAACACCAGGGCTATTTTATCTAATGTTTTATAAAATATCAAAAAATCATGATAAATTTTAACTCGAAATCTATAAAAAGATTTTAAATACTACTAATGTATACATACAGAATCATCATCGTTCACTGATTTAGAACGATGTTATCAGAAAATTGTTTCTGGAAACTGAAATCGACAAACTAAAGGAAAATTTAATAATATGGCTTAGGTCATTAATATTCTAGAATGTTTAAATGCAAAATTATGGACTAGAACGTGAAATAAAATTAGAGGTAAAAGACGGTTATTAAATTGAAAAAGCCATTCTAAAAATTAAATCATGTTTTGAAATATAAATTTAAATGAAATGAGAATGAAAATGATTGGAAATAAGTAGATGTTATAGCTGAAAGGGCATCAAGTAGGCCACAACACTCCAAAAAAAAAATAAATAAAAAACCTAAAAAACAACTCAATGTCAATGAAATTTAGTAAACCAACTCTATAAGCAATCTCTAAAATTGATTGTGTATTATAGAAATATAATTAAAGAAATGGATGATATTTGGTAAGCTGATTTAGTTGAAATTGGGGACTATACTAGAGAAAATATAAATTATTGATAATCGTCACGTTCTCAAAGTTTATATAGTCAGTATCGTTGAAAATAAAAGGTGCACTCTAAAAAACCAAGGTAATGGAAAATTTTTTTTGAACTGGTACGAATACAAAAAAAAAATAAAAGCAGATGATGGTAAAGAATTTTTTAATAAACACTTTGGAAAATTCATTCACAAATATAGGATTTAACATTACTCAATATGAAAGCATCAATAGTAGAATTATTTAAAAGATTATTAAAAGAACTGATGTGAAAAGAATTTACCATTAATGGATTGATATATAAAGACTTACTTAGTGTATAAAATAGAAAAGTTCATCTCACCATTAAAATGTTTGCGATTAAAGTTAACTCGACAAATGAGAAAAAAAACTGTTAAATACAGTATACAGTAATTTGAAGATGATAAAATGTTGCTATATAAAATTATATAAAAATAAAATTACAAAGGAAAAATCTAGTTTTTCTTGTTTTTGAATAATTGATTAAGAATGATAGGTCTTAGGAAAGATAATTAACTTAATGTATTGTAATTCTCTAAGCTTGTTGGTAAGTATGAAATATTGTGAAAACTTAAGCATTCAAAATTAAGTAAAACACAGTGTAATATTCAGCAAAACATCATATTATCAGTTTTTATAGTAAAAGATGTACATTTTCCATTTTGAAAGCTCTAAGCAAAAAATTTTAAAATACGAATATGGGTCTATTATAAAAGATCTTCACTTTGTTCATTTCTATAGCTACCAGATCTTTAGAAAATATAAATAAACTAAAGAAATTGGACTTTGGTATCCATTCTTTAAGAATGTAGATGTGTATAAATGAGTATCAAACAAATTTAGTGAATAAATATGGACTTCAACAAGAATCATGCTGAAGCATGCATAAATTATAAAATGCAATCTAAACAGATATTACTTTATATATTTATCGGTAAGAGTATCAAATAAATTTACTGAAAAAATAAAAGCATGTCGAGGTATGAATAATTAAAAAAATTCATCACGTCATAAAATTTTTCCAAATGAAATACATATATATATATATATATATATATATATATATATATGTATCTACTGTGCAAAAAATTCAAAAAAGTGAATTCTAAAATCTTATAGTATAGATTTTTGAAACACCACTACATCTCGGACTCTCGCGTCACTATCGATAGAAGCATGCTGAGGCATGTATGCTAAGAAAAAAAAATATGAATAAAGCTGTTAGATGATGATGAAAAACTCTTTTTTAATAATGAATTCGACAGCAATTGTATCTGGATCAATGCAACTCATGAATGTGTTGTATAGGGTATGCTTGATGGTGATGAGGAACTTTTTTAAGTGAAAAATCATTACATCTGCATGCGATACAATTCAGCTTACGTTAAAAAGAAATACTTTAAGAGGTCAACCAGTAAACCTCATATTGTAAAATTCTATCAAACATGCATAGTTAGATATTCCAATGTTTCTGACACTTTATGCAAATACTTATGGTGATTTGGAAGTAACTGAGTTATTTGAGATCGATTTTCTAGAATAGTTGATTATAAACATGTATTTCCTTGTATATGAACTAATTTCTACATACATACATATATTTATCTATATACTTTTAAAAAATATATATGTAAATGTTCTCTATTTCAAGAAGTAAGTCTTAATGTTGTGACACATTAGAAGGAAAAATAAATAAAAGTAAAGAGTGACTGGCTAACAGTCACATAAAGCACAATTAAATTAAAGATCTCAAAAATATGAAAACAAAAGCTGAACTTTAATAAAATGTGAAAAAATCGTATCTTCTAGAACATCAAATAAAAGCCAAAGGCGATCAGCCTTTATAAAATAAATATATTTCGTATTAATGTAAACTTAGTATCAGTATCAAGCAACACAATTTGGACAATTAAATTTTTAAAACTTAATTTTCCATAATTAATTAATTTCTGTAGTATACGCGGTTTCTGTAGTATACAGGAGAGAAAGGGTAGATCTAAATTCTTAGAAAACGGCTTTGTTTTCTGTTGAACGCTTTCAAGAAGAAAATTAGTTTGTTCATTATGATTTAACTAATTTAAAACTACTTTTAAATGCAGTCTCATATCCAAACGATGATCTTAACATAAAGTTTAAAAATGAACGATATGCAATTCTATATTATATGTATCTAAGATTCCAACAAAGATAGAATTTCAAGTGCTTCTAAGTACATCAGAGTTTAAGGTAAATAAAATTTAATTTGAAACAGCAAGCAAAGATATCAGCTTACTTCAATTCTTATTCATGATTGTATAATAAATTATATATGTACACATCAAAGGACAAATTCTAAAAGTCTTATAAGTGAAGCAATATGGAAAATAAACATAAACAAATGATTTCATCGAAAAAGAAGTAGGATTGTTTTTATCAATTATGAAAATAATAATTTCATTATTAAACTCCTTTTTAAAAAAATAAATTAAGCAAACAGGCTAACAACACAAAAAACTATGATCACCTAAGCTGGACTGCTGGATCAGCTTCATTTAAAAATGTTTATACATTTTTAAAAGGCAACACCCAGAACATATGTATACCCCCCTAAAAATTTCTAACTTTGACTAACTAATGTTGCATCAACTTTAAAAAAATGTAAATTAAATATAATTAATATTTCTATTATAGTTACTGTTACTATAGAGTATGTATCTTCGGTAATTCAGTTTTATTTGAAACAGAAAATCCTGACAAACTTTTTAGTAAATGCAGATAAAACTTAAAACAACGTTTTTTAATTTCAAATAAAAAAAATCTTTGAAGATATTTCACATCTATACACAACATCAGCAACAACAACAAAAGGCATGACATGACGAAAAAAAATATGTATTCAAAGATTGAGTTAAAAACTTATTTGTATGTACATACATACATACATGCAAACATAAAATCAATTTGTAGATATGTATGTATACATATCAGATTTCTTATCAATGCTCCAGTATTTATTAGATCTTAACAATCACGCTTACATATCTACATTACGAAAATATATGAAGCATTAATTTGCATGATCATACACTCAGGGAAATTATTCTGCTTAAAAATAAGAATGCGTAACATTAATTCAATAATTTTCAATATAATAGAAAATGTATATTGAGATACCTAAAAACTAATGAGTTTAATAAATTAATACTGTAAATTAATATTTTTTCATATTGAAATAATAAATTTTAATATGACTAAACATTCGTTAATGTTTTTTATTAATTCAACATGGTTTTTCTCTGGGTGGACGGCTTATCGTCCAGTCAAAGCAGGCAGATATACATAGTTAAATAAACAAAATCTGTAATATAAAGAAATTTCTCACAAGCAGACTTTATCGCTGGCACTTTTGTCTAAGGAAAATATAGAGAAAACATAAGCATGAGAAAATATAAAGCAATCGTAAGTATAAAAACATACTAGAATTAGAAAAGTTTCAAAAAAACTTGTGATATTATATACTATCAAATGTCTGGCATGACAAACAATTTATTTCAATGTACTCGTACTAGCGTGAGAAAATCTCACTCTCTCTCACACACAGTCACACAAAGAGGTGTTGACGTAATACACAAACATACATACATAATGAAATTTTATAATATTATGAAATTCATATACACAGCAACACCCAGAACAAAATTGCTAGCATCAGTTTGTAATACACAGGTACGAGAAAAATCGGGACACGTGAAAGTAGGTGCTTCTTTAAGTATTTGCTGTATTTTTCCAAAAGCTTTTTCCTATAAATGCTACATTAAAGTAAAACATACTGAAATAAAAATATCATTATCCCTATTCAAAAGATCTTCGTATCAACCTGACTGGATTCAGAGCATTTAACATCTCAAATTCCCTTGTACATACGTATAAATCCTATTTCAACACAATATTTTCTATCTCCATAAGAATAGCAACGTCAATAGCCTTGAAAACATATTTACACTCATTTGTAAATATGTATGAAAAAGTGATGATATAATTTAAACAAGCAATGATATTCTTCAAATCCAACAACATAAACATACATTACCAAATACATTCCCTATCCACTGCCATTTACAACAGGGTTACCCCTACCTGCAGCTATTAGATTATTTCCCCAGAGATCATTAATATAAATGCATATATACAATAACCCTACATAAGTATACCAACGATAACTCAAAACAGCAAACCCAAGTCAATCAAATAACGATTACTACATACCTACAAATACACCGATTCCTTGTCACTACCTTGCAGTCAGAGTGGGACGAAGTGTCTTTGTTGCAACACTAAAATTCTAGAGACAATTTTGATATAATAAGTTTGTTCTATCCCTCATTATAAAATAAATATAGAAAACAAATATGGTATATTTGTGGTGGAATTGTCAACAACTTGTCTATATACACATATGCATTTGTATGTACACAAATTACTGGAACTAACTGTTTGGTTGGTATGTCTCCATGTCTCATAAGAACTTCGTAATCAATACCTACTTAAATGTTTCAGGGTTATTTGTAGGGTTTCAATGACACATGCTAGATGTCTATACCACAAAGTATTGTATGTGTGATAATTCTAGAGTAGTACTGGTGACAAGTCGAAAGCGAGTCAATACATTTTTCAAAATCTATATTTCCTACAGGGGTATAATATTTGTCTACCACTACAACAAAAGTATCCGACACCGGCAGACACACAATTAAATACATAAACACACACACACACACATATGCACACACACATACAAACACCCACGTATACATACATCCATGAACTGTAAGCACAACGTTTCTTTACAATAATAACATAAGCTGTACACACAAGTGTACACACACACACACACAACAATACACGCACAACCACACACACACACAAACACAACCACACACACAACCACACACACAACCACACACACACAACCACACAAAGACATAAAATCTCGGCATGAAAATCCCCAAAATTCCCCACATTCGGAACAGGGTTGCCATCACTTTTGTATTAATGGCGGTCTGAGTCCTGTTTTCCCGGTTTTTAATTCCCAAAACAGTACTCAGGTCCCCATTACCACTCTACTTAGAGATTCTATTTATTTTGATACCAAATAAAAGTGAAGTGAAGACAGGAGTCTGTAGCATTGGCGAAAATGAAAATTTTCAATCTAGCACTTTTGACTATAGAAGAAATTCAGATATATAGAATTAATACTAAAACCATACAAGAAATGCAGATGGGAGTGGCATTACACAGACAAAATACATTGATGTTCGTTATCAGGATACCTATCGGAACTACATCTTTAAAGAAATGCTTAATAATACCAATTCCAAATGACAGCCACTACCAAATAGATGCTGAAAGAGAATATGTGGTACGTACTGCTAATAAGAGTTTTGGTTATAACGGTGAGAGGTATTTTAAAAGTTTGCGGCCATCGCAAAACTGTAGTTTTGGAGGGAAATGCATCTTACATCAAATGGAAACACTAGAATTAATAGAGGAAGGTACGCTTATAGTAAGCAACGCAGATAAAACCCCAATGTCAACTAACTGCGATGACCGACGGTCAAACCTCTCAGGGAATTTCCTTTTCTCATTTTTCAATTGCAGCATAACAATCGGAGGACAAAATTTCATTAACCATGTCATAGATGTAACCCAGAAGTTTCTAATATTAAGAAACAATAGAAGTGTCACCACCGCAGTCAAACCCACCCTGGAAAAAGTACACATAATGCAGATTAACAACATCAACGCGATCAAGGAACTTAAATTTCAACAGAATGTTTTTAATAACATTGCTTTCTCCACGGTAGTAATTGTTACAATAGGCGTAATAATATTGATCGTGCTGGTGTTATACAGAAGACGCGTTCGTATAAAAGTCATAATAAAAAACGGATTCCCGGAACGTGGCCCAGAATTAAACAAAATCGTGAATACCCATCTGCAAGAACATCTTGGAACAGTCCCCACGCATACAACTTCTCAGATCACAACCACAACATAAACAGCAACCACACAGGCAAAAACAACAGATATTTTAATAAAACTTAGGATAAGATCAACTAAATTTAAGAATATCAAATATGTAAAAGCATTTAATCCAATTAGTACAGTTGGAAAATATCTATACCTAGAAATTTTCTTCCGCCAGGGGGGAGGGATGTTGGGAATCAGAATTGATCAACCCTCGTACCCGTACATTGCACAACTTTGTTAACGCAGCAGCAAGTTCATTCACTTGGTTGTTTGCTAAATTCTTTGCGTTGACAAATTGTGCAATAGTAATATTTCGTAATTGGTTCAAAAGCTTAATAACATTAAACATTTTAGCAAGTTAGAATAATAATAATAGCTGTTAAGCATAATATAACATTTAACAAGTTAGCATGATAATAATAGCTGTTAAGCATAATGTTGAAGTATATTAAATTAAGATTAAGTTTTTTATAAATAGTTAAAGAAGGCAGTCTTGTATTTAGCAGTCAAAAGTTAGAGTCATACATGCGATTCCCATGGGACCCTCCAGGTATAAAATTAAGTTGAAGTCTACCGAAGAACCAAATAGTACCGCATCAAAGAGGATTAAACTTATCACCAGGCCAATATTACTCGCCATGATACTAACAGTTCTACTCATTCCTGTCGCCATAGGGAACAGTATTAGGATCAAAAATGTTCGTACAGATCCCGATTATATTTTAAAGGGATCCAAACAGCTAAATTGCTCACCGCTGAATGGAAATTAATGGTATTTAATGATCTGATTCCATTTTATTCTGAGCTAAGATTTTTCCAGTCAGGACTAAACAAGTTCAGGAATTCAACAATAGGCAACGTGTAGGAATTCAACAATAGGCAACGTAGAGCATCTACGCGCTTGCGCTTGAGCAACATAAGTTGATGGTTCAGTTGATGGTTCAGTCTCTACTAGACCTTCGTCATGAAAGAGCGGAACTAGCCTGTGAATAAGTCTTTTTGTTATACCAGATCACGTTTTTATGTTTGCCTAGGGATGAAACGATACGAGTAAATACAAGTAAATACTCGATAATTTTTCTTAGAAAAATGTAAATAATAAATGTAAATTTATATCTAGAATATATATTAGAGTAAGTTCGTGAAAATGGGACCACACAAATCAAATATTTTATTAAAAAAGGCAATAAAATTGCGAGCTGCAAAAATTGTTTTAAAAGCATGCAATATTGCCGGAACAAAACGAATTTACACAAACATTTAAAATGTCATCTCGATTATTTTTCCACTTTGTTTGGCGTCTGAGTTTTTGATTTGGCGACATGTCATTTGCTGGCGACAAATGAATTTATTGGCGATTCTTATGGCTATGTTTTTAACAAATTTGAAATTCAAAATTTTTGTAATTCAGGAAAATTAGTTTGTTGGAGGAGTAATGTCATAAATAGATTCTACAAAAACTCGTCTTCAAGAAATTTAAACAATTAGTTATTTCTTATATTAATCGCTTCAGAAATCGGAAGATTTTGTCGACTAGTCGTTAAAAATTCTTTACGAATTAAGAGCATTTGGTATTTAATTTTGTTTTCACTACTTTAAATCATGTGAAAGGGTTGACCGATACAAGTAAGTATCGATGCTTTTTATTCAATACTGAGTACGTATCGATACTTCTGAACCGATGCCGTATCAAGTAAGAGTATCGATACCTTAGTGGTATCGTTTCATCTCTATGTCTGCCACCCAAACCTTGCAATCATCTTACTTGTAAAATTTGAGAATTCTGCCGAGAGGCCATTTCATTACAGGTATATTGTCTTCCTTTATGATGAAAATGTGACCCTCATGCACATTTTCACATGTTATTTTCCACTTATGTTTCTTCTGCAAGTTATGTAAATATTCTGTTGGCCAACGCGTCAAGAACTCATGCTTCAGTTGGGAAACAAGTCTCTATCATGTTGCAAGAGAACTGGATGAGGTTGCAGCCCTGGAACCCACTTGAGCTGTGAGTGGTTCTCCAATTAGAAATGCCGTTTACTCGTTAGGGTCCGTTGATAATGAGGTAAATGGTTGCGAGTTTAAAATTGCTTCGGTTTCGAATTGCTCGTGCATGAGAAACGCTGTTGACACACTTCTTAACAACAAATATTTTGCACATTTGACTGCTGCTTCCCATAGTCCGCCAAAGTGAGGTGATCTCGGTGGTATGAATTTGAACTCAATGCCATCCTTAATACATGCTCGAACAATCACCTCTTGCGAAGTGTCATCAAATATGGCCATGTTTAGTTCGTCTAGCTGATTTCGGGCGCCAACAAAATTTGTAGCGTTATCTGAGTATATTGTTTGACAACGTCCTCGACGTGCTAAAAACCTCTTGAGGGACCCAATGAATGCTTTAGTGGTAAGGTTAGTCACTACCACTAAGTGAACAGCCTTGTTTCTGGCCACTGATTTTCCCTTGACAATCCAAAAATTCTGTGTGGATATTGCCAACATTGCTTGAGGACCACAGTGATAGTTGTTAAGATGAACCATTTTCATTATTAGTTTTGTGATCAGATCGTTATGTGGAAGCAGTTTTGGATGTTTGGCGTTGTATGAAATGTTTGCGGCTTCTAGCCTTCCTCCAACTCGTAACACGCCATGTTCATCAAGAAAGGGGGACAGTGTACACATAAAACTCTTATTATTTATATCTTTTTGTTCAGTAATCTCATGATTTCTTGCTTAAAATCAGCTATTTGTATGGCTTTAACTATCAGATGCATTGCAGAGGTTAGGTCATGAGGGGTGACTAACTTAGTTGATGGCCGACTGTCATTTGATATTTTGGTATTTATAATAAATCGCTGCATGTAGGGTACTATTCTTTGAAGGCACATGAAGGAGTCATGGTGACTTATCTTCCAGTCCAGTCGACATAGTAGACAGAACGGTAACAGTGTAAGATCTGAATTGTTCAGTGCTGGGTGGTTTTCGTTTTCTATTGAACTTTTTAGGCCTATTAGTTTCGTTGCCATGAAAAAAAATTAGTCTGTAGAACCATGTGGTGCATTCGTACAATACCTGGGGGCTTAATTCTCTTGAAATGTGGTCTGCAGGATTTTGGTTTGAGCTGACGTGTCGCCATTGGGTGTGTTGTGTTGAATTTAAAAACTGATTTTTCTTTTGTATATTAAAAGGATTTATTAAAAACTGTTGTGCCAACTAAAAACTAGTATCTTATTATTTTACTTTACAATTTTATACCTGGAGGGTCCCATGGGAATCGCATGTATGACTCTAACTTTTGACTGCTAAATACAAGACTCCCTTCTTTAACTATTTATAAAAAACTTAATCTTAATTTAATATAATTCAACATTATGCTTAACAGCTATTATTATCATGCTAACTTGTTAAATGTTATATTATGCTTAACAGCTATTATTCTTATGCTAACTTGCTAAAATGTTTAATGTTATTAAGCTTTTGAACCAATTACGAAATATTACTATTGCACAATTTGTCAACGCAAAGAATTTAGCAAACAACCAAGTGAATGAACTTGCCACTACCAAAATTTTGATTGGTTATCGAAACAGTTTTCGAGAATTATTTTTTTTAGAAATTGTGGGAGGGGGTAGCAAAGCACACTGGGTTAAGCTAGTTTATTATAAAACAAATTGAAGGATTAATTGGTAAAGATCACAAACATTACCCCTACAAGAAATTAATGACTAAAACTAACCCAAACGACATTTTTTCACTAATACAATCGCAATAATTTTCCATTGAATTTAAGAGTGCCAGTTAATCGACTTGTCATTTAACTGATAGAGATGACCAACACATTTATCAATTATAGTTGCTACTCTTTAACATGTATGTTAGAGTAAAATCTCTAATGTACTTATGCCAAAACTTTTAAGAAATCGCAATAATGTTAAAATTTTATTGGTAAATATACAATTCGTTCGGTAAAATTTATACAAGTGATAAAAAAAATTCAGTTCTCGTTGTACCTTCATACTGAAATGTCGATTAGCGGAATTTTACATACTTAAAAAACAAACAAAAACTTATACAAAAAAATATTCGTAGTACATATTATTCGTAATAGGTATATACATACATAAATAAGCCAGCTTTATTTGCTTTGCTAATATATTTTACAGTTATAAATAACAAAAAAAACCGCAAACAAATAAGCGCAAACAAACAAAGTGCCTATTTTACTGTGAGTTCTGAAGCTCTTTATGAAAACAATTGAAACAAAAAATCTGATTTGAGGCTTACTGTGAGTTCTGAAGCTCTTAATTAAAACAATAAAAATAAAAAACCTGATGACAGACTTTTTCTAACGGCAAAGCCACTACTTCGCCAGCGATTAACCTCGCTTTGTCCAATGATAAGAAGTGATTCGTTAACATTATCGTTGCCTAGTACCTCTACATTTAACTCAGCGATATCATTCGCTTCGGGCTCGTGGTCATCGCTTAACGAAGTTATCAACAGGAGCCCAAAAGTCAAGGACCAAGCCGGAACCGACAGATATATAACTGTAATAAAGCACGGGCGAAGCCCAAATTCTACTAAAATTGCAAAGACATCTAGAGATAACAGCGCATCTTCTACAAATCGTCAAAACCGTTTTCAAATAAGATGACAACGACAAACCTGATGTACCCACGAAAAAAAACCTCCAGGCCGCCACCAATATATTTGAGAGAAAAAAATTCAAACGCTCTTATCAAAAACTTAGTCTCGGTCATTGGTGAGAATAAATTTCATATTGTTCCTATAAAACGTGGCAACATCCATGAAACGGAAATTTAAATTTATAACGAAAAAGATTTCCGCGAAATAGTTTCTGAATTTGAAAAGAATAAAACAAGTTTCTACACATACCAGCTTAAGAGTGCTAAAGGCCTGCAGATCGTATTCCGGAGGAAATAAAAGATGCACTCGCGTTTCAGGGATTTTAGATAAAAAAATTTATGCAATATAATTAATAGACAGATGATCCTCCAACCTCTATTTCACGTTAAACTTGAGCTGAATGATATAAAATTAAAAATAAATTAGACGCACCCAATTTATAATTTAAAATACCTCTTATACCGAAAAATCACAGCTAAAGAGCCACATAAGCGTTTAGGTCTTGAATCTGGTGCTAACTATAAACAACTTTACAACAAATATGAGTAGCATGATGCAAGAAATTCTGCGAATGCAGACTACACCGCTTCAAGCATTTATTAAAAAACCATGAACACGTTAAAAATATGTTTCTGGAATGCAAACGGCATTCGACAACATAAAAATGAACTTGAACACTTCCGTATGGAAAAAAATATTGATATAATGTTAGTCTCTGAGACTCATTTGAGGAAGAGCAGGTGGTGGATCTGCAGTTTTAATAAAGTCAAGATTCAAGCATTATATTATTGACAACATTTGTGAAGAATATCTACAGGCAAAGAATATTTGTGTCCAAATTTTTTGCACAAATTTTGTGATATCATCAATTTACTCCACTTCCAAATTCGCAATTACTGAGGATCAATACGAGGATTTCTACAAATCTTTCGGCCCTTGTTTCGTAGCAGCTGGCTACTATAATGCAAAACATACTTTCTGGGGTTCGCGTCTTATTACCCAGAGGTCGAGCGTTGTTCAATACAATTTCAAAAATGTGCTTGGACGTCATTTCGAGTGGAGAGCCCACCTACTGTCCTACTGACATGCATAAAATTCCGGATGTTATAGAATTTTGCGTCATGAATAATATTTCTATTTAATTCACATTGAAGCTTCCATAGATCTCTCGTCCGATCACTCTCGCACGATCGATACAATCTGTAGCCCACTGAGAAGTGTTTTACCTCACCCATATATGAAGATGATAAATCGTGTTAATTGGCTGCGATTCAAAAAATATCTTAGTAGTCATTGCACGGAAAACATTGTGCTAAGAACACTCAAAGATATTGAAGCTAACATTGCCAATCTTAACATAATGATTACACAGGCTGCTGAACACGCTACTACCTCCATTCGCAGACTGGGTTTAATAGAATTTATTCTACGGATATTGAAAAAGAAAGAAAGAAAGAAAAAGAAGATCCAGAAGGGAATGGCAATAGCACAGATCACCTCAACAGAAATTCAGATTTAAAGAGTGCACTTAGCGACTCCAAGAGTTGCTTGCATCTGAAAAACTGCATCTCTTAAAAATTATCTGGAAGGTCTTGATATCACACCACCGTCTAATTACTCTTTCTGGCGCACTGCTAGAAAGCTTAAAACCCCCGTTGAGTTTAAACCACCCTTGCGAACATCTACTGGAGGTTGGGCAAGAAGCGATACTGAAAAAGGTAACGTATTTGCTGATCATTTAAAATCTGTATTTACACCAAACACATGTACCGGTGTTGCTGATTTGCCGATTGAAGTTGCTCTGACCCCTTGACCCATAAAGTTTAAGACACGTGATGTTCAAAAACTAATTGCTGAGCTCAATCCGAAGAAAAGAGGTATTGATGGAATCAGGAACAAGATGCTGATTAACTTGCCTCATATTACAATAAGAATCCAGCTATTTATTTTTAATGCCATTTCGCAAATGAAGTATTTTCCACATAACTGAAAACTTGCCAAGATAAAAATGATTCCGAAGCCGGGCAAAGATCTTACCAAGGCTGAGCCATATAGGCCAATAAGGTTGCTATCAACAACCTCAAAGCTTTTCGAAAAGCTGCTTATGACTGAATTGTCCAGAACTCTTGCCGATAATGGTTGCATCCCGGACCATCAATTCGGTTTTAGAAGTCAGCATAGCACTATTAATGATGATGGAATTAGTAACCAAATGCTAATAAAATTGCCTCGTATTGTAATTAGAATCATGTTATTCATTTTTAATGCCATTTTACGACTGGAGTATTATCCCCACAGCTGGAAGCTTGCCAAAGTTAAAATGATTCCAAAGCCGGGCAAAGATCTTACCAAGGCAGAATCATACAGGCCAATAAGTCTGCTATCAACAATGTCAAAACTTTTCGAAAAACTGCTCATGTCAAAATTGTCCCCAATTCTAATTGGTAGTGGGTGTATCCCAGACCATCAGTTTGGTTTTAGAAGTCAGCATAGCACTATTGAACAAACGCATAGATTGGTTCAATGTATAAGAAGAACATTTGAAGAAAAGAAGTACTGTTCTGCACTGTTTATTGACGTTTCGCAGGCATTTGATAAAGTGTGGCATGAAGGCCTAATTTTGAAATTAAAATTATATCTACCAACAAATTTGGTGAATTTATTAGAAAGTTACATTACTTCCCGGAAGTTCACGGTTGTGGAAGGAGAATTCATGAGTGTGCCCGAAACTATATCATCCGGTGTGCCACAGGGGAGCATACTGGGGCCAGTTTTGTATTTAATTTATACTTGTGATATGCCTTTGAGCAGCAATATCCATACATCTACGTTTGCCGATGATACAGCCTGCCTAAGTATGCACGAAAATCCTCATGAGGCTTCCCGATATCTACAAGAACATATAACACAACTGGAACTATGGTTAAAATTATGGAGAATTAAGGTAAACGAGCAAAAGTGTGTTCAGGTAACATTTACCCTGCGAAGAGATACTTGTTCCCCAATTCGAATCAACAATCAAGTTGTTCCTCAGCATTCACATGTAAAATACCTTGGTATACACCTTGATCGACGACTTACATGGAAACACCATATTGACTCAAAGCTAGTACAAATGAAACATAAACTAACTCAGATATATTGGCTGATTGGTAGAAACTCAACACTCAGCCTTGACTGCAAACTTTTATTATACAAGTCGCTCTTGAAGCCAATATGGTGCTACGGAATTCAGTTATGGGGCACTGCTTCAGCTTCTAACGTCGAGAGAATCCAACGAAGGCAAAATAAAATTTTACGTTTGATAACATCGGCTCCATGGTACATAAAAAACTCCAATATACATCGTGATTTGAATATGCCACTAGTGATTGAAGAAATAGCAAAATACGCAGGCAAATATTTAACAAAACTCGAGTCACATCCTAATCCGCTTGCTCGTAACATCTTGAATTTTACTGGCCACATTCGCTTGAAAAAGAAGGACACAAGGGCTCTTTTACTCAACACTCCAGATGGGATTGCTTGAAAATATTTTTTTTTTCTCTTTTTTTTTTTATTATCACTACTTATGTATTATTTATAACTATCACTAAGTTTATGTCCGACAGTGGTCGGGCCTAATACTTATATTTTAGATTTAAGATTTGAATACTTATTGTTAGTTCATAATTGAAGATACAATAAATAAATAAATGTATTAAAAAAAAAAAAAAAAAAAAAAAAGCATAGCACTATTGAGAAAACGCATAGATTGGTTCAAGTTTGTAGGAGGACATGTGAAGAAAAGAAGTCTTGTTCTGCCCTTTTTATTGATGTTTCTCAGGCATTTGATAAAGTTGGGCACGAAGGTCTATTTTGGTCTATTTTTACAATTGAAGACATATTTGCCAATAAACATACAAATACTTTTGGAAAGTTATATTATTGGTACGAAGTTCAATGTTGTCGAAGGAGACTTCATTAGTGTGCCCGAATCAATATCTTCCGGTGTGCCTCAAGGTAGTAATCTGGGTCCAGTCTTGTATTTAATATATACCTGTGATATGCCTGTGAGCAATAATATCCACACCTCTACATTTGCCGATGATACAGCCTGTATGAGTATACATGAAAGCCCTTATAAGGCATACCGCAATCTCCAGGAACATAGTACTCAGCTGGAAATGTGGTTGAACTTATGGAGAATCAAAGCAAATGAACAAAAGTGTGTATATACAACGTTTACAATAAGAAAAGATACTTGCTCTCCCATTCGAATCAACAATCAAAATATCCCTCAACATTCACAAGTGAAGTATCTTGGCATACACCTTGATTGAAGGCTTACATGGAAACATCAACTCAAATAAATCTTAAATTATCTCAAATACATTGGTTGATTGGCAGAAATTCAACACTTAGCCTAGACTGCAAACTTTTACTATACAAGTCACTTTTGAAGCCAATATGGTGCTTCGGAATTCAGTTATGGGGCACTGCTTCAGCTTCAAATATTGAGAAAATCCAACGAAGATAAAACAAAATTTTAAGGTTAATACCATCTGCTCCATGGTACATTAAAAACTCAAATTTACATCGTGATTTAAATATGCCACTAGTGACTGAAGAAATTGCAAGATACGCAGGCAAATAGTTAACAAAACTCGAGTCACATCCTAATTCCCTTGCTCTTAACATCTAGAATTTTACTGGACACACTCGCCTTAAAAAGCGAGACACAAGGGCTCTTATACTCAACACTCCAGGTGGGACTGCTTAAAAATAGCTTTTTCCTCCTTGATTTTCACTACTTATGTATTATTTGTAACTATCATTAAATTTATGTCCGACACTGATCGGGCCTAAGAATTATATTTTTAGATTTAAGATTTGAATACTTATTGTTAGTTCATTTTTGAAGATACAATAAATAAAACTTGTACTAAAAAAAAGTGCTAAAAAAGTTAAGTGACAACAATACTGTTTAAAATAAATAGAAAAGTTTAGTTTAATTTATACATTTATGTAATTTTTTTTAAACTTTAGATATATACAAAAAGCAAGATGTGTTGGAGCTAAAAAAAATGTGAAGAAGACTAGATTGGTGCCATCTACGTTATTTTGGATTGTTTTGTTTTTATATATGTAATTATATTACTTATTTCTATATTTTCTTTAAAAAACAATTGAAATAACATAAAAATTATGTTTGTTTATTTAAAAGTTACATTTTACTAGTTTCTACGTAAAAATTTACTTGTAGTAGTTGACCAGTTGCTTTTTGAACATTTACTAGTCATAGTTTTATGTAATCTGTGACTGGAAAAAAAGTAGCAGAGTAAGCAGTTTAGGTATATGGGTTTTAATCAATTGAAATTAATAAGTTAGAGAGAGGAAAAAAAATCACATGTACACAAATGTTTTCGTCAACTTTCACCAAGCCCCTAATAAACAAACTGGGAACTGTGACCAAAGTTGTGTTTGTCAGTACTAGTCAATTGACTAGTAGCCTTCTTGTAGGGTCTTAAGTAGTCAGCAATACAATTACTTTTTCCTTTTGGATTTTTCACAACATGCATTTTATTGTTGATTTAACAAATCGGCAGTAGACATCAACCACATATTTTGAACAGTCACAATCATCTTATCTTATGCACTTTAAGCAATTATTTTAGAATTCATCAAATAATATTTTTGAAAACCACAAAATCACAGTAAGCGTAGTAGGCTTAGAAACGTATACAAAACCCACCAGTATCATAATCAGGTACCACCTTTCGATGCCGCTGTAAGGTTTTCATTATAATCGAAAACCTTTTTTTAGTCCATTAAAAAATGTGTTTTGTTATTCTTTAAATGCTACCTTTTATTAGCATTAAATACACTACATGGAAAAACATATCTTACAATTACGAGAAATATTTCTTATTGCAAAAAGTGTACATACATACATATACTTATTGTTTAATATTCCAAATTTAGTTTTGTTTTTGTATTCAGGTAGAATTTTGGAAATCACAATAGTACTAAGCAGCTAATATGTGAATAAGAGGAAATAACTGCACCCTACAATCGGAAAATCTCGAGAAAAGTTTAATATAATGTTATATGTTTTTCCAGGTGTAGTAAGCATATGAAATTCAAAAACACCAATTTAGGAAAATAAAATAATTTTAATTTACTAATTAACAACCATATATTTTTCCTAAATTTTAACTTTTTCCTGAATATCTGCGCATATTTATTTATGTATGTATTTATGAAAAAGTACTCGTAAATTTTAACCCTAGAACGTCATAATAATTTTTTGTACACTAACGTCATGCTTCATCATTTTGACTGCGACCTCTTTCAAGAGCCAGTAAAAAACGTCGTGAGAAAAAATAAGTACCATAATAGATTTATTATTTAAATTTAAAAAATTTATTATTCGACCAACTGTCATAATTATATTTTAATCTGAAATTTAATTACTGTTGGTTCAGCTTTGTCTTTATGCATTTTATTGTTGCTGTAACAAATCTTCTTTTGTGATTTTAAAAAATATTATTATTTATGAATTCCTAAATTCTTAAATAGTTATTGAAAGTCTCTGCATAAGATAAGAGGTTTGTGATTAATGTCTACTGATGATTTGTTAAACCAACACTGAAATGCATATAGACAAAGCTGAACAATTAGCAAATAAATTTCAGTTTATTATTGAGATATAGATACAGCCTTATTTATTTTTTTTTTTTTTTTTTTTTAATACATATATTTATTTATTGTATCTTCAAATATGAACTAACAATAAGTGATCAAATCTTAAAGCTAAAATATAATTGTTTAGCCCGACCAGTGTCGGCCAAAACTTAGTGATAATTTAAATAATACAAAGTAGTGATAATCAAAAAGGAAAATTAAATGTATTTTTTGTATTTTTCTCCATGAGATGTTTGAGATACTAATTTTTGGTTTGTCAGTAGCAACAGTTGAGTATACGAGTTTTTCATCGTTCTTACTACGTAAGAGAACTAATTCATGTTTACCGCTGAGTATAATTTTATTATAGTCTTCAGCAGGAAAATTAAATGTATTTTCAAGCATTCCCATCTAGAGTGTTGAGTATAAGAGCCCTTGTGTCCCTCTTTTTTAGGCGGATGTGACCATTAAAATTCAAAATATTACGAGCAAGCGGATTAGGATGTGACTCGAGTTTTGTTAAGTATTTGCCTGCGTATCTTGCAATTTCTTCAGTCACTAGTGGCATTCTTAAATCACGATGCAAATTTGAATTCTTAATATACCATGGAGCAGATGTTATTAACCTTAAAATTTTGTTTTGCCTACGTTGAATTCTCTCTACATTGGAGGCTGAAGCAGTGCCCCATAACTGGATACCGTAACACCATATTGGCTTTAAAAGCGACTTGTATAATAAAAGTTTACAGTCCAGGCTAAGTATTGAATTTCTGCCAATCAACCAGTGTATTTGAGATAACTTAAGTTTCATCTGAGTTAGCTTAAAGTCAATATGATGTTTCCATGTAAGTCTTCGATCAAGGTGTATACCAAGGTATTTCACTTGGGAGTGTTGAGGAATATTTTGATTATTGATTCGAATTGGGGAACAAGTATCTCTTCTTAGGGTAAACGTTATATGGATACACTTTTGTTCATTTACCTTAATTCTCCATAAGTTCAACCACATTTCCAATTGTGTA